>CM054061.1:197196021-197396021 GCA_028641055.1 Alopecurus myosuroides
ACAAAACTTTTGCATCGCTCCTTCTGATAAATTTGTCCCGTTATCTGTAATAATGCTATGTGGGTACCCAAATCTGAAAATCAGTTTTTTTAATAACTTGACTGATGTAACCGCGTCACATTTACTAATTGGTTCCGCTTCTACCCACTTTGTTAACTTATCAACTTCCACCACTAGATGAGTCTTTTTATCATTTGACCTTTTGAAAGGTCCTACCATGTCAAGTCCCCAAACTGCAAAAGGCCAGGTTATGGGAATCATACGCAAGTCCTGAGCTGGCGCGTGATCCTGTCTTGCATATCTTTGACAGCCTTCACATGTTTTCACTATATGTTCTGCATCAGCATTCGCGGTTAACCAGAAAAATCCATGTCGGAAAGCTTTGTTAACTAAAGATCTAGAGCCTGCGTGATGGCCGCAGTCTCTTGAATGAATTTCTCTGAGAATTTGACATCCTTCTTCTGGAGAAACACATCTTTGAAAAATTCCAGTTGCACTTCTCTTGTGCAACTCACCATTTATAATTGTATATGACTTGGATCTTCTGGTAACCTGGCGAGCTATAACCTCGTCCTGCGGGAGCTCACCTCTCATAAGGTATGCCAAATATGGCTCAGTCCACTCTAGGATTATGTGCAGGGCAGCTACTAGTTCTGATTCTGGATCTGGATTTGCTAAGTCTTCTTCTGTTGGGATTTTAACAGACGGGCTATGAATTTCATCCAGAAAAACATTTGGTGGTACTTGTTTTTTCTGAGAACCTAAACGTGCCAGTGCATCAGCTGCTTCGTTGTGACGTCGATCGATATGATCCACCTGATATCCTTGAAAATGTCCAGCCAGCTGGGTAACTACCCGTCTATAAGCTGCCATAAATGGGTCTTTAGAATAACAGGTTCCTGTAACTTGCTGAGAGACTAGATCAGAATCACCCAAACATCGAATCCGGGTTATGCTCATTTATTTCACAATTCGAGGCCCATGGAGCAAGGCTTCATACTCTGATGCATTATTAGTGCATTTGAATGAGATTTGCAAGACATATCAAAACTTATCTCCTCGTGGGGATGTTAAAACCACACCAGCTCATGAACCTTCTAGTTGTCGAGACCCATCAAAGTGCATAGTCCAATAGTTAGTATCTGGTTTATCCGGTGAAACCTGTAACTGTGTCCAGTCATTTATAAACTCGATCAAATCTTGGGATTTTATTGCAGTCCTTGGCTCATATTTGATATGATAAGATCCCATCTCGATGGCCCACTTGGTAAATCTTCTTGTTGCTTCTTTATTTTGAATAATGTCAGACAAAGGCGCTGAACTAACCATGGTGATAGGATGTTCTTGAAAGTAATGTTTCAGTTTGCGGCTAGCCATGAATACTCCGAAGACATGCTTCTGCCAATGGGGGTAACGCTGTTTAGACTCCGTCAAGACCTCGCTGACGTAGTAAACCGGCCGTTGCACAAGACCTTCTTTATTTTCCAGCTTACGCTCCACAACTACCACCGCACTTACTGCCCTGTTATTTGACGCTATATATAGCAACATGGGTTCTTTTTCCCCAGGCGCAACTAATACAGGTGCATTGGAAAGTTGTTTTTTCACGGCCTCCAATGCCTCATCAGCCTCCTGATTCCACACAAAGGTGTCTGTTTTCTTCAGCAATCGGTATAAAGGTATGGCCTTTCGCCTAGCCTGCTTATAAACTGGCTCAGGGCGGCAACACAACCTGTCAGCTTCTGAACGTCCTTCAGGCAAACCGGCTTTTTCAGGTTATGTATGGCCTGATTTTTTTCGGGTTTGCTTCAATGCCTCTCTCGGAAATAATGAAACCCAATAATTTCCCAGCTGGCACGCCAAAGACACACTTTGTTGGGTTAAGTTTCATTTGGTACTTGCGCAGATTGGCGAACGTCTCTTCTAAGTCTGAGATCAAAGTGTCACCTTTCTGTGATTTGATTACTATGTCATCCATATAAGCGTGCATGTTCCGCCCAATTTGACTTTCCGAGCACTTCTGGATACACCTTTTATAAGTTGCCCCTGCATTTTTCAAACCAAAAGGCATTGACGTATAACAAAATGCTCCAAAGGGAGTAATGAACGATGTCTTCTCTTGATCCTCTTCCTTCATTTTGATTTGCTGATAACCTGAATAAGCGTCCAGGAAACATAGCAGTTCGCAACCGGCCGTAGAATCTATAATCTGGTCAATACGGGGTAACGCGAACGGGTCTTTAGGGCATGCTTTATTCAGATCTGTGTAGTCTATGCACATTCTCCAGGTTCCATTTTTCTTGAGAACGAGAACTGGATTAGCTAACCACTTTGGGTGAAACACTTCTACGATAAACCCTGCTGCAAGTAACCTGACAATCTCTTCTCCCATTGCTTTCCTTCTCTCATCATTGAAACGACGGAGGAACTGACGAATAGGTTTCAAATCAGGATTCACATTTAAACTGTGCTCAGCAAGTTCCCTTGGTATACCTGGCATGTCAGAAGGTTTCCATGCAAAGATATCCAATTCTCACAGAGGAACTTGATGAGCGCGCTTTCCTATTTTTCTGTCATGTGAGCCCCCATGCTGAACTGCTTAGATGAGTCACCGAGGGTAAAGTCCACTAGCTTGGTGTCTTGAGCAGACTTAAATTTTAACTTGGACTCAGCTGATGGCTTTTTGAGCAAGGTCATATCTTCTGGATCAACCTGCAGTTTGTACAATTTCAGCTCCTCTTCGGCGCAATCTGTCTCTGCGTAAGTTCCATCACCTTCCTCACATTCCAAAGCTATGTCTCTATCTCCATTAACAGTAATGTTTCCAGTGGAACCTGGCATCTTTAGCTTGAGGTAAACATAGCAAGGTCTGGCCATGAATTTGGCATAAGTTGGCCGTCCGAACAGGGCATGGTACGGACTTTTGAATTTGACCACTTCAAATGCTAGCATCTCTATCCTGTAATTTTCAAATACCCCAAAAGCGACTTCAAGGAATATTTTTCCGATAGGTTATGCAGACTTACCGGGTACAATACCATGAAACACAGTCGATGATGGATGAAGCTGTTTCTCTTGCAGGTTCATCCTTTTGAACGTGTCGTAGTAAAGTATGTTTATGCTGCTTCCTCCATCCATCAATACATTGTCTAACTTATATCCGCCAACTTGTGGAGCCACGACCAGAGCCATTCCCCCTGGATTATCAACTCGCGGAGGATGATCAGCCCGACTCTAGATTATGGGTTGTTCTGACCAGTTAAGCCATCTAGGAACAGCAGGAGTCACGGTGTTGACAACGCGCTTCTGTACCTTGCGCTCTCTCCTGCATGAATTGGTGGTGAATACATGATATTGGCCTGAACTTAACTACTTCGGATTTGTTTGAAAACCGGAATTTCCTCCTTGGTGACTATTGCCCGGGTTAGTTCCCTGGTGACTCTGACTGTGATGACCCGGATTATGATTGCCAGGTCCCGAGCTACCAGGTCCCGGATGTCCACCTCCCATATTTCCTGGGTTGCCTCCTCCACCGTTTCCTGGTCCATAGTTATTATTTCCACTAGGTCTGAAACCCTGCATGATGAAGCAATTTTCCCAGGAATAATTTGCTAACTTTCCATTTTTACTATGTCGGGGGCACGGACCTTTCAGGGCCTGCTGAGCCTGTGCAAAGCTGTTTGGCCTAAAATTTTGATTTCCTCTGAAGTTGTTGCCCTGACGTTGGTTTTTGTAACCTGTATTCGTGTTAGCCACCAGATCTGAAGTTCCCTCTCCATTTTTTCGCTTGTTGTTGTTCTGGTTATGAGGATTGTTTTTGCTCTGACTCGGGTTCTGGCTAACCTTTGTTCCGGTTTTCTTTCCTTTGGCGGACTTCTCGTCATCCGAGTCTGCATCTTTGGTTTTGTCAGACTCCGCATACTTGGTCATGGCATCCATCAACTCGCTCATATCACTTACGTATCGCTTAATGCGTCCCAACTTATGCTTTAAGGGGTTAAACCTGCAAATTTTTTCCAGTGCTATCACAGCTTGTTGAGCGGTAAGTCCGACAGACGAGTGTATGATTTCCGCAACACGTCGGGACCAATGTTGGGCGGACTCCCCCTCCTTCTGAACACAGTTTTCCAGGTCTGTAATGGTCGTTGGCCGTTTACATGTGCCTTGAAAATTCTTGATGAACTGGTCCTTCAACTCCTGCCAGCTGTTGATTGAATTGGCGGGTAAGTTCTTCAACCAAGACTTTGCTGGCCCTTCTAACATCACGCTTAAGTAGCATGCGCACACCGCGTCGCTTACTTCCAATATCTCCATTGCCATCTCATATCCCTCTATCCAGTCTGCAGGCTCCATGTCAGGCGTATAATTCACAACTCTGCGAGGTCCTTTAAAATTGACAGGTATTCTCTCGTTCCTAATTGCAGGTCCGAGACATTGGATTCCAATCCTACGAGACCCGACTTGAGCTGGGTTTGAGACCGTGATTTGCACCGGGTTCTGAACATGACCTGGATTCCTGTTTTCAGGTTCTGCAGTTCTATGTCCTGTATTTAGAACTCCGGGCGCGTAAGATACTGCTTGCCTGAGTGGGTTGGGCTGTCGGTTAGCATTGCTGGATCCTGCTGGGGCTGGAGAATTCCCATGATGACTCCGTGGCAGAGCTGTCCTACTATGATAGGGTGTTGAGTGTATCCTGTCCTGGTTACTGTGATTTAACTGCTGAACCACCGCTGTTTGTAGCATCTCAATGGCCCATCGAACTTCGACTGCCATAGGGTTATTAGGGTCAACTGGGATCTGCGCCAGACTAGTGGTTGCTGCCCAAATGTTATCCATCGGATTATTGAAGTGACTCGGAGGCGTATGAAACCTTTCTTGCACGGGCTGTGCTGGGGTTGGCACTGGATTTGGACTCCCAAGCGGTTGAACGGGTGGTTGGAAACGTGCTGGATGGGCTGGAGCGGGGATAACCTGGTCCTGCCGGGTTACGAGCTGCAGGGTTCCCCGTCGGAGATGTAAACAAATTATGGAGATTAGTAGGCTCAAGTCCTACCCCGAACTCATTATTCAGGCGAGTGTGATGACGTCTGTTCTGTATCGACGCTAGCTCTCTTTGCCTGAAAGTTAGGTGAATTCCTTCCCTCTCCAGACACGTGGCCTCTTCCAGAACTTCTAACCGGGATTTGTTTATGCAAGTGGCTTCTTTCTCAATCTCTTGACGAGCGTGAGTTATTTCCTGTCGGAGTCTCGCTATCTCCGTGTTACGTTGCTCCAGGTTTTCCGGGGTGATCTAAAGAATCCACTACAGCCATCAGCTCCGGTCTCGGGTTGTACGACGCAGGCCCGGTCAAGTCGATCACTGCTTCCCCTGGTCTAGTTGTTCCATGTCCTGTCGAGGGCGTCATCTCTGGTGCTCCTGGGGCAGCCGCTGGCCCAGTTGGTGCTGTGACTGTAACACCTGGTGCTCCAAGAACCGGGTTTGAGGTCGAAGCCTCGTTAGTAATCAAGTTTCCTTCCGAGTCATACTTGGGCTCGGTTTGTCGCCTGGGACCAGCCATGTAAACGACAACACGATGAGTTGTCTCATCGAAACCTGGCGTGTCCAATTTTAAGTCTCCTCCTAACCGATCTCCAAAGAGCTGGTGGATCGAGCCTGTTTCATCGTGATCGTCATTGTTCCCAACTGAGGACTCGCCATCGGAATCTACTGCCATGGTTTTCTCAGACACCGAATCTGAAAGTTGGTCCGGTTCTGAAGCTGTTGTCCCAACGTATCCAATGAAGACATGGATCTTGCCGAAGGGGCCGTGAAGTCCTGAATCCACGGAGGCGAACTCGGGACCCCACGTGTCATGATTGTAATAGTTTCCGCGCCGGCTCCTCCTGAGCCGGCCTATCGCGAGCTTCTCGATCCCAGGTAGCGCTCCTTCCGAAAAGACGACGCTTCCGCGAGCAGGCCCCACGGTGGACGCCAACTGTCGTGGTGTTGTCACGGCAAGTGTCCTCATGCGAGAACTAGATTGCGAGGCCATTGCTACTAAGCAAAACTTCGAAAGGGTTGAGGTGGAAACGAGAGACGCGAGTTTACCCAGGTTCGGCCCCTCTATTGAGGGTAAAACCTACTCCTGCTTTCTTACTATCAGGGAACCAAGTCTCGATTACAAAGGACGATTCCGGCTCTCGATGTCTCGAGTTACTTTGCTATCAACTTAGAACTTGTTCTTCTACGTCCCGGGGTCTCGCCTTATATAGTGGACGAGACCTCCGGGTTACAAGGAAGTGCGGGTCACGCCCGTCCTCGGAGTCCTATCTCCCTCCGGTTCTTGATCATCTTGATCCGGCTCTTCTTATGATCTGGCTACTCCTGGGCCGGCCTTGAACTGCTCTCCGGGCTCCTGGGCTTCCGTGTCTTCCAACCTGGGCCTCGGGCCGGTTCTTCATTCAGCCGGTTCATACTCACCACAACCCAGCTCAACCTGACTTAACCCGGCCCTGCCCAGCATGACCCGGATCTATCACCTTTAACCGGATGAGGCGATTCCCGGTTTATATCGGTGGCCGGTAAGGCTCCCCCTTACCTATTCCCCCCAACAACTTCCCTATTTAGTGCATCCTCGCTCTCACTGCCATGGGCCCGCCAACTTCTTCAAGAGCCTGCTTTGTGCCGTCTTTGTCCCAGATGGCGCGATGCTGGAGAAGATGAACAACAAGTTGGACGACCTGGACGAAGACGAGCCCGTGGCTGCGTTTCGTGCAGTATGGCATGATGTGGGCTGTGGCCGGTGACGAGGATAAGAATGGCTGAGTGACGGGAGAGTCGACGTTGCATGCGCATGGTCCGGCACAGGGCCACAAAGGCTAGGCCTTCATCCTGCGCGGAAAACGCATCTGCCGCATTTGCTCCCACGAGTTTTAGTTCACCCGGCGCATATCCGTTCGGGGCTCATTAGGTACATGCAAGGCAGTATGCATGCCCTCTAATTTCCTGGGACATAATGGAGAGGCAACATGCACCACGTTTGGCAAAACTGGTAGCCGGCAATACGATGACCGTACTATTTCTTCTGGAGGTGTGGCAAACTGGCGATTCATGCGTGAAGATCACCCAGCATAGACATGGCGTGTCACAATGAGACGACAACCTCCAACAAAGACTTGCTATAATTGATGGTAGCACGAGCTCATAAGAAATCAATCTTAATTCTGAATGTAAAAGCATTCTCTTCAATGATCTCTCTTCCCTAAAAATAAATTTCAATAATGAAATTCTCCATGATCTAAAACTACTTAATAATATAACCCGTTGCAATGCACGAGCACGTTTCCTAGTCTGTTATAATATCAAATGGAAGTGGTTTCTTGTTAAAAAAGTATCGTGTGATGGTTTTTTAAATAAAGCATAAAAAGGAAAAAAAAAACGTGAACTAGGTGCCGTGCCCCACCTGACGCCGTCCGGGCGGTCCGGCCCGGAACATCACGAGTTCAAGACCGATGCGAGCAAAGCTGGCCATATGGGTCCGTGCCAGCGTGCCGGCCCGCGAGCACGGAGGCACGGCCCGCCATGGGCTTGGCACGGCACGTGTCTTGATGGGCCGTGCTCGGCCCGTGGCCCGCCTGGGGCCGTGCTGGGGCCTGTAGGCTAAGCCCGTGTGTTAGACACGGGCACGGCCCGTTAACAGGCCAGGCACGCGGAGGCCCCGTCGGCACGTCCCGCCTGGGCGGCAGTTTGCGCGGGCCAATGGCCGTTTTTCTGAATTTTTGCGCGCGGGAGCCCAAATCTGAATTTTTTGCATTTTTCTAAGAAAAACAGTCAAAACAAGCCATGGGCCAAAATAGGCACGTCGGCCTAATCGTGCCGCGGGCCGACACGTTTAAGTCAGGAGCCGTGCCAGGGCCTTTAGGCTAGGCCCGTGTGCCGACACGGCACGGCCCGCTTACTAAACGTGCCCTGGTGGGCCGTGCCGTGCCAGGCCCGCCAAGGCGTAATCGTGCATGGGCCGTGCCGTGCCGGCCCGCTGGCCAGGTTTGGATGCGAGCCCGTGCCGAGCTCACCTGTCTCACAGAGTCACAGTAGTAAAACCCTCCGCTCCTCCTCTCTCTGACTCTTCTCTGCCCCCCTCCCCGGTCAACCGAACGCGCCGCCTGAACCCTAGCCGGTAAGTGTAGGCGGGCGCCGCCAGGACGCCGCTTCTCTATCTCGCTTCTCTATCGCTTCACACATCTTATCGATCGGCGCTGATCCAATCTTGTCCTCCCTGCGGCGCGGCGCGGCGCAGGCAGCTGAGGGATGGAGAAGGGGGCATCCGAGTCGTCGCCGCTCGAGTGCGCTCGCTGCGGCAAGCCCGCGTCCCTCCAGTACGTTTCCTCCCCCCTTCCAACTTCACTCTGCTTCAACCGTGATAAAATTTAACAGCACCGGACAGATTAAACGCTCTAGTAGATAGAATCTCCAATCTCGCGTTCATAGTTGATTTCCAGGTCAACTTTCTCGTGGTACTATACCTAAGAGAGCTATGGCAATTGGAAATGTTTTTGCTTTTTTTTAGTTTGCTATAATAAGGGGCAGTTATTCCCACCGTCCATTTGATGTTTTTAAATGGAGTAAAGTGTTGAAGTTGCTGCTAACGCCTGATTATTTTCAGATGCCCCAAGTGCGCGCAACTGAAGCTTCCCCGTGAAGCTGCTGCTTTCTGGTGAGTTACAATCTCATTATTCCTCCTGTTCTCTATTGCGATAGCATCAATGAGGGATCTTCAGTGCTCAATAGGTGCTGCTCATTTCATAGCTAGAGTTTCCTTGACGTAGCATGAGTTAGACCATGCCTGGAGCATTGGAGGTCAATGTTCCTAAGTTGAGTTTGCAATTGTTGGATATCTTAGTAATGCTTCCTAGATGTTTCCAATACCTATCTAGTTCATCACCTATGAGTAGGAAATTGGTCCAATGTACCTGTGTCCAGCAAATCTTTAGGTGACATTTATTAGCGAGGATAATGGAATTAACTGTCTATCTTTTTTTTTTGTGAACAAAATGTATCTTTTGGTATGGAAGCATCTTTTGTAGGTGATTGCATACCAGCATAGGGTATAGTTTTGCTTCCTAGTGAAAAAAGATTATACTTATGCGCAAATGTAACTGCAGCTCACAAGATTGTTTCAAGGCAGCATGGGCCTCTCACAAGTCTGTCCACACAAAGCTAGATGCACTGACATCTCAGCTGTCTCAAGAAGGCTGGAAATATTGTCTAAAAAAAGGGCGGACCCGCACACTGGAGCTCCCTCGTTTTGACTGGACTGGGTAAAAAAAATTTACCACATATTTATATCTGTGCTGTTAGGTCTATCCTGATGCTTCTGTTTCTGATAAACCAACAAGATAAACTATCTTGATGGTGGGTTTGTTTATTTATTTTTTAACCAATTTTTGTCATTTCATTTTGGAAAATCAGCCTTTATTTGATGGATTGTGATTTATTTAGTACCTTCAAGGAAAACTACTTAAATACAGATCTCTTGGATTTTGTTGCATTGGAAGTTTGGAACTAATTCTCTAGCAGACGACTAATTTGTTTTTCTCCTTTGTTTTTATCATCTTGTAGTCCATTGAGACCATTTCCTATATCAAAGATGCGTTTTGTACCAGATGAAATTGAGAAGCCTGATTGGGCACTTGATGTGAGTATTAAATTTGCCTAAGTTTAGTTTTCTCCCATCTTCTCGTGTCTTTCTGACATTACCATTTGAGTTGATATTAGTGATACAACTCTCCATATCAAAAGAGTGGATCATTAATTTGGCACAGTGTATTATTATCTCATAATCTGCTCTAATACGTCTTTCCTGATGCTGTTAAACATTTCTAGGGAATCCCCAAGATTGAGCCAGATAGTGATTTGCAGAAAAGAGTAGAGGTAGAGCTTTCCAGAGCTTTGCAAGTATCATAATGTTTCACAAATAGATATCTGATGTTTTAATTATTGTTTTTGTTTCTGCTATCTTTGTAGATTAAGACCCCTGAGCAGATTGAAAGGATGAGGGAAACATGCCGGGTAAGTTCCTAGCACATCCAGTTTGGCAGTAAAGCAATGGAACGTTGCGGTGACACTTTGCTGACAGTTTCCACTTTGTTCTGAACTATTGCTGTTAGATTGCAAGAGAGGTTTTAGATGCTGGTGCTCGTATAATCAAGCCAGGAATTACAACAGATGAAATTGATAGAGTGGTTCACGAGGAGACAATTGCTAGAGGTCTGATTAACCTTCTTAAAAATTTAAATGCAGAAAATTGATCACCAGTAGAATCAGTATGAATATATCTGTTAAATCACTTCTATATCTCATGAACTCTTGTACTTACAAATTTATAATGTCTTAATATTTGTTGTATGTAAGAGAAATTAAATGTCCCCCAGCTAGTTTATATGCATCTTGATCTATTTCTTAATCTCCGTTCTTGGTCCTCAGGTGGATACCCGTCCCCATTGAATTACCATTTCTTCCCGAAGTCATGCTGCACGTAGGTTGTTTATTGTTGTTACTTATGTAGCATCACGTCTGGAACACTGTAAAGTGACATTTCTCTTTGTTGTCATTGTATTCAGGTCGGTAAATGAAGTCATTTGCCATGGAATTCCGGACGCCAGGTCTCCTTGAATTTATGGATCAAGCTACTCATTCATTTAACTCTTGCTTGAACCTGATGGTTCTTTGGCTAATTTTTTATTTACATTTGTAAGGTTAACCTCTGGTCTCTATCTAAATATTTCTAACAGGAAACTTGAAGACGGTGACATAGTAAACATTGATGTAACTGTGTACTACAAAGGTGTTCATGGTAATGTCTCGACAGCTTGATGCTCTATTCAACCACTTAAAATTATTATATTTGATTTTGAGTGGATATATAACTTGTAAGGTCTAACTAACCGCAGGTGATTTGAATGATACATATTTTGTTGGCAACGTCGATGAAGCGTCCAAACAACTCGTCCGTTGTACCTATGAGTGCTTGGAGAAAGCTATAGCAATAGGTGACGCTTTGTTTTTAGTCTTGTACTCTTTAGTAAACTCAGATTGGTTATTCAATTTGCTCTTCTTGCTGCGGTTATTATGTCTTACTTGAAGATATAAAATTCACTTCTGTTTGAAAATTATGCCATTTTTTTTGGAAACGTCAAGTTGTTTGTGGTGCTGAGATGTATGCTTTAAATTTACCATTTCGATGCACAGTTAAACCTGGAGTTAGGTTTCGGGAAGTTGGAGAAATCATAAGTAGACATGCATCGATGTCAGGTTTATCTGTGGTCAGTATCGCATTGGCATTGACTTTGACCTTACAATAAATTGTATTTTTCATCACTACTTCGCTGTATATTGTGCCTCAACTCTACTATATGTTTTTTTTTTTCAATTCAGGTGAAATCTTATTGCGGTCATGGCATAGGAGAACTGTTCCACTGTGCCCCAAACATCCCTCATTATTCAAGTATGGTTGGCATCTCTTTTTTCGATATTTGCATTTCTTGGATTAATGTAGCAACCTCTGTACTACCTTAGTTTTTATTTCCTAGTGCTACACAATGCCAATTAATGCTTTATGGTCGCGTCATAATGTAGGAAACAAGGCTGTTGGTATCATGAAAGCTGGGCAAACATTTACGATCGAGCCAATGATAAATACAGGCAAGCTTATAACAACGGCAAAACACAATGTGCAGTTGAACACATTGATGCTACTTTTGGTCTAGGCCTACATCAGTATTTCATAAAAAGTTCTCATGTTGTAGGAGTTTGGCATGACCGTCTATGGCCTGACGAATGGACTGCAGTTACTGCAGATGGTAAACGGAGTGCTCAATTTGAGCACACCCTTCTGGTGAGTATGTTGTTAAGTGGAGTTAATTCATTTGCTCATGTAGTCCTGTGGCTATGGCTGTGGCTGCGGTGGGTAGTCTTTTTAACACATAGTTTTGGTGTCCTGCAAATAGAAATCGTTAACTGCACTGCTTTGTCGATTTTTTTCACTGCTAAGCGCCAATACACTTAAACCAAACAGGGTTTTCACCAATGGTTGTCAACGAGCTGAGCTTAAGTGAGCCTAAGATGGTCACTAAGCTTGTAACCAGGCTCGAGCTTGGCTCGGTTTTCTCGTTGAAGCTCAATAAGATAAATACCCAACTCTGATCAGAACCACCTGTTCTTCTATGCCAGTTCCCAAAATAGCACACATCTCGCTCAATTATACAAAATGCACATCTTGGATCGTAGCACGAAGAGGGTCTGCGCGACAAATCTAGGAGCAAGCCGTCACCACTGAACTAGGAGAATGCGAGCTAGGTGGGCAGTGATGCTTGGCTCTGCATCTCAGCTGTTCCGGCTGCCTCGGTACAGGGATTAATAGGGAAAAGAGTACGAGATGGAGGATGAGCGATGCCTTGAGGCGGTGGGACTGAGCATGGTGGTGGCATCATGACGGCAAACTTATAGAAATTTGGGAGGAGAGAGCGTTGGGCATGGGAAATGGTGGAACCTTATCTGGGTTGCCTTGTGAACTTCACGGGCAGACCTTGCTGCTGGTCATTGATGGGCATCTTGGTCTGGTTTGCAGAGAGCAAACGAGATCATAAACATGCAGGCAATGATGGATATTGAAATATCGAGCCTAGGGGGGGAAGCTCAAGCTTGAATTGAATTCTACATCAGCCGAGCTTGAATTGAGCTTCCCATAAGCCTGGTTCTAACGTTTTGTCATACCCTATATATTGCCTTTTCAGCCTGCCTCCAGCTTGATAGTTATTTGACTTGAAGTTCTCTGTACAATCTCGCTACTGAAAGAGCGCTCTGTTCGATGGTACATGCAAACTTACTCTCTTTGTTCTCCTGCACTTCAGGTGACAGAAACCGGAGTTGAAGTCTTGACAGCACGACTGCCCTCGTCACCGGACGTCTACCCATGGTTGAAGCCGTCATCAGCAACTAGCAAGTGATGCAAGTACAACGAGACTGCACAAATTTTTTGTTCTTGAGACGGTGACAATTCTCCGAAGCGCCATGCAGATTTTCTCCATGTCACAGCTTGCTGCAATCATCGTTCTTCTTACTGGGTGTCAATCATTATGTAGCTGTACCGAGGTTTCCTTGGTGGCCCATTTGTGTGTCCTCCCATTATCATGAGAGATATGGTGTGAAATATTCATAATTTATATCATTTTGAGTGGAGTCTTGAGCAATGATAACGAGTGTCATGGCTTTCTCGTGCCATATCTATCCAGTTAATTTCTACTGGAATGCAAGTTTCGAATGCACTTTAACATATTACTCCAGGCTAAACCTATTTTTTTTTTTTGAACAAAACAAACTGTTTGCCATTTTCATTGATTAAGAAGAGAGATGGTCGATTAGTTAACGGGTAACCGACCAAAAACCGGTATAAATGCCCTCGCTGACCGTCATACAACAGGGGCACACACTTCCACCCTGGCTACCAAACACAAACAACAGACACACTGCTGAAGAGGAAGGTAGTCATCGATGTTACACCATTTAAGGCTCATAGCCACAAAGCATCTTGAAGAACTTGTTGATCATTTAGTTAATCTCTGTTGTGGCCCATGGGGTGGTTCATTCAAAACAAAATGTCTCACAGCCTAATATCCAAAAATGAAAAAAATTGCCTAATGTGTAACACTAGAATGTAAGGCAGAGCAAGCTGCTTCTGCTTCCTAGTACCCACTGAATTCAACAAGTGAAGAATAAGATGTGTTCTCATCAGTTGAATTTTGCACATCAGGTGTTCTCCTTGTTTCTTGCCGTTTCTCAGACTTCTGTGAACTGGCGGCACCAAACCCTGCCATCTCATTCAGCTCTGACCGCTTGCGCCTCGCTTCCTCCACATCTCCTTCCCAGCATGTCTCTGCCAGCAAGTCCTGGGCTTTATCCATATTTTCTGCTGAGATCAAGTTATCATTTTGCAGCAGTGCAAGGTACACCTGATCAGCTGCAGCCTTCCGGATCTGTAAGTTCGCAGAAAATAGTTTAGCTCAGTGTATCACTATGTGGCGTCATGTACTTCCCAGGCAAGAAATAGCAGATGTTACCTTGGGGTATCTATGGCATAGGAACGTGAGGAGTTGAGAGAACGCCTTGGTGCCAGTTCCATCAAGTTGTGAAGAAATATATCCAAGAATTGAGAGGCCTGCACATAACTTCATGAAGTCCTTTGATCCCTTCAGTTCAGAGCCTAGTAAATTTATCAGTTCACAGTAGAAGTCGCCATGCCCCTGTTACAAGCCCAGAGATATATAACTCGTCAACGTACCGGAGATGGCAAAATAACTTAATCAACATCATATACCATGAAGTGTGGAGCTTGTAAATTAATTTCCTACTTCATAAGTTTTCAAGATGTCGACTTACAAAAATGCGCGGTATGATAGTAGTTTTGATTTTCTCATCAAGTAACACTTTTTAATATGTCAGTCAATCTTGATGGCCTAACAAAATGTGCATATTTTTCTGCCACTATAAACATACTACGGGCGTTTTTACACAGGATCATCAACAGTATAAAATTTAACATTTGAGGTCAGTCCCTCGTAACGCTCAAGCACATTGCTACAATTAACTCACCTCCTTGTTCAAGAAAACCTTCTTACTGAGTAGAGTCTCAATAGTCTGCAATACAGGGACCTCGTTAGATTTACTACAAAAATTTCAGAACAAGAATGTAGAGACATGTGAATTTTCACAGATTAAAATATTCAAATCAAAACTAAATACTAGAATTATTGCTAAATATATTATCATTCCCAACTGACGAGACTTGATTAAATATAGAGTTCTTCTGCATAAAATGTTGCTGATGGAAATCACATCTATTATGTAGAGTAGTAGACTAACACAACAACTACAAGAAAACAATGATGATAAATAACTACAGAAGTACCATCAGTGAACAAAAACCATACAAAGTTCATAATAAGCCCAATCATATGTTATGAAGGATAATCACACGCCGCATATCTTATACTGTTGGACGTACTAAAATGATGCATTCAGGCTTCACACATACTAATGTTACCTTCAACGTGGGTGTAATTACACGGTCACACTTCTGGTAATGCTGGAGAACCCACAAAATGTCATGACTCAGTTGATACTCTCTGCTTTTTCCTTCATCAATTGTATTGATATTTGAATCTTGCAAGTATCCTACTAAAGCTGATGTTGAAACTTTCCTCAAAGACTCCTGCAACCCACCGGTAGAAATCACAAGCCCTGAAAGCACAGGCTTGCTGTAACAGGTGGCCTGAAGAATCTTCACCAATAGTGGATATGATACTGCAGGAACCTAATCAAGGCAAAGAGCTGTTAGTTGTGGCTCGAATGACAGTACAACCACCTAGCCAAATATGATGCACCCATTGGTGCCAAAGGAATTGTCTGTACAAATTATTAGCGAGGCACTATTGTCAAAATGGCACTAAATGTGCCGCATCAATTATTGGCGAAACAGATAAATTTATAGACCACTTGATGATTAGGCACTATTGTCAAAACGGCACTAAATGTGTTGCATAATTTATAGATCACTTGATGATTAGGCACTATTGTCAAAATGGCACTAAATGCTCACCAACTTTCTTTCTCTCGAGATTCAAATCATCTTGGAAATAACCCCTGCGAACTTATTTCCAAGATGATTCAGATCTCGAGAGAAAGAAAGTTCGTGAGCAACTGGGCATTAAATAGAGTCGAGGGCAACGCAGCTAATTGTGTAACACATCAGAACACAAGGATTAGATATGGTAGTGCCTAGTGGGTTTGGCAATTAACAGAAGAGAAATTGGTGAGCAAAATTACTTACTGCCCACTCCAAATCTACATTGTTGGGAATAATTTCTTCCAACAGTTCCCTGTAAGGTATAAATGGGACGAACTGTTCCGGGTTGTACAGAATCCTATGCAGAGTCCTGACCGCTATTTCTCTTATCTTATCAATTTTCTCAACTGCCTGTTTTGCAATGCCTGCAACCAGATCCTGTGCAATAGCAGAATCAAATAGTCGGTGAGTGGTACTAATTGCATTTGCATCCATGCTGCTCGGCCCAGATTCATCCTCAGAAACTGGTGCTGTTCTCACTGCAACACCATCTCTCCTGCAGAGGATGAATGTGCACCTTTGTAGTGCATCCATTGCTGCTTCACGTACCCAAGAACCTACATCTCCTCTGTTATCCACAGCATAATCATCAAGTGCTCCAAATAAAGCTTGCATGACCTTAACTTTTATGTATGCGTATATAGAATCTCCAATATTAGAGCTCTGATCAACATTAGACGTTAATGTTTCACAAACGGAAGCTAGCCCCCTAACAGAGTTCGCACGCGCTTCAACATCAGGATCATCAGCCTTATCCTGCATAGTATATGAATTATGTAATAAGAATTTCAGTTCCAGCATTCAAGAAGTACATCAACAGCACAAGTTATTGTTCTTTATATATGTTTTCCTGCTGAAATGTGGAAATTTCATTACCTCTATTGTGCATGAGCTACAGAGCTTACTCATGACAGGCATCCATTTTATTAACAAAAACTCGTATGGTAATATTCCAAGGGCCAGCGCTCCACCTCGTCTTGCAGCTACATTCGGGTCATCCAGAAGCGTCACATACTTTGAAACGATATCATTACCAATCTTTTCACCAGCAGAAACCAGATATGTCGGAATAAAATGCTTCAACGCGTCAACAGCGGCACACTGGACAATATTGTGAATAGTACTCAGACCACAATGCAGGACATTAATTTCATGCTTACACAGTATATGAGAGTACAAGCACACTAGCTAATCAAACAAGAAAAAGGAAAGTTCACCTGTATTTGAGAATTGGGATGCCTCAAATTCTCATTAAGTGTTTCTACCAAACTTCTCTTTGTCTTCTCATTCAAGGATATTGCAGCCATAGAAATACATGCAATGAATCGGGAAACAGCAGAACGCATAATCTCTCCTCCTTTACCTCGATAAAGACGTGCCTTTTCAATTGCGGGGACAATGCCTGCCAAAGCTCTCTGCACGTCTACAGAAATACACAGATGCAAGGCCGCCTTTAGGGAAAGCACTTCAATGAAAAATATTGCACAAATAATTCAGATAAGGACACTTACCTGTGGTAAAAACAAAACCAAGTTGATGCAACTTCAGAGCAATTTCGCCGGCAGCTAAAGTGGCCCCATGTCGAGTGCACAAATCTGATGACAGAGTGCAGGGAACTAACTTTTGAAGGGCATGCCCAGCAAAGTAATCCATATCATATTGCACAAGCAAAGCGAGGGCCTGCGCCGCCAACTCTCTCAAGCTTTTCTCCTAGGAAGAAAAAAATATAAGCCAAATCATGTGGTTAATTAATAGGAAAACAAGAGGGAAAAACATGGCACAACAAGATATAAAAATGAGTGATGAAAAGTGGTACAGGTTTGACACCGTAAGCAAACTAATATTATTCAAAACTTGAAGTGTTACTATTACAGTACTATTCAAGAGAAAATAAGAGCTCTGTATGTTAAATTTGTAAATGATTCTACCAGAAGTTAATAGAATTGAAGCACATGAAGTCAAGAAACAAGCAAATCGTGGGAACAATGGAATAGCAATTTCACTCAATCAAAAAATGTGAAGAGAACTACAATACCCAGTGAGATATTTTATTGCAGAGCAGCTCTTCTGCAAAGGGATAAAGATACTCCTTATACTTAGCAACAGAAACAGCGACAGTCAAATAAGAGTTTGACCGGGAAGCCAGAGCGAAGTAGTCTGTTGTATTCACAATATCAATGCCGTGCGGATATGTCCCCTGTCTTCCAACATTCTCTTGAAAGGCAGCAGAAGCAGCTCTTCTACAATTAACCTGAAATCAGATGGGCAAAAGGACACGAGATACAGTTACCAAAATATTACGCCACCAGTTAAAAAAAATCACACAATGAACCTTGCCTCTCGATCGTAACAAGCAACCGTTAGAAGGTGAGGAGCAAGTTGTTCCAAGACTGCCTTCATGTCAATGTTAGTATAGGCTCGACCAAACGCCCAACAAACATATGCTGCAGCATCTCTTACATGTGAGCCAATGCTATGTGGACCTCTTCGCACATCATAGTGTAAAGCCTGCAAAGAAAAAAAAATGTCATGATATCAACTGGGATACTAGCGCTGCTGGACTATAATCATACAAGAGTGCCAATACTTAAATGTCTCAAATACTTTATCAAAATACGGGTGAGACCATGTAGACTTGCAATGGATGCAAGAAAAATGAACATCATGGGGTATACGAAGGTGGCATTCGGTACCTTTACTATAACAGGAATAACATCAGGAAAGCTAGAAGGAAGCAACAGCCCTCTCCGAGCAAGTTCAGCCAAAGCCAGGCAGCCTCCATGCCAGGAACCATCACCCTTTCAGTATCCAAAAGGCATGAGTTATGTACTTATGTAATTCACTAAGAAAACTTGCACTTTGGAAAGCTGAAAGATAGTACTGCAAAAATCTTTGACAATTAATGGTATTTTGAAGTTCATATATTATAACGAACCTCACCAGGAGAAAAAAGCTGCAAGATTGAGGATAGAACTTCTTCCGACAGTGCAGGTGTTAAACGTGCAGTTATCCTGCCAATTCCTTTGGCAGCAGACCATCTCACAATCGTATCCTGGGAAGAGGAAGAGATATTTACCTTTTAGTTTGAGGACGACAATATTCATGCTAAATGAAAAGATGAATAGTTCAAAAAGTGCCCTTCACTACGTAAACTTTATCAGAGACTACATGGTTTCTCATTGTATTAAGACACAGAGAACAAACTCAAATATTTACAGCAAAAAATTAAGATGAGAACATACAGAATCCCTCAAGCCAGTCAATAGCAAGTCAATAATCTCTTCCACAGTTTCTGGAACATCCATCTCTTCTTCCAATGAGCATGTGTCTGTTTGATCGATGTTCACTTGTTGGGTTGATCCACTTGAAGACCCAGAAGTAGAGCTTGAAAGGTTTGCACCTAGTGAACTACTTATTGACTGCACAATGAAAAAGCAGTAAGCAGTATGGTAGAACAAGGAAAAAAGAAGAGAATGGCGCACTGATACAAAATAAGAGCACTTTCTCACATATTTCATCCGATGAAAGATATCCGTAAAACATGTCATCAATTATTAAATTATTCTACTGCATTAGCCATCTCAGAAACAAAAAGCTAAATCATTGTCAGCAATTTTACGAAGCAGGAGATGTAGCATCAAAGTGTAGTATATGTTGCTCGTTTGATGCAGTTAACCTATAAGCCCTCAGTTCAACCCCACACTAGTTTTGACAGTCTTCGCCTCAGAAAAAACTTCCAGATTCAATCCCAAGAAATAAACCGAGTTTGAATAAAAATATTAAATCAACACACACTCCCATAATCTGTTTACCATTCAGAGTTAACAGAACCCCACAAAGATTAGTGGGTGCTTAGTTAGTAGAGTATCAAGCTATGCCTTAATTGACCAGATGTTGGTGTTCCAGTATCAGTATGTTAGACAAGTCCTTACCCAACTGCTAGCACATGAATGTTTCCCACATCTATAATTAACAAACGACTTTCATGAGTAAGATGTGATCACTGCGAAAATGATAGATGAGAGGATGCAGATTGGGAGTTTTTGACCCTTGATGTAATATTTGTTTTGTTTATATCTTGTGGAACCCCAGTTATTTTTTTTTTATATATTTCTCGTAGGGCTGTCCCGTACCGTTTCCATACAAAAATGATGTGATCTGGAGTTCTGCATGGTGCATATAGTTTGTCAGCTAGCACAGACATATCAGACACATGTTTTGTTAAACCTAACAATGAACCAGGTAACTGAGCGTCTGAACGCTGAAACGCAGTAAACCAGTTTTGATTGTGCCACTAACTTCACTCTAGGAAGAACCATTACACGCATGAAACCATCTATATATTGTATAAATCCACCTAATCAAGAAAGTATTGCTAAAACCATGTACTAAATGGTTTAAGGTAAAAGGTCAAGAATGAAAATTTCAAACCTGATAGCGCCATGATGGGGAACGTGGAGGCAAGCTAACGAGAGCAACCCTCTGTGCCAGTTTGACAAGATATTTCCTAAGAAGGGGACTTCTGACGGCAATATTAGTCTTCATCACAACTGAACAATCGCTCCAAATACCAGAAACAGCATCATGCAGCACTCTCCGGTTACCAATCTGCATCAGGAGGAACCAAGAGGAAGACACATAAAAAACAATTGAGACATTAACTTCATGTGAAGGGCATATCCATTTTCATTCCCTTTTGACAGCAGCAAAAAATAATAACAGCCGTATGCGGTTAAAAAGTATAAACAAAAATGACAAAGGCAAACCTTAAATATTGATGCTAAAGCTTCCACTATACCGATGGACCTAAATTGATCCACAAAGTCATCTGTGACAGACAACAAGATCTTGTGTGCCCATTCCATAAAACTGAAAACAGAATAAAGGCAACTTAACACATAACCTCTAATATATGGCATAAATAACAAAAAAAAAAGGTTACCTAAATAGAAATGATTAACATTTTTCATTCATTTCAGTTTCAGACAATAAATCTTCCTAATAGTGACGGTTCTCCAGTGATGGACACTTTTGAAGGTAATTCACATTTTGAAATGTATGTGCATGTTAGGTGTAAGTTTTAACAAAATAATTGCAAGGAAAACCTGCTGAAAGCCTTCGTCATATCTGGACGAGTCAAGAGCCTCGCAAGCAGCAACCCAGACATCCTTCTCATTGGACCAGCATTGGAGAGATAATCCTTACAGATGTCCAATATCCTTGTCACAAGCGGAACGACCTCAGACCCACCCATGTGATCAGTGGCAGCAATGCTCGTATCCACGGAAGAGATATCAAACGGAATTAAGATTAGTATATAAAGCCACAACAGAACGACACACTTTGTCTCCATTTCTCCTGTGCTCTCTTGCCTAAGAGCCGTCGCTGAGCTCATTGTATGACACTTCTCAAGGAGAGCAACTGCAAGCTCTAGATCTGAAACCTGGTGAGGGAAGAACTTGATGACGCTCTTATACCCACAGACTGTTACCAGAGTGTAGATGATAATACACAGAGGCTTGATAATTTCAAGGAGCTCATCGGTTCCAGCACCAAGTTCCATTATCTTCGATCGAACCAATGACATAAGTGGTGAGATGATCTCCTCTAGGTATGGCTCCAGAAGTTGACCCTCTTCTTGATATTTATCCATCTATTTTTCCATATAGAAAATGGCATTTATTAGCACCGAGCTTTTAAACATGACTGGTAAAGATAGTCCAGAGACTGACAAAACCTAACTATTTGGCTAGTACAAAATAAAACCTACCAATTTTCCAGTGCAAATTTGCTAGCCAATCCAACAGTTATCCAGTGTTTGGTGAATGGGGGTCGTCGAGAACATGAAGCTTGTAACTTATTTTGTACTTTAGTGCAATTATTAGTAAATCGACGCTCAAACAGATTATTAATCTCTTCAGTAACCTCACCAAACAAACAAAATCTACTTTGCTGTGAACTAGACATTATTCTCCTAGGGATCTATAGTTTAGCGACAGGTAACACTTGGGGATGGGGAAAGAGAGCTTACAATGGAGCGGATCCTGTGGACGTCGGCGGGCTCGGCGACCCCGCCAGCAGCGACGATGCGGCAGAGGATGGCGGAGACCAGCTCCCATTCCTGAAGGAAGTACCGCCGCATGACGACCTCCTTCGAGTCGTGCACGTCGTCGCTGACCACGGCGGCGACGGCGGCGTCAGTACAATCAGTTGAGGCATCCCCAGCGGTATCGGCTGCGGAGTGGTCGGGTGGGGCAGGCATGGAGACACTGTATGTCGGAATGGCGGCGGTTTCCTCCGTCGCCCGGAGCTCGAGGCGGCGGTAGACTGGTGGTTGCGACTTGCGAGTGTGCCGGAGACCGCGCCGTCGTGTTTGTGTCCCCGGATCGTGTCTGGCGCGGGTAATAGCACTACAAGCGTATTCCCTAGATTTATGTGTCTATAGGTAAGAGGCGTATTTTTCGATCTAGAAGACTCCCATAGCCAGAGAGGCGCCTCCTGCCTGGAGTGGACAGACCTCTCCTTCCTTCGCCGCGGGCCCCGTCGTCGTCGTCGTCCCCGATGCAGCAGCGGCACGGCCGGCCGTCCGGCACGGATGGCTCCGACTTCTCCTACCGCATGGTCGTCGACTCCCGTAAGCATCCGCTGCCCGAAAACCCAAGCCCCGCTCTGTCTTCTCGTTCGCTTCGGGAATCCTAAACCCGACCCAAAAACATCCGCGAATCTCGCGCGCCATTGCAGGGTACCAGAGGGTCGCCGACGGAAGATCCCGCCTCGCCCGCCTAATCCTCGTGCAGGTACATACCGACGCGCTCTCTCGCTCTGTTGGCATCGCTGCGGCTCTTGATCTGATAAGTGCTCCTCGTGGTTTGCTCTCTGCAGATACTGCACCAGGTCGCTGGGGGCGCGTTGCTGTTGCTATCTCTGTCGAAGGGGACGGAGATAAACAAGTTCGCGGTGCTGTCCGTGGCCGCCGGGTTCCTGGCCATTCTGCTGGGGGAATTAGGTAATGCTCCTGAGTGAATTACAGTTGTTCCGAACTTTGTCTCAGATTTCCGTGCCTTTGCTAGTTTCAGTAAAAAAAAGGGCCTGATAGTTCAGTGGAGGTCTCAAAATAATAGAATTATGCCACTGAGCTAGAAATTGGAAATTACAACTATGTCACCGAAGAAGGAGTCAGTATAGGCAATCCAGAGAAAGCATCGCCAACAATGGTCACAGGGTACTGCTTGTGTAGGAGACTAGTGAACTAGGATACTTCAGCGATTCAATTTTCTCGTGATCTGTTTGCCTCACGAGCTTCGTTTCTTGGAGCCTTCAAGCTGTATATTCATTGACATCCATAGCTTGAAACCCTGCCTAGCAAATAGCAGAATGCACTACTCCCATGGTTCCGCTTGAATGCTTCAAAGACAATTGTGTTAGGACAAGCAAATCTAAAAAAATGAAGACCAACCAGGATTAGCCCTTGGTGGCATATTTTTATAGTAGAAGTGCTACTTAATGAGAATTCCAGAAAATCGTCCCCGACGGGGCTCGAACTCTGGTTGTCTGGGACAGCAACTGCTCCCCTAACCATTGGGCCTCTGCCCCGTTCTCAGGATAAGAAAATCTGACATTATTAAAGCACGTTATTAAAAGACTCCATAGTGAACAGAAAATTGCAGCAATATATGAGCTTCTGATCCTTTTTCTTGAACAGTCTGAGCTGTTTCTCAACATATGGAATAAATGATCAACGGGGTGTAGTTATTCCACAGTTTACTCCCACTAAACTGCAAACATACTTTTCAGAGGACATCGAAGGAAATAATCTTGTACAGTAATTTCGAATTTGTGCTGTGGGCACCTTTTTGCGGCATCTTTTTGTCAATACGGCTACGCTTGTCATATTGTTGATTGCATTCTAGCAGATCTTGTTCTTGATTATGTTTGAGCTGATCACGTTGTTTCGTTTCACAGGACGGAGACGGACTATGGCAATTCTTCTTCGGTTGTACACGAGCTTGTCATCAATTGCTGTTGCATTCTCTGTGACATGCATTATTCGTTCAGAGTTGTTCGGGAAGGTTTGAACTTTGGACTATGAAATTTATTACCTAGATGTTTCTGCAAGTAGTATTTAGTATGTATGAAGTTGCATCTCTTGTAAGTATATATATATATATATATATATATATATATATATATATATATATATATATATATATATATATTTGCATACTTTGGTACCTCTAAACCAAAACCATAAGTTTATTTCACTTCAACTTTGTCGACATAGCATCCTGTTTCGTCATGTCTGTTACTCACTGTAGTTTCTGGACGCTGGGTTTTACTGTCCAGTCCCACCTAATAGACAATTAGGTGCTAGACTTAAATCCGAAGAATATGTTACAAAGCTGAATACTACTGGTCTAACGATTCCATATAGCAGAAATGTTAGTCACATGCTAGAAGCTGGACAATTGAGGTGAATTTGAGTCTTTGAGATGATTCAGCTACAAAGAAGATGCACTATCCTCAATATGGATTGACTGTATAAAGCATATAAATAAAAGTGACATTGAGAAGTTTGATAATAAGGTGGGGGAGAAAATTAACTTGTCTGGCAGAACAAGAAAAACCTTTAAGTAGTTTTGTTTTTCTTCACAAAAGTGTTAACGTAGAAGTGACCTCATCCATGTGAAAGGTGACTGTCACTGTCCACATGGCTGAGCTAGCTTAAAAGTCTGAATCATTAAGATCAAAATTATGTTTTCACTTCATTTTCATGTTGCTGCTGCCAGCCTGCCACTGAAATGTCAATGCAATCTATGCACTTTGCAGTTCCATTTTCACAATTTGCTGCACTCTCCAGAATACGTGTACATACATCAATTAATTAGCATCTGATTGATGCACTTTGCAGTTCCATCTTCACAATTTGCTGCACGAGTGTCTTTAGATGTTGATACATTTTTTATTTTTCTATAAGCTTGGTCAAACTTAAAATAGTTTGACTCGGGACAATCCTAGAACATCAATTATATTGGAATGGAGGGAGTATCATTTCACACATATCTTGATTCTTATTAGTCCAAGCAACAATAAAACAGGCCTGCACATCAGTCCATTAAGCATTTCCCTTCTTTTTCATCCCTTATCTGGCCATTCATCTCCATTTAAATCCGACAATTGCTTTGGAATTTGAATATTACTAAAATGTAGGCTGCCAATTTAAGAAGTCATGCACTGATTCTAATCATCAAGGCCAGAATCATGTTTTCACTTCACTTGCATGCTGCTGGGATTGTAAATGCATCCTGTATGCATCTTGCAGGTCCATTTTCACAAGTTGCTGCACGAGTTTGAGTCTTTGTTTATCAAGTTATTGCCAAATTCTTCCTCCAGAATACAAATGCATCAATTAATTAGCATCTGGTTGTTGCTAGATTATGAAGAAAGACACAGCAGCCATTACAAGCTACGAACTGTTTGATGTGGTTCGTGTTGTACTTGGTAAGTTCTAGACCGCTCCTTTTATCTGTTGATTGACATAATATGTGATCCTAACTTCTTCCTTCCATCACCCTTCATTTCCTGTCTAGGTGTCCTACTTCAAATGGTTGTTATCGCGACTACTACCAGGCTCCTGCAAAATATGTCCCCTCCCAAGAAGGCTTCTTGAATATCGTGACATTGTGGTTGTGCTCTACCGGTATAAAGGAATAATACCTTCTAGGTTTTATACTTATGGGATGCTCGAGATCTAAAGAAAGGACAATCGTTGCACAATGACCGTGGCTACCATGGGTTACTTGTTTGTAGTCCCTATTATTTTCTCCTTTTGTGTCTTCCCTTTTACAGAACTTGTTGGGAAAATCTTTAGTGGCTAAAAGGCTAATTAAGAACTTTCGTGTTGCCGGTGAATCTTGCTGCTCCCGGATGCTGACTGCAATAGCAACCGAAGGCTCAAGTTAATCGTCATGTGAATGATTCTTTCTGAATGTGACATGGAACTAACTTGCCCATTCAATGCATTGTGCTTTCATGCCCTGTTTGGGTTAGAAGTCGATCGACATTATTGCCTGGAAAAGGATCACTTGCTTGCACGCAAGTAAATTCTTGCAATCTACTGAAAGTCGCCGTAAAATGCCAAGGGCTGCACTGTATTCGAGTCGATTGGACTGGGTGAGTTTTGGCCGGCTGCATCACATGCAGGAACGCAAGGGGAATTTTTGGAGATGGGGACTGAACCCGATTATGGGCCAACATGGACGGACAAGGAAATTCGTATTTCTAGGTCATAAAAAATTACGAATATAATCATGCACGTGGAGAATTGATCTATGGATATGGCTGTAATATCCGAAGCTTAAATATGACTACTTGTGATCTGCACAAAAATGACAAAATGATTAGGACACGGCGAACTATGATCTTCTGATTTTGTGCACAGTTCACAAATTTTCATAACTTGTGTAAGAAATGAAATGGATTACTGTGTGTTCCATTTATTCCCAGTAAGGGTTGGTGACTATTGGAGGCATCGTTACAAGGAAAGACGCCCTTAGGAGATGTTGGTTTACATGGAGGGGCTCATGTTTGCTTCGAAGAGGCGGTCTACACGTCGCTTGGGCATATTAGCAACCGCCTATAGCGGTTGAAACTATTCCTAACAACTCGTTCTCAAAATTTGGAAGAGTAAAGTCTGCGTGGTTTATATACATGCGTGGATCTTTTTTTGAAATTGGGATAAAATGTACAACCTCCGTTCCGTAACTTTTGTCGTGGTTTTAAATCTAAATTTGAACTAAAACCATGACAAGAGTTATGAAACATAAGGAGTGCCTGGTACAGACCATGATTCTCGTGTGCAGGGACACGGGATCATCCATGCATGTGCAATACATGCTGTGCAACAAGGAGCACATCATCGAGCTACTAATAAAAGTCTTAAAATACACGGTATATTTGATGTGCACACAATGACACGAGGCACGACTTGCGCGCAGCGGTAACACTTCCGTCTGCGTATGTCGATCATGGCGGCGTTTGGTTGGCCATGGCGTTGACGATGCACAGCGCGTTGGTGCTGAGGTGCAGGAGGCCGACGACGTTGGCACGCACGGCCTCCCTCACGCCGCCGCTTCCGGCCGCCTCGCCCCTGAACCCCTCCATGCACGTGTCGCCGTCGGTGAGCGCGGCGCTCGCCCACGTCCGCACGCTGTCGACGCGGAACCTCGCCATCCTCCTCGTCTGCTGCGGCGCCTGCCCCTCCTCCTCCGCCACCGCCGCCTCCATGGCCTCCACCGACTGCCGCAGCATGCCCACCGCGTCCCCGAGCATGCTCGCGCAGTCCGCCGCCGCCTCCGCCGCCACGGGCGCCAGGTGGCCGCCGTCCGCCGCCATCGCCTTCATGGCCGCCCTCGCGCCCCGCGCGCCGTCGAGGGTCACGTTCAGCGCGGCCCACGCCAGCCGCGCCGGGCTCGCCCCCACGGCGGCCGCGTACGGGGAGAGCGTCGCGTTGCACAGCGCCGGGTACTCCGTCCCCGCGCACCACGCGCTCACGAAGCTCGCGTTGCCACCGACGACGTCCGACGTCGGCGCAGGCCGCGCCCGCGCCGCGCCGGAGACGCCGCACCAGCACGAGAGGACTAGCATGGCGGAGAGAAGCGGCAACGAGCAGCCGAGAGTACGCGCCATATCTCCGGAACGTGCGTGCGTACGTGGCTCCGTGTTGTCTTAGCGTGGCGTGGTGTTTTATATAGGGCCGCAGCCGGAGCCGGAGGTAGCGTGGTGGACGGGATAAGGGCACGGCCTAGCTCCACTAATGGCCATATGTGCGCGCACTCTAAAGATCACGAGCTCTCACATGCCTGTCATCCGTGAACCAAAGCTTGGGACGACGCTCTCCGCCTCCGGTATGGTCGACGCAAACTCGCAATGCACCTAAACCCAAGGCTAGCTTTCACGTCGACGTCGCCATCCAAATTTATGATTTCCTTTCTATTTCGATTTCTCTGGAACTGTGCGTGTATGTGCGACTCTTGAGGTGCAGATCGCGGGGACACGTCCTTGCAAAAAAAAAAAGAGATCGCGGGGAGTACGTGCGGCTTGCTTTTCGCTGGGGCCTGGCAGATCAATCAGTGTATATCGGTACCGCGTCTGTTAGCGTTGATGTCACCTACGGTCGCCTCGTGTCGGGTTCGATATGTGCGAAATATCTTTAGCGCTTTGCTTCCTCTGCATATGCATGGCTGCCTACAGAGCCCGGACCCTTCTTGTACCGGTGACAGGGGGCAGGGAGTGAACGACAGCTTCGTCCGTTTCTTAGCGCGCAAGGTTGCCCCGGTGACGAGGGCCGGGTAGACACGATGCTGGAGTGTGGCGCGCCGACTGATGGGCTAGCTTCACGCCCGGACAGTAGCGTTCGCGGTGAGAGCATCTCCAATCGCGTCGACATATTTGGTGTCCGTGTGTGACCCGTTTTCATCCGTTTGCATTGTCAAACGGACAGCTAGTCCCTGTTCGGGCTTCCCAGGCGAGTGAACCGAACGCGTCGACGCATTTGATCCGCCCAGGCTAGGTTTTCCCCAAATTACATCCAAATAACAAATAACTAGCAAAAATATGAAATTAAACTCGAACCGCAAATAGTTCATATATGACATAAAATAAAATGCCCTCCCGGCATAGAACAAAATACCCAAAAGAACTATGTCGTGCGAGGCCCCATTTGCCCAGGCAAATGTCCATGCATAACACAAAAGATCGAGATGATCATGCATCTCTTTGCAAGTAAATGACTTGCTTCTTCTCGTACCAACCCTTTTCTTCGGCGTCAAGATGCTCAAGTCAACTGTCATGATTGCCGCCTCTTAGTTTTCTTTCGCTAGCTCCACTTCGCGGCCCTAGTCCAGACATTGGTCTCATAGATCTCGAACTTCTTCTTTTGGAGCTCGAAGTAGTTATTGTCCCTCTCCTCCCTCTCCCGGCACTTTTCTCTGTCTCTCCCATCCTTCTTCTCGAGGTTCTTGTCCTTTTGGGCGATGAACAACTTCAAGGTGTCATGCAAAGCAATTGTTGACGCATCATGTTTCAACTCCATCTCCGTGCTTTTGTTCCCCTTTGGCCTCTTGTCACTTTGAGGATCAAGGTCGAGAACCGTAGGATCAACCCCAAATTTTCAGAGTTGGGAGGTCCTTCCATTTGGCTTGGTCCTTGAGCTCCTTCCGACAATGAATCAAGGTAAATGACTTGCCCTCATGTTGGGCCTTGAAGCATTCCAATGCTTGGAGCACCTACATGATTCATTGGCACTCAATACACGTATAGAGCAAATAACACATGTGCATACGAGGGGGTGAGAGATCATACCAAGTGCTTCACCCCAATGCCACTCACGGGTCAGGCAAGGACATGATCAGAGGAGCCTGTAAACTTGCTACACTCCGATTGGATTAAACTCCATATCTTGGATAGGGAGAGTGCGTTGCGGTCACTTGCAAACCACACCTCCCCTATGGAAGTACAAGCGGCAATTCTTCCAAAAGATCACCCCTTTTTGCTTGGCCCCCTTGGTTGCATATTGTCCCATCTTGATCCATGTTTCGCAAAGCAATGCATGCTCATCATGTGAGAAGCCATTCGTCCTTTGCGAGACGAGTTGACCCCGGGGTCCCCGCACTTGCGCCTTCGGTGTCTCTTGGTTTGGGTTTCGAGCTCGTCCGCAAAAAATGGCTCTTCTTCGATGGTGATCAACTCCTCGGTCTCCTCGAGCTCGTCGCCATAGGCAACCTCATCGGCGTCTTCAGCGAGGATATCTTTGAGGAAACCATCCCCACCACCCCCAAGGCCCAAGCACCCCTCCATGCCCATCGTTTCCCTCGTAGTACCTGTAGTCGTCTGGCCCCAATTCGTCGAGCAGGTTGCGCGCGTCAGGGAGCTTCTCCACACGGATCACCGGCATCGGCTTCCTCCCTGTCAGGGCGGAGTCACCAGAGGGGGGAACAACGTTGAGGTCGAGGGGAGGCACGGGTATGAAGGTGATCGGCCTTACTGAGTCGCATATGTCCGACGACTGGGCGAAGCGGCTCCCTCCAATTGGTGAAGTGGCAGGCAAATAGCCATAGGTCGGCGATGGCGTTGTGGTCGAGTTTCCCGAGTTCCTGGGCAGCCGGCCAACCAAAGAGGCAGAGCTAGCGGCCGCCGCCGCGGAGATGGAAACTACCCGCTCGGCGACAATGTCGGGCATGCGGAGGGTAGCTAGGGTGGATGCTTGGTCGATTCGAGCCGGGTACAAGTTGGCGACGCGTTGATTTTCGAAAAGGGGGGATTTTATTACTTAGAGTAATGTATTACACCTAACTTCTGCATATCTAAGATGCACACAGCCGAAACCAAAACGAAAAATAAAACAACAAACTAGTCAAACAAGTAATGACGCCCAAGGTGGTGGAGGGATGATCCGCAAATTATGCTGTCATCCATACTGGGATAAGAAGTCCATGTCTGTATCCTCTTGTCTGGTACACACCTCCATAAAAAGGTTCCAGTGTTCCACACGCTGCGGCGGTATCAAAGTATGTAGTATAGCTGTAGTTCTGAAAATAATCTGCATAAGGGAAGAATTTATACCATTAGAAACCTTGTCATTTCTACAGCCACAACGACCAAATCACGGCTAGCGCTGCCACCCTAATAAGTCTTTTAAACCTTTTATCCACACCATTTAGCCAATTACCAAATCACGGCGGCGGCGATAGCTGCAAGATCTACTCTGACAACATGAGCCTGCTTCATGGTGGCCGATCTCTTTCTCCGTCTGCTCCGCTTCTTGCTCTCCAGAGCTCTCTGCGATGGGGTGAGCTCTTTTTCCGGCTTCACGGGACGGGCGGGGGCGGCGGCGGGGGTGTTGCAAGTGCCGGGGTAGGCTTGATCACCGGGTAATTCTGCCGCGGCGGCGGCGGCAGAGAGCGCCTCCATGGGGTTTTCGATGTGGGAGTGGGAACGAAAGTATGGGAATGATTTGCTTGTGCCACAGACAAGTGGGTCATCAAAAACTAAGTGAGGGAAAGCGAGAGAAAAGGCGGGACAACGAGCGCGTCCGCATCCGGCCGTGACCCAAATCCGCCCTAAATTTGGGCCGAGAACGGGTCGAAACGAATAACCGTCCGAAAATCTAAACGGGCCAGGCGCGTTGGGCCGCTTTTTCGCCCCTGCCGGAGTTAATCGGACAAACACGGACCAACTGTGTCGGCATATTGGAGATGCTCACATTTCAGCGGTTTTACAGTTTTAAACTAAAAAAATTATCTGAACAGAGACCTAAAAGTCTGTGGACCTATAAATATTTTACATGACACCGAAAAAATGAGCATCTCTGCAGGTGAGACAGTCGTGCGCCGTCACACGCTAACCACTGCCCCTATCGCTGCGTTCTCCCAGCTAGCTCGAAGTAGCAGCAGCTAGCTCGGTCGTAGCAGCTAGTAGCCCCGACCCCGCTTAATCTGCTAGCTAAGTTAATCCCGTTAGAGCATCTCCAGCAGTCGCGCTATCCCGCGCGCCCGCGCAAAAAACCGCCAATTATGCAGCGCACTGGCCAGCGCGGCGTGCTCCAGCAGACGCGCGATAAGGGCGCGCGCGCGAAAAAATTAGAGCGTGCGGCCAAAAGCCCCAACCCGTGCTGCTAATTTTTAGCTCCCCGTACATCGCGCGCGACCACGCGACAGCGCCGTGAATCCCAACCGCCGAGCGGAAATCTCCGTGCGCACTCGCCGCTACCCCTCTTGGTCGGCGCCGACGATGTAGAACTACTCCGTCGCGCCGCCAACGCCCCCGTACGTCGCCGGTTTCGGGACCCCTAGCGCCGCCGCCACCAGCGGACAAGGCGTCGCGCGCGGGCTGTTCATGGCGCCGCGGATGAACTCGGGCGACGGCCGTCCGCCACCGGCGCCCGGCTCAAGGACCGCACGCGGAGGACAGTAGAAGCGCCCGGCCGTCGGCGCGCCGACCGCGTCCGCCACGACGAAGAAGACGCGAGCTTTGCAGGGGCACAAGGCGGTCGCGCCGCCGCAGCAGCCTCCACCGCCACCGGCTTTGCAGCATATGCGCCCCCGCGCAACGTGTTCGGTGAAATGCCGGAAAGGTATTTTCGATTACAAACTTTTTTTTTGGTACGTGTACGATGAACTTGTAGTGTTGATGATGAGTCCTACTTCGCAACTATGACTGTTGAATCAAATCATGACAATTGGACTCAATAATATGTTCCCGACAAGATTGGTCTCAAGCATATGGCTATGAAGAAGGTGACGAAGTCGATGAAAAAGGTGAGGGCATCGTTGAAGGGAAAGGAAGGGGCACTAGCTACACTCCGCAAGAAGATGTGTGGCTATGCAAAACCTATTGCATTGTTGGATTGGGTGCATCCGTTGGCACGGACCAAACTAGACACACCTATTAGACGAGGATAAATGAGTATTTTGATAGTATCAACCCGATTTCGAAGAAGGATAGAACCGACCGATCTGATAGATCTCTTCGATCATGTTGGTCACTTATTTCGACAGGGTGTCAAAAGTGGGTGGGGGTGTTGGCGGCAACGGATGCTATGAATCCAAGTGGAGCTAACGATGTTGACAGGGTAAGTTTAGAACCCTTCTATATGGTCACTTTCTATGATCTTGCATTCTCTTGGCTATCTTACTTAACTTTTCTCTTCTTTTTTGTAGGCTAACATTGCACAAAACCTATACAAGGGAGCTGACAAGAAGAACAAGAAGGGGCAAATATGCCATGGAAATCCATTCACCTTGCACCATGCATATGCGGTGCTAGAGAATGAGGAGAAATGGAGGGCTCGTCCGACTATTCGCAAGATTGAAGCAAAGAAGAACAAGCAACTAGAAAGTGGAGATGAAGATAATGTCTCAAGTGGTGATGAAGGCAATCGAAGCCCCACTCCAAACTCGGTTGCCCCGCCAAAGAGGCCACTTGGAAGAAAGCAATCAAAGGAGAACAAGAAGAGGGACGGTGAGGATCCCATCTAGTCACACATGAAAGCAATGTTGACCGCAAGATTGGAAGTAAACGAGGAGAGAAGGACAAGAAAGGAATCAGTGACGTTGGCAGAGGCGAGGAGGGTGGAGGTGGAGGCGAGGAGGGTGGCGGTGAAGGGGAGGAGGGTGGCGGTGGAGGAAAAAAAAGATTCAAATGGAGGAAGCTACTCGCCGTCAAGAGTATGAGAGGAACTTCATCTTCCTTGACATGTCCAAACTTGACGCCGAGAAAAAGAATATTTCAAGCTTTGAAGTGAAGAGATCCTAGCTCAAGAGAGGATGAGTACCATGACATATGGAGGCTTCGGTGACATGGGAGCACCCCCACTTGGGGGATTTGGAGGCATGGGAGCACCTCCACTTGGGGGCTTTGGAGCAAGTATGGGAGGACCAAGCGATGACGGTGGAGATATGAGTAGTGGCATTGGTACCACGGTACATGCGGCACCACAGCCGGGTACATTCATGACTTCCTTGATGTCCCAAATGCCTTCTTTGAGTCTCACCGCCGACGATCAAGATGAGGAAGATGACGATGATGTTTCTTGCTTCAAGTTATCGTGTGTGCTTGTTCGTGACATGAACTATGTTGAGTTTTATTAGCTATTGAACTATGTGGTTGTTTTGTTAGACTATGGAGGCAAACTATGTTCGAAATTATGCATTTTGCTATACATTTGTTGCATTTTGCTATGTTTGGAAGAGAGACGGCTGGACGCGCGCGCCTCGTTTTCGCGTGGCTGCATTTGCACTCTGCACGTGCGCGCGCTGCAAACGAGGTAAAAAGGGCGCATCTGCATTTGCATTTTCTGGCGCCGCGCTGGAGCAACGATCGCGCGTCGCTGGATTGGCTGTTTCGCGCTGACTCCTGGAGATGCTCTTAGGAACAAAGTGATGCGATATATTCGGTCCTAAATATGTCTAATTTAGCAGAGAGGAATACGGATTGATATTGGTGTTGTGAGGAAGAAGAAGAAGACTACAATGAATATTAAATTTTACAGCACATTTTACGGGTTCTGTTCTGCCCGAGCGGTTTTAAGCCCTTAAAAGCGGAAAAAAAATCAAACATTAAATATGTTTTTCAGGTCCAGAGTATAGGGCTCTGCTAGAGATGCTCTTAGGTCGGCGTGGCGCGTCTTGGCAACCGGGATTTGCGTCCTGTCGGATCGATTTCTTTTTTTGTCAATGTGACGATCATGCAATCCTCCAGGGTTCAAATTCTATATATACAGTAATTTGAAATGATGATCTCGTTTACCTCGATTTGTTTTAGATTTTAATTGACGACATTCTTTTAGCTGCAGGTGATCTGTTTGTCAACAACAAGTTGTACATGCTGGCTCCGTCATTAAGATTTGGCGGCTCTGTCTCTCGGAAGTGCATACGCTAGACTGGTAGAGTGTGTTTGTGTTTGCATGCTTTCATCGGGGAATGAGTGTATATGTGTCGGTTTCGCCTCGGACGCTCCCCGCGGGCGTCCCCGGCGAACCCTAGCCCCTGCCTCCAGCCCCCTTCTCCCCCTCATCTCCCTCCGCCGCCGTCGGCGTAGAGGCCGCCGGGAAAGGCCCGGTCGGTGCTGGCGGCGGCGGACCTCCCTTCATTCGTCTCCTAGGTCGGCTGCGCGGGGCGGCTCTGGCCGGTGATGGCTCATCTCGGCGGGAATTCGAGGTCTCTCGGCGTGGGCTGGACGGCGACCCGCAGATGGTCTGCGGCGCGGAGCATGCTCAGCGCGGCCATGGAAGGACACGGCGGCGTGTGCTCGTCCCTGGGCGGCTGCGAAGACGACGGTTGCGGGATCCGCCTTGACGGGCCCAAACATTGAAGGCGCCGAGACGGGGATGTGCGCGGCTGGAAGTCCATGGGGCCGCTGCGCTGCGGGAAGAGCGCCGGTGAGGGTCTGAGCGGGGTGCTTATGTTGTAGCGCGTGTGTCCCTGCTCCTGGCGTGCTGCGGGCTGGATCTGGGCCAGGCGGTCCCATATCTGGTGGTGGTTGCTTGGCTGCGACTCCCTCGCGACACGGATGTTGTGGCCTCGATGATTCCCTGCTCGGCGGTCCTGCTTGACGTTCGGCGTTGTGACTCGGTCGATGGTGATTGTTGCGTGTATGGCGTGCCAGATCTGGGCCAGGCGGGTCCGAATCTCGCGGGGGTGTGCGTCCCGCGACGCTGGCTACGGTGGAAGGCGCTGGACCTCGGTGGTGGTTCGAATGGTTGTCGGTGGGTGCGAGCTTGGTGGCGGAGTTTGGTGTCGCTCGTGCACGGTGTCGGGCAGGTGGCGGCGGTAGTCTGAGACGGCGTGTCGGTGATGGCAGTGCCCGCGGGCTAGACCTTGGCCAGGCGAGCCGAGATCTGGTGGCGACGGTGGCCGTGAGTGTGTGGACCAGACTAGGCCAGACGGGCCTAAGTCTGGGGTTGCTTTGTGGGCCTTTGGGGCCCGAGCTCTGTGGTCCATGTATCCCGAGCGCCAATTCTACTACCAAAGCGCCCTCCTACATGTACGCGCACGTGGTTGACAATACTCTGGGGCTTCATGACCTGGGTTTAACGGGGTAGTGCGATGGATGGCCAGGAGAAATCCTGCTGAAGTTGTCAGCGTCGGCGCAGTGGCGCTCGAGGGCGTCGCTATTCCTCCTTAGAGGGCGTCGGGGTATCCCCTCTCCACTACCCTCCGAATGTCGGGGGAAACCTTAGGACTAGTTTGCTAGTCCGGGCAGTAGCGACGTATTACGACGCTCTCCTTCCTGAATGTGTTGCCTAGGTACCCGGGGGCCTTGTCCATCTAGCGTGGTCGCAGGTCGAGCTAAGAGGACGGAATGGTGGTCGGCTGCCTTCTTGGATCGTAGCTGCTACTCGGCGGGTTGTACTTTTTTTCTTCTTTTCTCTCTTGGGCATGTTTGTGCCGCTGCCCTAGTATTGTTCGTGAAATCTTCTATGGCCGTTGCTTTATTTATAGGAAAAGCTTTCCGTAGGGGACCTACGGAGCCCTCGCGCAGGTCACTGCTGCGCAGCGAGCGAGTGAGTAGCCAGCTTGAGCTTTTTGCGCGTGTGTCTGGCCCAATTACGTCCATTTTCTATTTTAGGTCCAGTTTTATCTGCAAACAGCCCACAATAGCAATTAGGAGCAACCACATATACACTAAGTGTTTTCACCATGTCCGGACAACGTTGCGTACGTCTTAAAAATTTGTTACAATTTCGTACGTATTTTGTTGAGAAACCACAAACGAGATGTTGCAATGTTTTCTGGATGATTTTCTAGAAAATGTTTATATGTTTATTAGAATTTATTTGGAATGACATGTTTATGGGCTCATTCACATGTTGTAAACATGTAATTTTTTTGTTGCTATTGGTTTACCTTTTTGTTGAAATAGGTGATGATTTTTGTTGCAGCTGAAACAGTGACAAATTATTTTGTTACTTACCAACTTTTTAATTGATGCATTTTTTTGTTGCAATAGGTTGTGATTTTTGTTGAATTATTTGAACTTTTTTGTTGCAACACAATAAACACATTGTTTATCTATTCTTTATAACATTTCTTTTTTCGATTTTTTTTTTGAAAAAAATTGTTGCAATACTTTTTTTTGTACACGGGGGTGATGATTTTTGTCGCGATACCAGCAAATTTGTTGCAATGACAGTTTTTCTGTAATTACCGAGATGACCGTGAGCAACACAATATACCCCTTCGCTTAATTGAGGCTGTTGTAGAGTGCGGGCTCTATATCCGAAAAACAGAGTGTCTAAAGTGCAAAAGTGTGTTGTGCTGATTTCTATGCGTTGGATGACGATCGGACGGGTCACGAGGGGATCTGCGCCTAGCGCTCCCCTTATTTATAAAGGGGCGCGAAAACTTGTTTCGAGAATGAGTGTATATGTATGTGTGGTGACTTGTCAACCTTAAAATCCGTCGGTGGTGATTAAATAGCGGCAGGATGTGGGTGATTAATTTTTAAGGATACGTCATGGAAAGACGTATCTGTTTCAAAGAAGGGGTGGCAAAGATGCCAAATACAACGCGTTCTAGCACAGACGCACAGACCGCAACCCACTCACTCCCTAACCGGATTACTCGCGAACCCTCCACCTATCCACTTGCCTAAGGCTACCTCTAAAAAGACCTGCGGCGCTCCACAAGGCTGCTTCCCCCTCAACTAAGGTAAGCACGCTCTCCACCGACGGGCGGTGACCTTCAAAGACGACGTTATTCCGGTGCCTCCATAAACACCAGCAAGTTAGGATGACGGCCGTCCACAGGTCCTTCTTGTCGACCCCACCCAGCGTCCGGTCTGGCAGCCACTCAGCCAGAGAGTCGAACTGGTTCGGTATCCAATGAGCCAACCTCCACCTGCCAATCAAATCTGCCCACACCTGCCTGGATAGAACACATCCAAGCAGCAGGTGGTCTATGTCTTCGCCCTGCTGATCACAGAAGGGACACGCAGCTGGGTGCGGGAGTCCCCGTCGGCTCAGTCTGTCAGCAGTCCAGCACCTGTTTCTCAAGGCTAGCCAGAGGAAGAATTTGCACTTGTTCGGGGCACGGGAGTGCCAGATTTGCTGGGCACCCCCCAAGCCCTCCAACCCGTGGAACAAGGCCCTGTAAGCCGATCTGGCGGAGTAGACGTGGCTAGCCTCCCAATTCCATCGGAAAGAATCATCCACACCCTCAACGAGGGTAACCCTGGCGACACAGTCTGCTAGGACAAAGAGCTCGCGCAATTGTATCTCTGTCAGATCTGGTGGGACGTCCAGTAACCAACCACCTGCAAGACCCTCTCTTACCCGACGCGCGTTGCGAGCGCGCTTCGGGATTCGGGTAAGCAGGTTGGGAGCGAGATCCTTCGCCCTACCCTCCACCATCCATTTGTCGATCCAAAAGAATGTCGACGCACCATCCCCAAGGACTGACGTGGTGGCGGCCTCAAACAACTGCCTCGCTAACTCTGGGACCTGGATGTTGAATTCCCTCCACGGCTTTGAGGTGTCAGTCCTCTTAAGCCAGAGCCACCGTGTCCTGAGCGCCGTTTTAATCAAGCGGAGGTTGGGGATGCCAAGACCCCCTAGCTCCTTGGGCATGCAAACCCTGTCCCACGCCACCAGACAGTGGCCTCCGTGAACATCTCTTCTCCCCTTCCACAAGAAGCCCCGTAGGATCTTCTCAATGTCCGAAACTGTCTTAGCCGGGAGATCCAGAGACATCATGGCAAAAATCGAGACAGCCGAAAGGGTGGTTTTGACCAGCTCGAGTCTACCGCCGCGATTGAGCAAGTTAGCCCTCCACCCCGGCAGGTGGGCCGCCACACTATCCACAATGTACTGGAGCTGGGCAGCCGACAACTTCCTGAGAGAGAGAGGCAGGCCCAGGTAACGCAACGGGAAAGGTAGAATAGGGCATTGGAGCTCCTGAGTAACCAGCTCTTCCTCCACTTCACCACATCTAATCAGGTGAGCCGAGCATTTGTCCAGGTTAGTTCTTAGCCCCGAGGCCTCACCAAAGTCTTCCAGAATCCCTGAAAAGACTCGGAAATCCACGGCCGACGGCCTTAAGAAGGTGACGACATTGTCTGCATAGATAGATGTCCGGTGTCTCAGACCGCTCTGCGAGAGGCGGGAAAGCAATCCCCAGGTCGTCGCCCTCTCGATCAACAGATGCAGGACCTCCATGATGAGGATAAAAAGCTGCGGCGAGAGTGGACCCCCCTGCCTGAGACCACGCCTGTTGAAGATCTTCAAACCAGGCCACCCGTTGAGCAACACTCTCGTCGAGGCCGTCGATAAGAGAGCACAAACAATGGAGAGGAAAGTATCGCCAAAACCCATCTTCCTCAAAACCTCCACTAGGAAGGCCCAACTGACAGTATCGAAGGCCTTGGTAATGTCCAACTTGAGGAGTACCGCCGCCGTGCCCGAGCTATGGAGTTTCCTCGCGGTCTCCCGGACAGTCATGAAGTTGTCGTGAAGACACCGACCACGAACGAAAGCGCTCTGGTGCGCACCAACTAGCTGGGGTAAGACTGGAGCAACTCGACCGGCTAGAACCTTCGCTACCAACTTCGCGAAGCCATGGATGAGGCTGATGGGCCGGAAATCCCTTAGCTCCTCTGCACCCGCCTTTTTGGGGAGCAAGGTGATAAAGGCCTGGTTCACCGCCCCGAATCCACGCACGTCTCTCCGTGCCAATGATCTGAATGCCGCCATCACATCGTCCTTGATGATTCCCTAACACGCCACGAAAAATCTGTTTGTGAATCCGTCCGGCCCAGGACATTTGTCTAGCGGCATGACTCTGATCGCATTCCACACTTCCTCCTCTGAGAAGCCCTCCTCGAGGTGGCCTAGATCCAGCGAAGGCAGCTCCAGAAAGTCCAAGTCCACGGAACAGCGCCTTTCCACCTCAACCCCCAAGAGGTTGTCATAGAATGTGTCCACGGCTTCGGCCACTTCTGCCTGGCCAGTCTGCCTAACCCCGTTCACTAGCAGGTGCCCGACAAAGTTCGTCCTTCTGCGATGACTGGCCTGAATGTGGAAGAATTTAGTGCACGCGTCCCCCTCACGAAGCCACAAAACTCGGGCTCGCTGTCTGGCCATTGACCTCTCCAGAGAAGCCAGCCCCAGCAACTTTACCTTTAGCAAGCGCCGCAGAGCCCGCTCCTCATCCGACAATGGGCGAGACTCCATTGCCACCTCAAGTCTCAATATCACCTCGTGCGCCACCAAGATCTGGAGTTTGACGTTCCCAATGAACTTGCTACTCCAACGGGCTAGGCGTTTCGCGGTCTCCCTAAACCTCAAATCCAGTCGCCGGAAGGGGTTGTTATCTCCATGTCCCACCGACATCCACGCCTCTTGAACCACATCAAGAAAGCCATCCACTTTAGGCCAGAACGATTGGAATTGGAACCTAGACCCCCTCTGAAAATCCGGAGAAAGATTTAGAATCAGCGGACAATGGTCTGACGGTCCGGAAGAGCCAGCAGAGAGAAAGGCATCTGGAAAGCTCGTCTCCCAATCCATGGTCGAAAAGACCCTATCGAGCCTTTCCAGCGTAGGCTGCTGCCGCTCGTTAGACCATGTATATCTCCTTGCATTCAGGTACATATCTTTGAGCTCCAGGGCCGAGAGTGTACGGCGAAAGCGGCCCATCATAGGTCGATGAAGTGCCCCCTGGTTCTTATCCTCCGGATCGGTGATGAGGTTGAAATCACCAGCGACCACCCACGGGCCAGCGTGTAGGTCCCTGATGTCGCGGAGCTCCTGAAGGAACTCCCGCTTCTCCTCCACGCCCTGCGGGCCATAAACTCCAGTGAACCACCAGTCATGTACCCCATCCCCCAGCGAGATGTGAGCGGTCAACGCATTCGTGGTGAGATGGGGGTTTGAGATCGTCACATGAGTCGACTGCCACGCCAAAAGAATTCCTCCACGGGTGCCCACGGCCGGAAGGAAGAAGAAACTATCGAATGCTGCGCCCAGGCACTCCCTTACTACGAGGGCCGTGATAACCTCCATCTTTGTCTCCTGAAGGCAAACCACTTTAGCATCATGGCCTGCCAGTGCCTGAAACACGGCGGCCCTACGGGCCAGAGAATTTAAACCACGCGCATTCCAAATGGCGAAAACAACATCCATAGCCAACATGTTTCAACTAAGCTGGAGTCTCAGAATCAGAAAGTGAAAATGGAAGAAGGAACAGCAACACCACGCCCTAAACAAGGCACTCCACCGGCAAGTCCTCCGTCGAAGGCAACGCCTCAGGTAACCACCCAAACAGACCCAGGATCACGTCGATATGTTCCTTCGCAAGGGGCTTGTCGAACAGGCTGAGGTATGCACTCAAAGCCTCATCACCGATCACCTCACCTTCCCTTGCAATTTTCAGCCGGTGGATTAGCTCCCTCTGCTGCCGCCGAATTGGCGTACCGGCAGCGAACTTCCCCTGCACCTGGAGCTGCGACGGACAGGACCGGTATAGGTCTTCTTTGCTCGGGCCTTCCTAGCCGGCCTACTGAGAACTGGCGATACCGGCTTCTGACAGGCCAACCGGAACGAGTCCACCGAAACTGCGGGATCCACGCCCGGAAGGGCACCGACACGAGCGCCAACTGTCGCAACCACATGAGACTCCCTGGACCCCTGGGCCACCGCCGAGGCAGGTGCGCCACGCGCAGGTGATCGGGGTGAGGACAGAGTCACTGAAAAGAAGTCCAGCACTGAAACTGGGGACCCCACCTGGTCACCCTCGTGCTGCGGCCCGTCTGTTGTCGCCACGCTGCAGCCAGATGCGGGAGAAAGCAGGCCTGGCGACAGCAACCTCCCTCCATTTTGGCAGTCTAGCCCATGTGACAGCTGCACCGAAATCCGCGCCGGGGTGACCAGGCGGTTCAAATTTTGAAACCGGTCCACCCCATCTGCCACAGCACAGGCACCCGGCCCCACACAAAAGGCAGCATCTACCACGCCTAGCCCTGCACCGGGAGCAGTTCCTTGCGCAGCAGGCACCGGTTCAGGCAGTGTCAGGTCCAGACCATCTTTTTGACCCCATGCAGAAGCGGCCAATCCACTTTCCCCGGGATCCGCGCGGCCCCACGTACCAAATCCTGCATCGCGAACCGCCAATTCCGCCTCCAGTAGCATAGGATCCCAACTGTCATCCACACCCCGCAGGGCCCCACTCCACGCGTCACCACGCGGCCCAATCCATGCGCACACCGCGCCAGCGTCGTGGGGCCGAGAGGAAACGGACCGCTGTTGACCGCCCTCCTTTGCCACGTCCTCATCTTCAAGCTCGGGCCAGGGAGCCACCTGCTCGCAAGAACCACCGCTGTGGCGGCGCCGACCGGCAGCGCCCCCGTCCTCGAGCCTCATGGAGCTCACGCGGCCCTCGCCGCCACCATCCCTCGGGTGATAACGCTTGGGCGGCCCTCGATCAGATGGCCTGCTGCCATCCGCGCCACCACCGCGCGCAGCGGGCGCGTCGTCGCCACGACCGCGGTCGTCCTGCCGGAGCCTCGCCGGAGGACCCGCCATATCCTCGGAGCGGACCAACTGGACCTTGACGACATACCGTAGCATTGTTTTCTCCAATGGAATAAGCGCATCGAACGGGAGTACAAGGCCCTCATCCTCTTCCAGGAGGTCATCCGGCTCTTCGATCCACAGCTCCTTAACCTGCGTGATCCGCTCGAGTTCGTCTGTCCACGCGTAGACCTGCATTGACCTCATGTCCTCCCGGCTTGCCGTCGTGGTGCCCAAACGTTCCACCCACGCGGAAGAACCCAACGCTGCTCGTGCCGTCGTGCAATTCCACGCATGCGCCGGAACCCCGGTGATCTCCGCCACCACGCGGTAACGGAGTGGCACGCTGGCCGCCTGCAGCTGCCTATTCCACGGGGCGAGTCGGATCGAAAAATCACGCCCCTCCACAGCGCTCGCCGCGAGCACCTCGTCGCGCACACGCCGGCTCGAGCAGACCACCAAGAAATCGGCCGGCCAAAACCAGTGCACCGTGAAGTTGTCCTCCGCCCGCGGGACCTTGACTTCGATGGCCTTGGACACCTCCGATAGCGGCACCCGCGCCCTGCGCCCGGTGCGATACGCCACCAGAGCCCAGCGGAGTGCATGCTCCGCCTTCGAGACCTCCTCGGAGCGGTGGAGAAACACCCGCTCCACCTCCGGCCGGGCCTCCTGCCGAGGAAGCGGCGACGCGGCCGTCGGCGCGCGCACCGCCTGGGCACGCCGCGGCGAGGCAGCACGCTCCACCGAGTCCGTGCGCGACGGCAGAGGTGGGAAGTCCACCGGATCCAAGCGCTGCGACCACCTCGACGCGTCCATGGCCCGGCGCCGCGGGTCCCGATTCAGTCCGTGTCGCGCGCCCGCGCTCGCGCTCCGGCCCCGGCTCAGCATCGGCACCGCAGGGCCAGACTCCAAACGCGGCTGGGGGGAGCGACCACGAGGTCCGAGCCGATCCCTCATTGGCGTCTGCCGCGCCGGCGCCGCCACGAGTGCTTGAGTCCCATGCGCCCTCAGAACCGCGGCGGCGACCGCTTCGAGCATTCCTTGGCGATATGCCCCGGCTTCTTGCACTTCAAGCACACCGTATCCCCTTTGCAATCGCGCGAGATGTGGCCTGGTTTGGTGCAGTTGAAGCAGCACCCGGCCAGGTCCCGCGGCATGTCCGGCCGGATGTCCATCGCCGGAAGCTGCCCTCCACGTTGTCCACCTCCCCCTCCGTCGTGCCTCCAAGGCCTGGGTGCAGGAGGCGGGGAGCGGACCCGACGCGTCGTGGAGCCAGCTGCGCCTCGCCCCGGTGACCTCGAGGAGACCGTCGGTGGTGAGGGCGCACGCACAGGGGACGGCGGCGCGCGCGCCGAGGACGGAGGAGACCCGCTACGCAGCACCTCGCTGTAGCTCCGGTAGGACTCCGCGTCCTCATCGTCGGAGATGTCCGCCCAACGCCGGGAGCTGCTCGCTGGTGAACCCATGACCGGTCAACTCACGGGAGAGGGAGAGGGGGGAGGAGGGGAGGAGGGTGGTTGGGTGGCCGCCGGCCCCGGAGTGGCCGCCGGCGAGGGGTGGGGTGGACGCCGCCGCCGGAGTGGCAGACGGCGTTGGTGGGTTGGTGGGTGGCTACCTCGGCGTCTCTACGTCGTGGGTGATTAATAAGCCGTATATACTGTGTTTTAGTGATGAGTAAAGGTTCTTTTCTTTTATTCTCTGAAGGAGGAGGAAGCTGGTAGTTCCAAAATGAAGCCTCGCGGATAAAACTTTTGACGAATAACCGTACACTTCACTCAACATACGTGACATCGGCCGGGATAACAAACAAAGAGAACAAAAGTACATGCCAGTAAGTAATCGATCCTTTATTTGCAACAGGTTTAGCAGCTCTATGACAGAGTCGTTACGAGTTTTTTCATGGTACGTGAGGTTATGTCGAATTGCCGACTGCGTGGTACTCCCAGCCACGTCGACATGCTAAGGCAGCCACGCCGACGTCGGGGCACCCGCCGTGCTCCCGTGCCCTGCGTCGCCACGGCAACGCGGCTTCCTCCCCGGCCACGGGGAGCCCCGACGCAGTGGGACGCGCGGCCCACACCGAGCCTCGTGCTCCAGCCCTTGCCTTGCCTCCGGGCTGAGCGCGAAAGGGTGGGAAGGGAGCCTGAACCGTTGCCTCCCCGCCGGCGGCTGCGGCGGCACGGTGATTTCATCCGTAGCGCCACCGGCTGCCGGACTGGGGCGTGGTGGCTGGGCTGAGACCAGCGAGAGCAGGAGGGCCATGAACCACAGCGAGAAGAGGGAGACCGCTACTGCGCGTGAGGCAGGCATGCTGGCTCTTGTGTGTTGTGCAACCTTTTCCTTCTTTTTCTGTGAAGAATCGAGGTGACAGGTGAGGCAGACTTATAACAAGTTCCTGTAACTGACAGATGTTAGCACGTTGCGAACGAGAGGAGTTAATATGGATCCAAGCTTGTAATAGTAAATCCTGTAATTAACGCGCTTAATGGGAAACACTTGCTTAGAAAACTTCTTAAATGCGTGGCCGGATGTTAATCGCAGCAAAGAGGTTTCAGCAGTTTGACGGATACATTTTTTACATCTGAATTTTAGAAAGAGTAGAATGGTGTTGACACTGAGTAAGTACAACTCCATTTCAAAAAAAAAAAGAGTACGTACAACTGTAACGGAGACTAAAAACGGAAGTCCGGTGAGTATACGAGCTCGGCCCAATTTTTCCGGTCAAACCCTCAGTCGCGGATCCACCGCCAACGAGAAATCGTCACCGCGCAGCAACGCCCCCGACGAGAAATCGCGAGACACCAACCCCAGATCCGGCCTCGTCGTTGATGATGTGGCCCAGTCCTCACTCAAACGGGCGCCACGACGACCAGGGCGGCGGCGCCGTCTACAACTCCGACGAGAAACGCAAGAAGGTGGCCATCGCCGACGCGGCGCAGAAGCGCGCTCGTTACACCAACAAAGGCCACTACCCCCGCCATCACTCCTCTACCGTGTGCTCCTAGAATCCGACGGCTTGCGTGCGGCGCGCCGCCGCGCCGAGGGGAGCCCCTCCGACATGGCTAGGTCCTCTGACGCCTCTCCTTCAGGCGACGACTAGGAGTAAATGTACTGCGCTGCCACATCGCCGCTACACCCGTGGCTTCGGTGAGCCACCCGTATCTAGGGTTAGATTTTAGGCCGCAGCCCCAACTTTTAATTCCACTGTTTGTTTGTTCGCTGATCATGTAAATATTTTGTTTGAACTATGAATAAATCATGATCATGTTCCGAAACCGGCATTTCGTCCCGCTTTATAAATAAACCAACGATCACAACTGAGTTCATACAACAAGTACCAACAACAAAGTAAAAAAAAGAAAAATTACAAGTAGCCAATATCTTGCTGGGGCAACAACACAGGTAAGCCCGACAACATCAAAGAGGGAATTGCGCCTTTGCCCACCTTTGACCCGCGTGTCTTTTGGAGATTATGACCCGTGTACCCCTCTATCAACCCCTAGCCTATAAATAGAGCTCCTACTGCTCTCCCTAGGGTTAGAGATGATTTGAGATATTGATCTTTCCTCCTTTGCTCCTCTTTAGAGGCTACTTCTAGTGTGTATCTAGAACCATGTCAGGGCTACTCCAATTATTCTTGTGATTTGGATCATATCAATAGTTTCCTTGATTTAGCTAGTCTTTTCCCTTGGAATTCAAGTAGTAACTTTCCAGTATTTTTCAACTGACCCTTGAGATTATATTGACTCGGCGGACCCGTCGTGAAGGTGAAGTGGTTTCAATCAGAGTAAGTTTGGTTTGATCCGAGAGATCCGTAGGCTGCCCTCAGGGTTTGTTGCCGGGTTCTTTGATCGGTAGGGTTTTCTATTTACCAATTACCCCTCGTTACCCTCGACTCCCCTCGTGTACTTTTTGTTCTTGGTCGATTCATGAACATTGGGACCCCACTTGTGGTATGAACCACATCATCTTTCTCTCCCTTTTTTCTTTTGGTTTTCCCCTTTTCTATCTCAACTAAACTTGGAAAACTTTTAGAAGAATTATTGCGCCATGCTTGGAGGCCCTGAGGCCCACCTGCCAACCCCCACTTAGTAAGTGCAACCATGGGGGAAATTCTGCCCCCGTCGGGCACTCCTCCCCTTCTCGGTTTTTTCTCAAAACTCTTCCAGAACTTTATGAACCCAATAGATAAAATCATCGACCTTATCTACTGATGCTAGAAGCATATTTCTAACATCCTGGGACATCTTATGTCCTCTGTTTTCTCTCATATAAAATTCTTTCTAACAGCGGCATTATTTCTCTCTTATAGTAACTTTCTGGAACCTCTCCAAATGAGTTTGGACTTATTTCTGTGACATCCTATCAATAACTAACATTCATAAAATCAATAGCAAAAACTTTATTCACACAAACATGTTCGGCAACTTAACGAACAATAACCAACAGCGGGCCCGTGGACGCCCATGATGGCTCATGTGTGTTCACGAAGATCGAGGAAACCTTAGAAGTCACTCATTGCACTTATTCTGTTAACTTCATGATACCATGAGGTGAGACCATGTGATCTAATCTTATCAAACTCTTTGGTCATAACACATAAAAACTTGTACCCGCATCATCCTCTTTTCTCATCCATATCCCTGATGTCCTTGTGATAAATCACATTGTGCTTGGCCAGACGATTGGTTGACATCGGTGATATTGAGAGGGCCTAGAGAATGTATCTCTCTATCGTCTAGAAGAGTTAAGTACCAGTCTTGAACAACTCAGTTCCTTTACACACTCTAGATTTATATCCGGACGTCAAAGTTATGATCCCTTGTTATGGTGGACGGTAGAAGATATCCAAAATATAACTTTCGATTGTGTGGTCACTAGATATTCTCATAGTATAGGAATTATAGTTAAGACAACTTCATATGTATTTTGATAAATACATTACAATTGTATAGTCTCGTTTAATAAGATCATATACTTGGGTCGGTTTAGTATTGTTGTTACTCTAACAATAAACTATTATGTTTTTATAGACTTTAACTAAGTCCATGATCAGGAAAACATGATCATCTCACAAACCATACGGTAATCTTAGAGACAAGATTAGGAAATCTTGTTTGTTTATGTTTTCACACCTGCACAAAGATTTTTTTTTGAGAAATCACTTTTCAAGTGCTAGCGGTTGTAGTATGATGAAAAAAACTTAATTCTGAATTTGGAGATAAAATAATAACTGAATATTATTATCTCTAGAGCATATCTCCAACAACACCGTCTCCGTCCATGGCGTGGAGGTCGCCGGCCTTGGTCGAATCGGAGACCGAAGGGGCACATCGGAGGTTTCTGTGCATCATCAGTACTCACACTAGAAAATTGCTCTCTCATAACAAGGTTTAACATGGCGGGTTTTATCTCATACAAATCAGCAGTACGAGCAGGTTGAGCAATAGGTGTGCTAATGAAATCACTGTTGTTGGTGCTACTAAAGTCACACAACTTAGTGTTCTCAGGAGTAGTCATTTTAACAATACTAAAAACAGGAATAAAACTACAACTAGAATAAGAACTATTTTTTTGTGTTTATGATAAAGAGAAGCAAACAAGACAAAATAAAATAAACTAATCAAAACAAAAACAAAGAAAAGAGATTGGAAGTGAGAGACTCCCCTTGCAGAAATTCTCTTCCTCCCCGGCAACAGCGCCAGAAAAGTGCTGGTGCCTGAGTTGACGAGGGAGTGGTTGCTTCTTGATGACATTGAGATCCCCGACAACGGCGCCAGAAAATCTTGATGGAGGGTAGACACACGCTCGTTGGGAGACCCCAAGCGCAAGGTGTGAATAGTGCAACACCAAGTTTTCCCTCAGAAAAGAAACCAAGGTTGAATCGACCAGTAGGAGGAAGAAGCACTTCTGAAGGCTGAGATGGCAGGGCGCACTACCGGTTCAGCAGCAACGTAGAACCTACACAACACAATAAAATCACTTTGCCCCAATGAAACAGTGAGGTTGTCAATCTCACCGGTTTTGCTGAACACAAAGAGGTTAAACGTATGGTGTGGAAAACAGTAGGAACATTATGAGAGCAGTATGAAAGCAGTAGGTGTTTTATCAGTATGAGGAAAATGGACCGGGGTCCACAGTTCACTAGTGTTGTATCTCCGTGAAAGATAAATAACATGTGTGGTGAACAGTTACAGTTGGGCAATTGACAGAAACGAAGGCTGCACCGTAGTGCATATGCAAGACATAAAGATTACTATGTGATTCATGCGGGCATTACAGCAAAATACATAGACCGTCATCCAACTGCATCTATGTCTAATAATCCACCCTCCTAATATAATCAGAACAAACATTGGGTATTAAGTTGCAAGCAACAAATTATCGCAGTAAGCAAAGTGTGTAATATAAACAATGTAAACTAGGTAAACACCGTTGTTTTCTCCCTAATGGCAACAACACATCCTCCATCCGTCACGTTTCTGTCACTCGAGCACAAATAAAAGGAGGCATGAACCCACTATCGAGCATAAATACTCCCTCTTGGAGTTACTAGCATCTACTTGGCCAGAGCATCTATTAATAACGGAGAGCATGCAAGATCATAAATAACATAAGCATTAAGATAACATGATATATTGATAACATGATAGGCGCGGCCAAGGGGGGGTGCCTCCCAATGGTGTGGGCCCCCTGGGGCCCCCCTCAGGGTCTCTTTGAGACTCCGTGGAACCTTCGGGAATTCTAAGACTTCCGGGCTTCGAATTTTCCAATTCCGAGAATATTTCTAGAACAACTTTTCTGAAACTAAAAACAATAGAAAATAGGGAACTGGCTCTATGGAATCTTGTCAATAGGTTAGTCCAAAAATCGATAAAAAAGGCATAAAGTGTATAGCAAACATGTGGGAAACAATAAGAAAACAACATGGAACATCAGAAATTATGGATACGTTTATGACATATCAGTCTCCTCGAGCTCGTCGCCATAGGCAACCTCATCGGTGTATTCAGCGAGGATATCTTCGAGCAAACCATACCCACCACCCCAAGCACCCCTCCATGCCCATCGTTGCCCTCATAGTACCTATAATCGTCTGCCCCCAATTCGTCGAGCAGGTTGCACGCATGAGCTTCTCCATAGGGATCACCAGCATCGTCTTCCTCTTGGTCAGGGCGGAGTCATGAGAAGGTGATCGGCCTTGCTGAGTCGCACATGTACGACGACTGGGCGAAGGGGCTCCCTCCAATTGGTGAAGTGGATGGCAAATAGCCATAGGTCGGCGATGGCGTTGTGGTCGAGTTTCCCGGGTTCCTGGGCAGCCGTCCAACCGAAGAGGCAAAGCTAGTGGCCGCCACCGCTGCCATGGCAACTGCCGGCTCGGTGACAATGCCGAGCATGCGGAGGGTAGCTAGGGTGGATGCTCGGGCGATTCGAGCCGGGTCCAAGTTGGCGACTCGTTGATTTTCGTAAAGGGGAGATTTTATTCCTTATAGTAATGTATTACACCTAGCCTTTGCATATCTAAGATACACACAGTCAAAACCAAAACGAAAAATAAAACATCGAATTAGTCAAACAAGTAATGACTCCCAAGGTGGCGGAGGGCTGATCTGCAAATTATGCTGCCATCCATACTGGGATAAGAACTCCCTGTCTATATCCTCTTGTCTGGTACACACCTCCATAAAAAGGTTCCAGTGCTCTACACGCTGCAGCGGTATCCAAATATGGAGTATAGTTGTAGTCTTGAAAATAATTTGCATAAGAGAACAATTTGTATCATTAAAAGCCTTGTCATTTCTGCAGCCACAACGACCAAATCGCGGCTAGCTCTGCCACCCTAATAAGCCTTTTAAACTTTTTATCCACACCATTTAGCCAATTACCAAATCACGACGGCGTTGATAGCTGGAAGATCCACTCTGACGACATGAGCCTGCTTCGTGGCGGCCGATCTCTATCTCCGTCCGCTTCTTGCTCTCCAGAGCTCTCTACGCTGAGGTGAGTGATACGTCCATTTTTCATCACCGTTTATATTTTTATTTTCTGTTATTCATCGATATATTTCATGTTATGATGCATCCTTATGTTATTTTATCTCATTTTGCATGTTTCATAATGTTTGGAGAATAAACACCGGGACCAGAAATCTGATGGAAAAAACACCGTCAGGATACCATATTTCGGAAGATCAGAAGAAGAGGGGGGACACCGGAGAAGTCTTAGAAGTCCAGATGAGGGATCCATCCACGAGGAGAGCCGGAGGGGGGCCACCAGGGGCCCACACCATGGGGTGGCGTGCCCCCCTTGGCCGCGCCGCCACGTGGTGTGGCCACCCTGGCCCACCTCTGGTCGATATTTTTCGCGTACTTGACCCCGAGGGAACCCTAAGCCCCAGACCATCATCGAAGAATTATTCCGCCGCCACCTGGGGGGCGGAAAACACCCGAGAGAGAAAAGCTCTCTGGGAGGGAGAAACCTGCCGGGGAAATTCATCTCCGGAGAGGGGAAATCATCGCCATCGTCACCGTCATCACTCCGGGCATCATCAAGATCATCATCATCATCATTATCACCATCACCACCATCACCCTCATCATCCACCTTCATCCCGTTGTAACAATTAGGGGCCTCTGTTGTTGTTTTACATTAGATCTCTCTCCCGGTGTGGATTACTTGTTAGTAGTTGATGCTTGCGAGATTTATCGGTGTTAGCACTTTATGACCAGATTGTTACTATCCATAATATCACCTCTGATCATGATCTATATGATGTCTTGTGAGTAGTTCGTTTAGTTCTTGAGGACATGGGAGAAGTCATGATGTTAGTAGTAAAGTTATGTTGAAGTAATTTCTCATGGTTCGGTATTTAAGTTGTGGTGCTATTCTTCTAGTGGTGTCACGTGAACGTCGACTACATGATACTTCACCTTTATGGGCCTAGGAGGATGCATTGTGTATTTGGCTACTAATTTTGGGGTTGCCGGAGTGAGAGAAACCTAAACCCCCGTTAGGAAACCAATGCACGATGGAGCATAGAATCCCGGAGTCTTAAGGTTGTGGTTAGATTTATCTTAATTACTTTCTTGTAATGGCGGATGCTTATGAGGGGTATAATCACAAGTATGTATTAGTCCTAGTTGGGTGGTGCATTAGCATAGGTTCACCCACACAACACTTCACGAACCAATGGATATTAATCAACCGTAACGAAGCGAAAGCACTTGACAAAATTCCCATGTGTCCTCGAGAATGTTTGGTAGTCATAAGTAACACAACCGGCTTGTCCTTTGATCTCAAAAGGATTGGGCCACTCACTGCAATATTATTTACTGCACTTTATTTACTCGCATTTTATTTATCTGCTATGTCAAAAACCTCCAAAAAAATCGTTTGCTAGTGTTTATAGTGAATCCTCTATCCAACCTGCTTGTCAACACCTTCTGCTCCTCGTTGGGTTTGACACTCTTATTTATCAAAAGTACTACGATACACCCCCTATACTTGTGCGTCATCAATACTATTTTCTGGCGCCGTTGCCGGGGAGTGAACCGCCATTGGTAAGTGGAATTGGTAAGAGAAACTTTTACTGTGAGTGTTGTTTTTATTTCTGTCTGCTGTTTTATTTCATTATGGAGAATACTTTTGGCTCTCTGTTTAGGGGTACTTCTACCATTGCTACTAGGGTAGTTGGTAGCCCGTCTTCTGCTGAATTACATCCTTATAAAATACCTATGAAATTGTTTGGACGTGTTATGGATAACTGCTATTACAGCGATGGAACTGTCCATCCCGGTGATCATTTGCTCTTTACATGAATTATGCGAGTAATTCAGGTGTGCAGGTATTACAATGGATCAAGTTAAAAGGAAATTATTTTCTTTATCGTTGAAAGGAAGAGCCATTGAATGTATCAAATTACTGAAGAATGGTGAATCTATTGGATGGGAGGAAATTGTTCCTCTCTTTTATTCTAAATTTTATTCTCCAAGTGAGATTCATAAAGACCGGAATAAAATCTATAGTTTTTGGCCTCATGAGGCAGAGAATATTGCCCAAGTGTGGGGGAGAATGAAGTTGTTAGTGCTTAAATGTCTCATTCATGAACTCCCGAGAAATATTGTTATCAATAATTTTTATGCAAGGCTTTCTCTTCATGATAAGAATTTATTGGATGCTTCTTGTTCTGGATCATTCACACGTATGAAGGAAGAAGCTAAATGGGATCTTCTTGACCGTATTCAAGAAAACACTGAAGGATGGGAGAATGACAAAGGTAGAAAGTCAGGTATAAATTATGATTTCTATGATGTTAGGGCTGTTTGTGGTCTTGATTCTCAAATCTTTGCAAAATGTCTTAAAGCTTTTGCCTCCTATATTGATATTCCTAAAAATAATTATCACAAGTGCCATGCACCTTATAAAGATAGTGTTCATGCTAGTAATATAGAAGTGCATGCTCTTAATCCTGTTGTTCCCGAGCCCTATGTTGAAAAAATGCCTTTCCCTGCAAAGGTGAAGGAACACTCTATGGTGTCTAGTGTGGTTAATAAGAGCAATAAGAAATCTATTGAACCTAATGAACAAATAACTGTTAAACCTGTCGTAGCAATAGTGAAAGATCTTGTTTGTGGAAATGTGGAGGATTAACCCATTGTCTTCTGTGAGGATGCTTCTAATATTGTTTCCCATCCTCATAGACCTATGAAACTAGTGTTCCTGTGCTTTCTGTTAAGATTGGTGATCATTGCTATTATGGTTTGTGTGATATTGGTGCTAGTTCTAGTGCTATACCTTATGAGCTTTATAGAGAAATTATGCATGAAATTGGTTCTTGTGAGCTTGAAGATATTGATGTGGTTATTCAGCTTGTTAATAGATAAAGTGTTTTTACGATTGGTATTGTTAGAGATGTGGAAGTTTTGTGTGGTAAGACTAAATATCCCACTGATTTTCTAGTACTTGGTAAGGATGCTAGTAAGACTTGTCCTATTATTTTTGGTAGACCTTTCCTGAACACTTGTGGTGCTATTATAGATTGTGAAAGAGAGAAGATTTTGACTAAATTTGATGGAAAATCTTATGAGTTCAATTCCTCCAAATTTCCTAGAGCACCTTATGAATCTAAATTTCCTGGTGAGAATTTTAAAGTTGAACAACTTTCTTCTATTGCTCTTGCTCCTAACAATGCTTTGCAGAAATATATGGAGGACCACGAGAGTGATGTCTTTATGAAAGAGAGAAATGAGATTGACGATATTCTTCTTCGTCAACCGGTGATACTGAAACATAATTTACCTGTGGAAGACTTGGGTACCACATTACCACCCTGAAAGGACACGGATGTCGCCTAGAGGGGGGGGGGTGAATAGGCGTTTAAAAATAACTACGGTTAAGGCTTGAATAAATGCGGAATAAAACTAGCGTTTAATTTATCAAGTCAAAACCTAAACAAACTAGGTTCACCTATGTGCACCAACAACTTATGCTAAGCAATTCAAGCAACTATGTGATAGCAAGATATGTTACTTCAAGCTCGATGGCTATCACAAAGTAAATTTCATAAGTAAAGAGATCGGGTATAGAAATAACCGAGACACGAGGAGACCATGATTTATCCCGAAGTTCACTTCCCAATGGAAGCTAATCTCCGTTGGGGAGGTGTGGAGTCACAATGACTCCAAGCGCCCAATGGCTCACCTTATTCTCCGCGTGGCTCCACCAATGCGGAGTGCCACGATCCACTATGCGACCTTTGAGGGCGGTCACCGATCCCGTACAAGGTTGGGGCAATCTCCACAACTCAATTGGAGGCTCCCAACAATATCCCGCGAGCCACCAAAACTCCGAGATAGCAACAAGGTCCGGAGCTACCAAAACTCCGAGACAACAACAACCGTCTAGGGCACTCCAAGTATACAAGAGGACATGCTCAAGGGCACTCCAAGAACCCAAGAGTAACAAGCTTCTCAACCTTTCACTCGAACAAATCCTCGTAGAGAACTCAAACCGATGCAACCTATGCAATGGCAAGAACACAAGAAGTACTCAAATCCTTCACTCTCAAATCCTTCCAAAGCAACAAATGCTATGGGGGGGAGAAGAGAGGAAGAACAAGGAAGAACTCAACAAATGAATCCACAAGATCTAGATCCAAAGACTTTCCCCTCGCTAAGAGGAGAGATGGATTGGTGGAATATTAGATCTAGATCTCCTCTCTCTTTTCCCACTAATTGGAGGCAAGAATCATGGAGGAATAGAGAGAGAGCAAGCTCCAAAAGGTCAACAATGGTGGGGGAAAACTTGCCTAAAAGGTAGGGAACCAATGGGGAAGAAGACCCCTTTTATATGCCCCCAAAATCAGCCCGTTGGGGGCATTCTCCGCCACCCCGGCCTCCAGGCCGGTCGGTTCTGTTAGGTGTCCGGCCTCGGGAGCCCACCCCGGCATGAGGCCGGCCTCCGAGTTTTCAGAAAATCTCCTTCACTAAAAACGCGATATCTTTTACATTCGGACTCCGTTTTCGATGATCTTTGGCTCGTTGAAATCGCAAGAACGAGCACTACAAGATTATGCAAAGAAACATCATAGTCCATCATTGTATGATAAAACCAAATGATGAAAGTTTTTACCTCTCTATAAAGGAACAATCGGGAAAACCTCCAATATCAAAAACGCAATAAGTTTTTCATGCGAAACCCGTTTTTGATGAACTTGAGCTTGTATTGAAGCAAATGACAAGCTCTAAAACCACACATGGAGAAAACACAAATGATAACCAAGAAATATTATGCCAAGTATGCAAAGGTTTGAGCTCTCTCCGAGTGATGCGATCAAGTTGCTAATATGAGAGCCCCTCTTGATAGTACGGTTATCTATCCTATAACCTGGTCTCCCTCCTAATGCTATGAGACCGGTAAAATAGAAAACCTATCAAGATCATACCTTTGCCTTGAGCATTTCACTTGAGCTAGAATATGACGATCTTGACCTCCTCAAGATGGAACACCTTTCTTGATTTCTTTTTGCTTGGTGAAGACACAAAGATTGCTCCCCCATATGCCACTATGGGAGAGGATCTTTTAAGTAAATATTTACTTGGACATTATCTCCAAAAGAGTGGCAAGCTTCAAGAATGTGATCTCTTCGATGTGCTCCCCTTGAACTTGCACTTCTCGAACTTGATGACGACCACAACTTGGCGTCATCCACCATGGACTATATGAAATCTTCATTTTGATGCAAGCCCATGGAAAGATACCTAACCCCACATAGATATACCACACACACATATAATGGGCTTCAAGAATGTGATATCTTCAATATGCTCCCCTTGAACTTGCACTTCTCGAACTTGATGACGACCACAATTTGACGTCATCCACCATGGACTATATGCAATCTTCCTTTTGCTGCAAGCCCATGGAAAGATACCTAACCCGACATAGATATACCACACAAACATATAATGGGTTTGAACACAAAGCTATATGAACAATTACTTACGATACCGTGATACCACATGGTACATCTTCTTGCTTTGTGAGTTGATCAATATTAACCATCGCTTAACACTTTGCCTTGATCAACCTTTTATCTTTTCTTCTCTCTTCATAATAATGATGTCTTGAAGGTAAAGATGAATGTTCACACAATATTCTTCTTCAAGACATACTTGCAATATGCTCAACTCTCTCATGACCAAACTTGGGATATTCACATGAATAGCACCTTGGTCACCACTTGATTATCTTGAATCCAATATATGGACATCAAGCATTGCCTATGGACAAACTCTACAAGTATAGCTCAATGCAACCATTAGTCCATAGTTATTGTCATCAATTACCAAAACCACACATGGGGGACAAACTCTTTTACGAGGGTTTATATAATGAATTTTACCAACCATGCTAATAAACAAGCAAGGATGCATGAGCATGAAAGGCAAATGCTTAAGAACAAAACCAAAGTATAAAACAAGAATTCCTTAAACCCTCTAAACTTTCTCCCCCATTGGCATCCATTTCCAAAATGGGATCATAGAAATTTTAGATGGATAATATAGTAAGGGTTCCTCCATAGGATATGCACTTCTCATAATATGAGTGAAATAAAATACACTTATCCAATGATGAATGATGGGAGGAACTATACCGAGGATCCAAAGATTCTAAATAAGATGGTATACGAATATAATATTCTCCTAAAGAGAAGCAAGCAATCAAAAAGATCCAACAAACCAAACGAACAAGGTATATTGTGGTTTGAGAAAATGAGTGTTTTTAAAGAAAATAGAGGAGCTCCCCAATATTTGTGCATGATTTAGAAATATTGCATTTTGAATGCCAAGTGCACAAAAATGGAATCATAACTCCCCCACTTTTGTTCAAAACTCAAAGCAAGTGCAAGAGATCATATAAGAAAACAAGGCATATCACTTGGAGCAAGAGGTGGTTGAGCCATAAGAGAAGTTACCAATAAAAGGATGGACACTGAACCATTAGGATACCAATAAGACATGTAATTCTTATCATGTGTATAAGTTTCTAAATAGACCACAATCATGATGATGTACATCCATAAAGAAACATGTACACACAATATAGTTACAAAGAGAAAGAGCGAGATATCCAATTTGAAAACATAAATACGGTAATAAGATCTTTGCTTGAAAGCATAGCACATAGCTTTGATTTTTTTTTTATCTTAGAGGATATGAATGACCTTCCAACAAAAACACATCAAAGACATCACAAACATCAATAAGGGAGAAGAGATAGCTGGGACGTTTTGATAAAAGCAACAAGTATCACAAGGAGTAAATATGTTTCATGCCATGATACAACCTACAAAAGGTTGAAATGTTAGAGTACATGCATGAGCTAGATACTTGTTACCAAGGTAGCATTGGTGATGTTGTACTATATAAGAATTCATCCATCATCATAGCTTGACTCCAATAAGCATGGGTGATAAGACCTTCTTTGTGAATGAGGCAAGCACCCAATGCATATAAAATGTACCTAAAATATATTTAAGTACAAAAATGGTCCCCAAACTCATTGGGTCCAAAGTAGTTAGACAAACTACAATATATAGGATTCAATCCACATGAATATAGGCATATATATATGAAATTGAATATCATGAACATCTAAGCCAATTTAGGATTTATGGATATTATTCTATATAAATATTGGATCAAGGAAGATTAACATGCCATAACATATACATTAGTAATTATGCATGCAATCACTTTCAAGAACCAAAAGCGATGTAATTTGGACAAATCACCTAGTAAACCAAGATATGCACACAAAGATATGACATGATATAAAGGTTCACCAAATTATATCAAAGGTCCACGTCAACACATGAAAGGAGATACCAATCGGAACCAAACAAAATTAACTCATGATTTATAAGATACCAATTAGAAAATATACCATGTAAAAATAAAATACCAAAGGAAATACTTATCACTTGGGGGATACTAAATAAATGCATCAAGGAGTAAAATATTGAGATCCCAATAGACATTAAATGAACCATGTCAAATTCCAAGATATGTCAATTGAAGCAAAAATCTATGAGTGAGATATCAAACTCCAATTAATACCAATTGAGGGCATCAAAGCAAAACAAATGAGCATAGAATATGTCTATATAAAATATGCTCAAAGATTTATCTCATTCAAAACAATAGAATGCAAAACAAGGAATGAGATAACCAAGCCCTCTACACTTTTTATGATGGCACAAAGTAATAAAAAATAAAAGTTGTGCCTTCCACAAATACACAAGATATTGATTAAAATACCAATTTAAAAAGATCTAATATCAATTGATGATAACTAGTGTTCAAAAATAATCTATGATAGCTCCCCCATGATGTATGCATGATTTTTGAATTTTGCACACAAATGGTTCCATCACTTTCCACACGCATACAATAGAAACTTTCATTAAGTGGCGAGAGATCCAATTGAAAATATAGTGTTCTAAAGGAAGTAATATAGCTCTCACATGACTTGTGCATTATCTAGATGTTTGGATTTTAATACAAAAGCACTATAAGGGGATCCTCGCTTTTCTTACAACCATTACACTAGAATTTTGTTTGATTAATACACATAGATATTCAAGAGTCAAGGAAAACAATGTGAGTTCATACAAAACAATTTCTCGTTGATAATACAAATGGAAGCAAAACACAATGTAAATATGATCAATAACTTCTACCACAAATATGGTTTTCACTTGTCCAAGGACAAGGAGGGTATGGTGTTAAGGTGGTATATTGCAAAAATATTCATGATCATGTTCAAACACAAAAGTTTATGGAAAAATATATGAGTTAATTACCATGCTTACATAGAGATTCTTGGTGGCTTCAACTACTCAAATTATAACGCAAAGCAATTCTTAATATATCTTGAAGCAACCGGTTTCCCAAATAATACATACTAGTGCACATTTGAGGAACACCGCACGAACAAACTCTCTCAAATTCAACAAACCAAAATATGAGATACAAAAACTCATTTAAGCAAGTATGGAACTTGTTTGAGCTAATCATGCCACGTAGTAACAAGATAATTTAGAATATCAATTCTAAGTGGCATTACCTCACATGTTCACATTTTCTAGGATTGTAATATGCACATAGCTTATTACTCCCCCATAATGTGATAATCCATTTCTTTTCAACAAGAGGCAAGTGAAATCAAATAAGAGATAATTAATGAACATTGTAAAATTCGAATTTCTCATGAGAATGAAATACCACATGGAGACTATATAATCTTGTCACGTTAATAATAAGTGATATACCTCATGTACACATATTTTAGGATTGTGAGGTGGCAAGCACACCACTCCCCCAAAATGAGATAGTTCATTAATCTCTCAAAAGAGGCAACTAAATTAATCATAAATTGCAATAAAGGCTCAACACAAAACAAACAAGTACATGGAGTACAAACCAACATACACATACTAGAATACTCAAGATAGGTAATTAGTAAGCACACCATATACAAACACATTCTAGATACAAAACTAACACATGCAAGGGGCAAGGAACTTTCAATGTATATAATTTAAATACAAGTTACCGCAAGGAGACACATTGGATATGAGATAGATATATGATGATATAAATGACTTGGCTTGAGTAAATATAATTGATGAAGATCCCTTAATTCTTCATACGATAGCCAAATCTCCAATGCCCTCCAACAACACCTATTGATCAAGTTTTAGCTTGTTGGTCCCCAACCAAGTTGGGTCCTAAGAGGCTTGGCAACCCAAATGGTTCGTTTCTTGACACCACTTTGAGTACCAACATATTTGGCAAACACATTGCCAACCTTATCCTTCCGAAGGGAATAAACATCATCAATAATGATAGGGTTGGATAAGGTACCATTAGTGCACGAGGAAGCGAAGTGGCCCTTTTCACGGCATAAGTAGCAACATCGGCTTCCTCCTTTCTTCTTAGTTGATTTCTCAACTTGAGGAGTTCTAACTTGATACTTCTTGGGAAGAGGCCTTTCATCATCTTGAGGTTGAGCATGAGATTGAACTTGTGGCCGCTTCCCTTGTTGCTTCTCACTAAGAGGCTTCTTCTTTAATGGGCAAGACCTAACATGGTGCCCTTCAACATTGCACTTGAAGCAAACAATCTTGGACGAATTATTGACTTGTTCTTGGCCCTTGTTCTTGTTGATTGTATGATTCTTATTTATATTGGACTTCTTGTTATTATTGGAGTTGAATCCAAGTCCACTCTTGTCATTGGGTAATATTTGCACACTCAACATGTTGTCAAGTGCGGACTTCCCATGACGCTTTTTCAAGTCTTTCTTCAAAGAAGCGACTTGGACCTTGAGATATTTTATTTACTCTACATGGTTAGTAGCAACACAAGTAATAGAGGAAGTAGATGATTCATTGTTAGAGCACCAAGGCATGGAAATCAATTCATCACAAGATGTAGCGATATTATGAGTGAATGAATTAATAGGACTAGCACGAGGCAAAATAGAATTTTGAGTAGAGTTTGTGCTAATGTACACATGAGGCTCACAAGATATCACCTTGGTAGTAATAGCCTCATGAGCTAACTTTACCTTATCATGTGAAACTAAAAGATCCTCATGAGAGCCTAAGAGCTTTTCATGACTTTCTTCCAATTTCCCATAATTGCTAGTTAGCAACTCAAGTTGAGCCCTTAGCTCAACATTTTCCTCAAATGTAGACTCTTCACAAGAAATAGAGTTAGTAGAACAAGCATAATTATTAATAGAAATAGGAGAAGGGAAATTGGCAAGCCCTTTTGAATATGAAGCTTTAAGTTGAGTATGTTCGACTTTTAGCTCATCATTTTTAGTTTTAAGAAAATTAACCACCTCAAGATTTCTATCATGAGAGTCCTTTAATTTTGATAACTCTAGAGTAAAAGTCTCTTCAAGAGATTCATTTGTGGTTTGTTCTTCTACAAGAGCTTCCTCTAGTTTTGCAATTTCATTGGAATAATCACGCTCGCGGCTATAACACGCATCAATGCATGCTTCCAAATCCTTAATGCTGATATTGCGCCTATCAAATGCTCTAATGATTTCTAGGAAATTGGCACAAGCATCTTTATCCTCATAAAGGATATTGTGAATCACTTTACCTTTCTCCATTAACAGATCATTGTCATTATCATCGTCATCATCATCATCATCATCATCATCATCACCATCATAATCATCATCATCATCACTAGATACATTGGTGTTCAAAGTAGGAGCTACCTTTGAACCTTTAGCCATAAGGCAAAAGTGAGATATGGTAGATGATGATGAACCATTACTTGAAGCGTCACTTAAATCCACATCTTGTTCCATGGAATGCTGAGTTTCTTCTACATGGTTAGTAACACAAGCACTAGAGGAAATACAACCATTTTTACTATGGAAACAAGATGTATCAAGCATATCATTATAAGATTTAGTCATGTAATTTCTACATGATATGCATGGACTATCAACACAAGCATGTAAATCATTTTGGGTGCTAGATGTGTTTAAGTCCATAGACAAAGTATTGCAATAAGATAGAGATGAAGAATCGTCAATAATAAGCTTACGATCAAGATTGCAATTTTTGTCACTACTCACCATATCATTATGTTGTGCCTTGCCACATGTTGGTGGGGTAGAAGAAGTTGAGAACTCATCACGCCCGGAGGTGGAGGGAGAATAATCATCCCCACAACTTTTGGACATATCATATTTATCTTGAAGCTTGGTCCATATCTCATGAGCTTTCCAAGATGGCCTAATTGACTCAAGAACTACAATGCTCAAATATTTGAAAAACACATTAGTAGCTTGAGTATTGAGATATAAGTTTTTCTCATCCTCTAAAGAGAAATCAATACCCGTTGGAGTAGAAAAACCCATATCTACATTTTTCTCTATATTTGGACCCATGTCCTTAAAAATATTAAGCATACTAATTTTCCAAGTATTATAATTTGTCCCATCGAATATAAAAGTGTCATTATACACTAATCCCCTAGCCGAAATCTTTACTCTCTAGGTTGTGAAACCCTATGAAGAGAGACTCGGCTCTGATACCAATTGAAAGGACACGGATGTCGCCTAGAGGGGGGGTGAATAGGCGTTTAAAAATAACTACGGTTAAGGCTTGAATAAATGCGGAATAAAACTAGCGTTTAATTTATCAAGTCAAAACCTAAACAAACTAGGTTCACCTATGTGCACCAACAACTTATGCTAAGAAATTCAAGCAACTATGTGATATCAAGATATGTTACTTCAAGCTCGATGGCTATCACAAAGTAAATTGCATAAGTAAAGAGATCGGGTATAGAAATAACCGAGAGACGAGGAGACGATGATTTATCCCGAAGTTCACTTCCCAATGGAAGATAATCTCCGTTGGAGAGGTGTGGAGTCACAATGACTCCAAGCGCCCAATGGCTCACCTTATTCTCCTCGTGCCTCCACCAATGCGGAGTGCCACGATCCACTATGGGACCTTTGAGGGCGGTCACCGATCCCGTACAAGGTTGGGGCAATCTCCACAACTCAATTGGAGGCTCCCAACAATATCCCGCGAGCCACCAAAACTCCGAGATAGCAACAAGGTCCGGAGCTACCAAAACTCCGAGACAACAACAACCGTCTAGGGCACTCCAAGTATACAAGAGGACAGGCTCAAGGGCACTCCAAGAACCCAAGAGTAACAAGCTTCTCAACCTTTCACTCGAACAAATCCTCGTAGAGAACTCAAACCGATGCAACCTATGCAATGGCAAGAACACAAGAAGTACTCAAATCCTTCACTCTCAAATCCCACCAAAGCAACAAATGCTATGGGGGGAGAAGAGAGGAAGAACAAGGAAGAACTCAACAAATGAATCCACAAGATCTAGATCCAAAGACTTTCCCCTCACTAAGAGGAGAGATGGATTGGTGGAATAGTAGATCTAGATCTCCTCTCTCTTTTCCCACTAATTGGAGGCAAGAATCATGGAGGAATAGAGAGAGAGCAAGCTCCAAAAGGTCAACAATGGTGGGGGAAAACTTGCCTAAAAGGTAGGAAACCAATGGGGAAGAAGAACCCTTTTATATGCCCCCAAAATCAGCCCGTTGGGGGCATTCTGCGCCACCCCGGCCTCCCAGGCCGGCCAGGCCGGCCTCCAGGCCGGTCGGTTCTGTTAGGTGTCCGGCCTCGGGAGCCCACCCCGGCCTGAGGCCGGCCTCCGAGTTTCCAGAAAATCTCCTTCACTAAAAACGCGATATCTTTTGCATTCGGACTCCGTTTTCGATGATCTTGGGCTCGTTGAAATCGCAAGAACGAGCACTACAATATTATGCAAAGAAACATCATAATACATCATTGGATGATAAAACCAAATGATGAAAGTTTTTACCTCTCTATAAAGGAACAATCGGTAAAACCTCCAATATCAAAAACGCAATAAGTTTTTCATGCGAAACCCGTTTTTTATGAACTTGAGCTTGTATTGAAGCACATGACAAGCTCTAAAACCACACATGGAGAAAACACAAATGAGAACCAAGAAAGATTATATCAAGTATGCAAAGTTTTGAGCTCTCTCCGAGTGATGCGATCAAGTTGCTAATATGAGAGCCCCTCTTGATAGTACGGTTATCTATCCTATAACCTGGTCTCCCTCCTAATGCTATGAGACCGGTAAAATAGAAAACCTATCAAGATCATACCTTTGCCTTGAGCATTCCACTTGAGCTAGAATATGACAATCTTGACCTCCTCAAGATGGAACACCTTTCTTGATTTCTTTTTGCTTGGTGAAGACACAAAGATTGCTCCCCCATATGCCACTATGGGAGAGGCTCTTTTAAGTAAATATTTACTTGGACATTATCTCCAAAAGAGTGGCAAGCTTCAAGAATGTGATCTCTTTGATGTGCTCCCCTTGAACTTGCACTTCTCGAACTTGATGACGACCACAACTTGGCGTCATCCACCATGGACTATATGAAATCTTCATTTTGATGCAAGCCCATGGAAAGATACCTAACCCCACATAGATATACCACACACACATATAATGGGCTTCAAGAATGTGATCTCTTCAATATGCTCCCCTTGAACTTGCACTTCTCGAACTTGATGACGACCACAATTTGACGTCATCCACCATGGACTATATGAAATCTTCCTTTTGATGCAAGCCCATGGAAAGATACCTAACCCGACATAGATATACCACACAAACATATAATGGGTTTGAACACAAAGCTATATGAACAATTACTTACGATACCGTGATACCACATGGTACATCTTCTTGCTTTGTGAGTTGATCAATATTAACCATCGCTTAACACTTTGCCTTGATCAACCTTTTATCTTTTCTTCTCTCTTCATAATAATGATGTCTTGAAGGTAAAGATGAATGTTCACACAATATTCTTCTTCAAGACATACTTGCAATATGCTCAACTCTCTCATGACCAAACTTGGGATATTCACATGAATAGCACCTTGGTCACCACTTGATTATCTTGAATCCAACATATGGACATCAAGAATTGCCTATGGACAAACTCTACAAGTATAGCTCAATGCAACCATTAGTCCATATTGATTGTCATCAATTACCAAAACCACACATGGGGGAACCATGCTCTTTCACACCCAAGGATGATCCTGTTTTTGGTTTAAAACCTTTGCCTGATGATCTTCAATATGCTTATATTGATGATAAGAAAATATGTCATGTTATTATTAGTGCTAAAATTTCAGGTGAAGAAGAGGAAAGATCATTGGGAATTCTGAAGAAACATTGTGGAGCTATTAAACCTGGTGAACAAATAACTGTTGAACCTGCTGTAGCAATAGTGAAAGACCTTATATGTGGAAACGTAGAGGATGAACATATTGTATTTTGTGAGGATGCTTCTAATATTGTATCACATCCAAATAGACCAAAGAAAACTAGTGTCTCTGTGCTTTCTGTTAAGATTGGTGATCATTGCTATTATGGTTTGTGTGATATTTGTGCAAGTTCTAATGCTATTCCTTATGAGCTTTATAAAGAAACTATGCATGAAATTGGTTCTTGTGAGCTTGGGGATATTGATGTGGTTATTCAGCTTGCTAATGGAGAAATTGTCTTTCCGATTGGTATTGTTAGAGATGTGGAAGTTTTATCGGCAAAACTAAATATCCCACTCATTTTCTAGTACTTGGTAAGGATGCTAGTAAAACTTGTCCTATTATTTTTGGTAGAACTTTCTTGAACACTTGTGGTGCTATTATAGATTGTAAGAGGGAAAAGATATTGGCTAAATTTGATGGAACATCTTATGAGTTCAGTTTCTCCAAATTTTCTAGAGCACCTTATGAATCTGAATTGCCTAATAAGAATTTTAGAGTTGAACATCTTGCCTCTATTGCTCTTGATCCTAACGAAGCTTTGCAGCAATATATGGAGGACCATGAAAGTGAGGTCTTTATGGAAGAGAGAAATGAGATTGACGATATTCTTCTTCGTCAACCGGTGATACTAAAACATAATTTACATGTGGAAGACTTGGGTACCACATTACAGCCCAAGGAGGATCCTGTTTTTTATTTAAAACATTTGCCTGATGATCTTAAATATGCTTATATTGATGATAAGAAAATATATCATGTTATTATTAGTGCTAAACTTTCAGGTGAAGAAGAGGAAAGATTATTGGGAATATTGAAGAAACACCATGGAGCTATTGGATATACTCTTGATGATTTGAAAGGGATCTCTCCCTCTATATGTAAGCATGTTATTAATTTTGAACCTGATGCAAAGCCAGTAGTTGAACATCAACGCCGTTTAATTCCTAAGATGAAGGAAGTGGTAAGAAATGATGTATTAAAACTTCTTGATGCTGGTATTATTTTTCCTATTGCTGATAGTAGATGGGTGAGCCTTGTGCATTGTGTCCCTAAGAAGGGAGGAATGACTGTTGTGCCTAATGAAAACAATGAGCTCATTCCGCAAAGAGTAGTAGTTGGTTATAGAATGTGTATTGATTTTAGAAAGGTTAATAAAGTTACTAAGAAATATCATTATCCTTTGCCCTTTATTGATCAAATGTTAGAGAGGTTGTCTAAGAAAACTCATTTTTGCTTTCTTGATGGTTATTCTGGATTTTCTCAAATTGTTGTTAGGAAGCAAGATCCGGAGAAAACAACCTTTACATGTCCTTATGATACTTATGCTTATAGACGTATGCCTTTTGGTTTGTGTAATGCTCCTGCTACTTTTCAAAGATGCATGTGTGCTATTTTTCATGGTTTTGTGAAGAAATTGTGGAAGTATTCATGGACGATTTTTCCGTCTATGGAACTTCTTTTGATAATTGTTTGCACAATCTTGATAAAGTTTTGCAGAGTTGTGAGGAAACTAATCTTGTTCTTAATTGGGAGAAATGCCACTTTATGGTGAATGAAGGAATTGTTCTTGGACATAAAATTTCTGAAGTTGATAGAGCTAAAGTGGAAGCCATAGAGAAAATACCCTATCCCAAGGATGTTAAAGGTATTCGTAGTGTTCTTGGTCATGCTAGTTTTTATAGGAGGTTTATTAAAGATTTCTCTAAAATATCAAAGCCTCTTACTAATCTTCTTCAAGAAGATGTACCATTTGTTTTTGATGATGATTGTAAGGAAGCTTTTGAAACTTTAAAGAAGGCTTTAACTACTACTCCTATTGTTCAACCGCCTGATTGGAATTTACCTTTTGAAATTATGTGTGATGCTAGTGATTATACTGTAGGTGTTGTTCTTGGACAGCGCGTATATAAGAAGTTGAATGTTATTCATTATGCTAGTAAGACTCTTGATGTTGCTCAAAAGAATTATGCTACTACTGAAAAAAAGTTCTTAGTTGTAGTTTTTGCATGTGATAAGTTTAGGCCTTATATTGTTGATTCAAAGGTTACTATTCATACTGATCATGCTGCTATTAGATACCTTATGGAAAAGAAAGATGCTAAGCCTAGGCTTATTAGATGGGTGTTGCTCTTACAAGAGTTTGATTTGCATATTGTGGATAGGAAGGGCGCTGAAAATCCCGTTGTTGATAACTTGTCTAGATTGGAAAACATTACTTTTGATCCTATTCCTGTTAATGATTGTTTTCCAAATGAACAGTTGGCTGCCATAAAGGTAAAATCCCAAGATAGTCCATGGTATGCTGATTATGCTAACTTTATAGTTTCAAAGTATTTGCCTCTGTAACACCCGGGGTTTTCCCCAAAATAAAACTGCTTGTTGTTTTTCTTTTGCATCGCATGACATATTTTGCATCATATTAACATGGCACAAATAAAATTATTTGCTAACATATTTTAAATGGTAAAAATCTATTCCTCTAATTCACTTGCAATTTTTTTCTCTGAATATAAGTAATAAAACAAAAAAAAAGAAAAAATGTGTTTGGGCTGGCCCAACCAGCCGGCCACCCCACCACACACCTAACCCTAGCCCACCCAGACTCACGCACGCTACACACGCAACGCACCCACGCACACGACACACACACGCACGCGCCGCCAGGGAGGGGATCGCTCGATCCCCTCGCCCTCCTCTCGCTGCGACTCCTCTCGCTCGCCTGCCTCCCCCTCGACCTCCTTCCTCCCGCCGGCGAGCAGCGCACCGGCGCCCCCTCCGGCCGTCGCTCCGCCTCTCCTCCGCCCCCCTCCTGGTCGCGCCCCTCCCAAGCTCCCTCTGCTCCGGCCGGCCGCCATGGATCCCCGACCACCTCCTTCACCTTGTCGTGCCTCCGGTCGCCATGGAGGCCACCTCGAGCTCTACCGCACGCGTCACCGCCCTCCCCGACCACCTCCACCTCTGCGCCTTCCCTGCCGTATGCCACTGCTGCTCCCTCCCTGCGCCAATGGCCGCCCCGCCGGCCGCCATATCTCCAAGCAGGACGGAGCCCCGCTGGCCGCCCTCCTTCCCCGAGCAGACGCCCCTCCCACCTCACCGGCGGCGATGGCCGGCAAGGAGCTGAGCGAGGAGCAGGTGGCGTCGATGCGGGAGGTCTTTTCCCTCTTCGACACGGACGGCGACGGCTGCATCGCGCCCTCGGAGCTCGGCGTCCTCATGTGCTCCCTGGGTGGGAACCCCACGCAGGCGCAGCTCCGCGACATCACCGCCCAGGAGAAGCTGACGGCGCCCTTCGATTTCCCGCGCTTCCTCGAACTCATGCGCGCCCACCTCCGCCCGGAGCCATTCGACCGCCCGCTCCGCGACGCCTTCCGCGTCCTCGACAAGGACGCATCGGGCACCGTCTCCGTCGCCATCTCCGCCCTCCTCTCCCGTCGTCGAGCTCGCCTCTGACCTCCACTTCGATACAGCTGCCCTAGCGCCGTTGGTCTTCGCCCGCCAAGTGCTCGAGCAAATGCCACAAGAGTTCATCGTCGTGCTTTCATTCATGCTCGTTGACCCGATATGGCGCGGCTCCGTATGCACATGTGCTTGCCTACTGTGTATGTGCCTGTGTTCCATTGCTGTGAAGCCGATACCTCGATGCCGTGAACCCGAAGATCACGGCAACAAGATGCTCATGCTTGTGGTAACGCCAAGTCCGACTCGACAACCATGCCAACTCCTCGGTGACACGGCCACCACCAACAGGTACACTTATGTGCCAAGATCGCCATCGACCCCGAAGACCGACCACCAACAAGATCTCCCACCGCTCTCCGTATTCGTTTTGTGTTGGCCACCGTTGTGCGTGTCGTGAACCTCGAATATCGGAATTGTCAAGTCGTCCACCGACCACGAAGCCAATGATGTTACGGTTCGACCACGACTACCTCATCTACAAAACGAGAACGACTACTTCCATTAGTTCCTCGACGTCGGCTACTTCCTCTACGTTCGAAGATGCTACCTTCGAATCCGAAGACCCTTTTTCCGACGTGCGAACCCAAACCCTAAATCCCCTATACCTATACGCCCTATTTTCTACAACATGCAATCTATGTTATGAATATCATATCATCATGTTGCATTGCATCTTGTGGGTTCGGGGTATAGTAATATCATCTAATAATTAAATATGGAATGAGTTGGGATAATTAAATATTGTTCCGGTTCTATTTAAAATTGCATAGCTCATCTTTATATTATCTCGCCATGTTAAACAACATTTAATATTGATGGGTAAATAAATAATGTGAACCCCCTAAATTAAATGTTGGGCTTCCGGCTCAATTTAAATTGATTTAATTGCATAAATCATAACTAATTCATTTTAACTCCAAATTTGAAAAATAAAATATGTTTTCGAATCAAAATTCTCTAAACCTTGCAAATATCAACTTTGTTTTCCGTTTTGAATAATTTAAATGGCTGAAAACAACTATTTCTTAATTAATGCATTAAAATTGCTAATTTAATAACTTGCTCATTTTAATTCCAAATCCAACAAATAAAGTATGTTTTCATACCAGAAAAATGCACTTAATCTGTTCATGCCATCCATGCTCATGTTTGCATTTTGTATGTTGCATCATAGTTTGTGTTATGTATGTTCACCTAATAAATAACTATGGAATGTGTTGGGGTATTTAATTCAATTGTTGCCCTATTCCATTTAATATTGCTTAACTCACCTATTTACTGTTTTCCATGCTAAACAACATTTAATTTGATGGTTAGCTAAACAACTTGAACCAATTCCTATTTCTCCGGACTCCGGTTCCGATTAAATTGCTTAAGTTGTTTCCCCTGTTGCATCTTGCCATGCCATGCATATAAAATAGGATCATGCTGGATCTTTTGCCGTAGAAGTAATTGTTGCATCCGGTGTTTGTTCGAGGTTCGTTGCTTCTTCCCGGATAGGACGTTGAGATGATGTGAGCAACGACAAGTTCTGTGGATGTACCTCTACTTGCTGGATCTCAGGCAAGTATACTCACTTGCTGCCAAATGGCTGCCTTTCATCACTTGTTACCGATTCTTTCCGTTGTCCTTATTCTAGCCTTATGATTCGATGCTTGTGTCTCGATCCTATCATATTATTACCTTGCAGCCATGATATAGCCTTCCTTCCACTTCCTATCAACTGTTGTTTGTTACCCTGTTGGCCCTCGTGTCGTAGTTGCATGCTTAGTGTTGTTTGCGCTCAAGTCATGTTGTCCGTCTTATCACCTGTTTAGTTTGATAGTTGGGTTTCAATTCAATCAACAACATGTTAATGTTTTGGGTAATAATAATTTGATGATAAGGCACCGGCAGGAGGCCCGGCGTGGTTTTGAGGCCTGCTAGTGTCGACCCTAATTAGGAAAAGGGTCTTGTCTACTGATCCATGATGAGCGCACTAACCGCATGTGGGAAGCGAGTATGGGCGCCCCCCTCAACTTGATTCGATTCGCATCTCGTCCAAATCGCCACACTTAGTTCGGGCTTTCCATTTGATGCATGCACATGCAGGTGCGAACCCGAGGCCAGGGTGGAACTTTTGTAGTCGGCATTTAGGGCGGCGTGGTCTTCCAGTGCTATGAGGGTCCCTCTTTTCTTCGTGGGGGCTCGATTAGCCGCGCACGCACAGCATGTGGTGCTTTGGGCTTGATGCGAAGAAGAGTTGGGTTGTGTTGAGTACCTCGCTTGGTGGGTTGATCCCCCGTCTGGCGGGTTATTCTTACCTGTACGGCCAAATTGGTGCATCCCTGCAGGGTTAAATCTTCTCGAGAAGCCGTGTTTTCCGCGGTTATGGTTAACTTGGTGAAAGTACTAGCTAACAAGTACTCGGAACAACTTACACCTAACTAATGATAATTGACTAGTAATAGTCTTATTGACACAATAACTTGATCCATCCTTAATCCAACAGTGTGAGTTATCCTTGGGTTGCTTCCTTAGTAGGTGGTAACATTGGATGGGTTTGTTTGGTGAGTAGTTATAGTTGGTTACGATACGCTATCTTATCCCCCTCTTTTAGCCGGATGTGGTATTGAGTCTCTGTAGTTGGTTAGTGCAGCCCGCTGCCGCTTATTTGCAATAATCCCTTCCTTCCCGTTGAACCCAGAGTATTTGTATCTTGTGATGACTGGCTACGCCGGTATCTTGTGAGTATGGTTTATCCACTTGCCAGTACTTAACCGTACTGACCCACGAATCCTTTTCGTGGCTGCATATTCAATATTGCAGTCAACAGGTTTGAAGTCTGACGACGTTAGCTTGGGAATCCCTCCGGCTTGGCCTGGACAGGGATTTGGACGCTCTCGGTTATCTTCAGGACTCTTAGTCCAATTTGTATCTTGTCCGTAGTCGGACACTATGTTGTTTCTTCCGCTGTTATTTGGATCTTTGTATTGTATCAGTTGTATCCCTGACTCGTTTGAGTCATCTTGTATATATCTTTTCTGTTGTTGTTGTGGATTATTCGTGAACTGTTGTAATGTTATCACAAGTGGCAACCTGGAATCGGTTATTATGTGGATTTTGGCGGGAATGCTGAAATCTGCATAGTGCCCGATCTCGGGGCGTCACAGCCTCCAACATTTATAGCTCGACAAAGAAGAAAATTCTTCTATGATTTGAGGCATTATTTTTGGGATGACCCACATTTTTATAAAGAAGGAGTAGATGGTATTATGAGAAGATGTGTTCCAGATTATGAACAACGTGAAATATTGAAGAAGTGCCATGGTAGTGCTTATGGAGGACATCACGCTGGAGATAGAACCGCATAGAAGGTTCTACAATCAGGTTTCTATTGGCCTACTCTCTTTAAATATGCACGTAAAAGTATTTTATCTTGTGATGAATGTCAAAGAGTAGGTAATATTTCTAGACGTAATGAAATTCCTATGAGTTATTCTTTTGTTATTGAACCTTTTGATTGTTAGGGATTTGACTTTATGGGACCTTTTCCTCCTTCGAATGGTTATACTCATATTCTTGTTGTTGTTGATTATGTTACTAAGTGGGTAGAAGCTATACCTACTAAAAGTGTTAATGGTGAGACCTCTTTGAAAATGCTTAAAGATGTTATTTTCCCTAGGTTTAGTGTGCCTAGATATCTTATGACTGATGGAAGTTCTCATTTTATTCATGGTGGTTTTAGAAAGACCCTTGCTAAATATGATGTTAATCATAGAATTGTCTCAGCTTATCATCCTCAAACCAGTGGGCAAGTAGAATTATCAAATATAGAAATTAAATCTATCTTGCAAAAGACTGTTAATAAATCTAGGAAGAATTGGTCAGATAAGTTGAATGATGCTTTATGGGCTTATAGAACTGCTTATAAAAATCCTATGGGTATGTCTCCCTATAAAATGGTTTATGGAAAAGCTTGTCACTTGCCTTTAGAATTAGAACACAAAGCTTATTGGGCAGTGAAAGAATTAAGTAAAGATTTTAAACTTGTTGGTAAGAAAAGAATGCTTGATTTGAATCATCTTGATGAATGGAGATATGAAGCTTATGAAAATTCCAAGCTCTTTAAAGAGAAAGTTAAACAATGGCATGATAAAAGAATCCTTAAAAGAGAGTTTCATGTTGGTGAGAAAGTTCTATTGTATCGGTCTTGTCTCAGATTTTTTTGCAGGAAAATTACTCTCCGGATGGGAAGGATCTTATATTATTGAAGAAGTGTATCGCTCGGGTGCAATCAAAATTGCTTCCCTCAAAGATAAGACTACACAAGTGGTAAATGGATAAAGACTCAAACACTATATTTCTAGGAATTCCTACGATGCAGATGTGGATGTTATTCAAGTAATGACTCCGGAGAAGTTCATTAGGGGGGAAATTCCAAAATCTGTAGAGTCTTTTTTGGAATAGGTAACAGTTATGTTAAGAAAAAGTTCGCGGAATACCCTTTAAGTTATATTTTATTGATTTTTGGAAAATATAAAAAAATACCAAGCCAAAGAGGAGTTAGAGAAGGTGGCCGGAGGCACCACACCATGAGGGGGCGCGGGCCCACCCTTGGCCACGCCGCCCTATGGTGTGGGCGCCCCGGAGCACCTCTCCGACTCGTTTTCAATATGGACTTTCCTTTCGTTACACATATTTTTGCTATATAACCCCCCGGACCCCCCGAGGTTCGTATATCGTTTTCTTGTCGTGTTTCTGTTTCGAGATGTTTCTGCCAGATTACATCTTCAGATCTAGGGCCACAATGTCCTCTCCTGGATCTCCCAAAGACAGTTTCTTTGAGAATGTTGTCAACCCGTACATGAACGAGTTGAAGATGCATCCCAAAGAATTGCTGCTCAAGGACGGGGAGGTGCAGATTGAAGATGTTCGGGGACTTAAAGGAGAAGGCAGTCTGGAAGTTAGGATGGAAGAACTAGAGCAAGAAGTCTTTAGGTACAAGAAGATGGCAGAGCGTGAAGTTGAGATCATCCACAGGATAAAGACAGAACAGATCGCTGAGTACAAGAAGGAGAATTTGAAGCTTTGGGAGGAGATTTTCTCACTCATCAAGACCACCAACGATTTGCAAGCACAACTCTATGATGTGCTGAACCAGAACTGTGAGTATGAGAACAGGTTTAAACGTATAAGCTTTGCTGCTAGTTTCAGGATGTTGGAGACCAGGACATCATTTGTGGATGGAGAGCCTTTACCCTGGAAGTCTGATGATGAGAAGGATTCACCACCACCACCGAAGAATTGATTCGTCATATGTATTGGCATCCCCTTGGCTTGTTCCAAGATTGGGGGAGTGCCGCGGTATCATCTTTATCTTTCACCCTTTTTACCTTTTAGTAGAGTCATATCATGAGTAGAGAAAATACCATATAGTATGGTTTGAAGTATGGAAGTGTTGCTCCTTAGTTGGTTATCGTTTTATCCCTTGGTTTGAGTTGCCGTAATGAAATATTAATGATAACTTTCATCATCTACTTGTTCTACTTTATTTTAGTTTGCAATTTTTTTATGTGGTTGATCTTGTTATTAGTATTGGTATCAATGTTGGAGCTTCAAGATAATCTAGTTGGTTTTGGAAAACTTAGCATTGGTTAGTAGCAACAATTTGTTGAGACTTAAGTAGAAAAGAGGGAGTTGCATGTAGATATATTATTCCATGATCTTTCTTTCTTGTTTGCACCTTCAAGGAAGATTGCATGATTGGCTTTATCATATATGTTTTTTTTTGTTTTACTTCGATTCTTATGCTTGCTACCCAACCTTGCTAGCCAAAAACCTGTACTGAGAGGGAATGCTTCTCGTGCATCCAAACCTTGAGCCCAAAACCTTGCCATTTATGTCCATCATACCTACCTATATGTGGTATTTCACCGCACTCCAAGTAAATTTCTTGTGTGCTACCTTTAAACCTTCAAAATTACACCTGTTTTGTGCTCCTATTTTAGCTCATGATGACGCAAATAGAGAATCTTTATCTCACTTGTTGATTAGATTTCACACCCCGGACTAGTGGCTTCATCCGCTTATCCAAATGCTAGAAGAGCTGGCAGCGGGGTTCCCATCCCCAAATAATAATACGAATTCTCTTCATTTTTTTCCCCCTGATTTATCAGTCAAAGCATAATTGTGTACACAAAAGAGAAAGAGGGACGAACTTCTATACCAGTTGCGTCCTTCAATGGGAGCCACTCTTGTGAAGTCTAGCTGGCTTGTGACGTACTGTATTTTCTGTTTGCCATTCGTTGACATAAACATACACCTCTCAAAATTTAGACACTCCTCCACGGTTTTTTATTGTTGGAAGACACCCGAGGATTCGGTTAGCCATGGTTTGTGTAAGAAAGGTCGGGAGGAGTGTCAACCATTTTATACCTTTGTTTTACAAAATAAAAGCTCTAGCACATGAGTGATCAATGCTTCCCTCTGCGAAGGGCCTATCTTTTAACTTTATGTTGAGTCAGTAAACCTACTTCTTTCTGTCTTAGCAAGCATTTGAGTTGTTGTGATTCATCCAGCTACATGTTGATTTACTCAATCATGTTCTTTATTCTTCCTTGTTTTTACAAATGCTTTTATCTGTTTGAATGCCACTTTGAAAGTTACCAATGTTTGCAAAGAGACTGCTATAATTGAGCATGATAAACTCTGCAATATAGCTCTAGTATAAAGACTCTGATCGAAACATAAGTACACTGTTAATTGTTCTCTGACCAAGAACGAAGTTTTCCTTTACCAATGTTGATTTACTTTTTGCACCTTTATTGCTTCTCTGCTTGTTTCAAGTTTGATTATATGAGAGGAAGTTGCTGTCTAAAATGATTTGTCTTTGTTAGATGTGATGCCTCTTGTCCGTATTTTATTTATCGACACCTCAATCCATAAACTTGTGGTCATGTTTACTGAGTTCAGTTTCGCTTGGGGACAAGCGAGGTCTAAGCTTGGGGGGAGTTCATACGTCCATTTTGCATCACCGTTTTATATTGTTATTTTATGTTATTCATCGATATATTTCACGTTATGATGTATCCCTTATGTTATTTTATCTTATTTTGCATGTCTCATAATTTTTGGAGAATGAACACCAGGACAAAAAATCTGATGGAAAAAGCACCGTCAGGATATCCTATTTCAGAAGATCAGAAGAAGAGGGGGAACACCGGAGATATCTTAGAAGTCCAGGAGGGAGCCAGCCACGAGGAGAGCCAGAGGGGGGCCACCGGGGGCCCACACCATGGGGTGGCGCCCTCCCCCTTGGTCGTGCCGCCACGTGGTGTGGACACCCTGGCCCACCTCTAGTCGATATTTTTTGCGTACTTGACCCCGAGGGAACCCTAAGCCCCAGACCATCATCGAAGAATTATTCCGCCGCTGCCTGGGGGGCGGAAAACACCCGAGAGAGAAAAGCTCTCTGGCAGGGAGAAATCTGCCGGGGAAATTCCTCTCCGGAGAGGGGAAATCATCACCATCGTCACCGTCATCACTCCGGGAATCATCAAGATCTTCATCGTGATCATCATCACCACCAGCACCCTCATCATCCACCGTCATCCCGCTGCAACAATTAGGGGCCTCTATCGTTGTTTTACATTAGATCTCTCTCCCGGTGTGGATTACTTGTTAGTAGTTGATGCTTGCGAGATTTATCGGTGTTAACACTTTATGACCAGATTGTAATTATCCATAATATCACCTCTGATCATGATCCATATGATGTCTTGTGAGTAGTTCGTTTAGTTCTTGAGGACATGAGAGAAGTCATGATGTTAGTAGTAAACTTATGTTGAAGTAATATCTCGCGGTTCGGTATTTAAGTTGTGGTGTTATTCTTCTAGTGGTGTCATGTGAACGTCGACTACATGATACTTCACCTTTATGGGCCTAGGAGGATGCATTGTGTATTTGGCTACTAATTGTGGGGTTGCCGAAGTGACAGAAACCTAAACCCCTGTTAGGAAACCAATACACGAGGGAGCGTAGAATCCCAGAGTTTTAAGGTTGTGGTTAGATTTATCTTAATTACTTTCTTGTATTTGCGGATGCTTACGAGGGGTATAATAACAAGTATGTATTAGTCCTAGTTGGGCGGTGCATTAGCATTGGTTCACCCACACAACACTTCACAAACCGATGGATATTAATCGACCATAACAAAGCGAAATCATTTGACGAAATTCCCATGTGTCATCGAGAACGTTTGGTAGTCATAAGTAACACAATCGGCTTGTCATTTGCTGTCAAAAGGGTTGAGCCACTCGCTGCAATATTATTTACTACACTTTATTTACTCACACTTTATTTATCTGCTATCAAAAGCCTCTAAGAACCCGTTTGCTAGTGTTTACAGTGAATCATCTATCCAACCTGCTTGTCAACACGTTCTGCTCCTCGTTGGGTTCGACACTCTTATTTATCGAAAGTACTACGATACACCCACTATACTTGTGAATCATCAGTGAGCTCTTTTTTCGGCTTCGCGGGGCGGGCAGGGGCGCCGTCGGGGGTGTTGCAAGTGCTGGGGTAGGACTGATCACCGGGTAATTCTGCCGCGGCGGCGGCGACAGCGAGTGCCTCCATGGGATTTTCGATGTGGGGGTGAGAGCGAAAGTATCGAAATGATTTGCTTGTGCCACAGACAAGCGGATCATCAAAAACTAAGTGAGGGAAAACGAGAGAAAAGACGGGACAACGAGCGCGTCCGCATCCGGTCGTGACCCCAATCCGTTCTAAATTTGGGTCGAGAATAGGTTGAAACAGATAACCTACCGAAAATCTAAATGGGTCAGGCGCGTTGCGCCGCTTTTTCGCCCCCGCCGGAGTTAATCGGACATGCACAGACCAATTGTGTCGGCGTATTGGAGATGCTCTCAAAACATCTCTGCCGGACCATGTAAAAGACACAAACCTGTAAAATTTCATCGGTTTTACAGTTTTAAACTAAAAAAATTATCCAAACATAGACCGTAAAAGTCCACGGACCTATAAATATTTTACATGCCACCGAAAATACGAGCCTTGTAAGTCTACCGTTTAAAAAGCATATACAGGCTAAAAACTTGTCGGAATTCTCTGTCCTTTCTCCGTGCCGCCGTTTTTACCAAAACTCCATCCATCTATATTTCTCGCAGCTCTGACAAAATTCTATATTGCTATTTGCAGATTCGCACACCGCTTTCATATATTACCGTGCAGGTGAGACGGTCGTGCGCCGTCGCACGCTGACCGCTGCCCCTATCGCTGCGTTCTCCCAGCTAGCTCGGTCGTACCAGCAGTCGTCCTAGCTGCTAGTAGCCCCGATCCCGCTTAATCTGCTACCTAAGTTAATCCCGTTAGGAACAAAGTGATGCGATAGATTCGGTCCTAAATATGTCTAATTTAGGAAAGAGGAATAAGGATTGACATTGGTGCTGTGAGGAAGAAGAACGCTAAAACGAATATTAAATATTATGGTACATTTTACCGGTTCTATTCTGCTCGAGCGGGTTTAATCCCTTAAAAGCGGAAAAAAAATCAAACATTAAATATGTTTTTCAGGTCCGGAGTATAGGGCTATGCTAGAGATGCTCTTAGAGCATGTCTAACAGACCCCCTAAATGGCCCAAACCCGTATAATAACCGCTGATATACGGGTTTGGGCTCTACCCGGCCATCTAGCAGACACCGTAAATGGACCACCCCGGACGATTTTTTACAAGTTTGGGTAGGGGGCGGCCCGTCGACCCCTACATGTGCGGGTCGGGAGGAGATGTACAGGGCCAACCCCTCACCTTTTCCCCAACGCCCCCGTACGTCGCCGGTTTCGGGACCCCTAGCGCCGCCGCCACCAGCGGACAAGGCGTCGCGCGCGGGCTGTTCATGGCGCCGCGGATGAACTCGGGCGACGGCCGTCCGCCACCGGCGCCCGGCTCAAGGACCGCACGCGGAGGACAGTAGAAGCGCCCGGCCGTCGGCGCGCCGACCGCGTCCGCCACGACGAAGAAGACGCGAGCTTTGCAGGGGCACAAGGCGGTCGCGCCGCCGCAGCAGCCTCCACCGCCACCGGCTTTGCAGCATATGCGCCCCCGCGCAACGTGTTCGGTGAAATGCCGGAAAGGTATTTTCGATTACAAACTTTTTTTTTGGTACGTGTACGATGAACTTGTAGTGTTGATGATGAGTCCTACTTCGCAACTATGACTGTTGAATCAAATCATGACAATTGGACTCAATAATATGTTCCCGACAAGATTGGTCTCAAGCATATGGCTATGAAGAAGGTGACGAAGTCGATGAAAAAGGTGAGGGCATCGTTGAAGGGAAAGGAAGGGGCACTAGCTACACTCCGCAAGAAGATGTGTGGCTATGCAAAACCTATTGCATTGTTGGATTGGGTGCATCCGTTGGCACGGACCAAACTAGACACACCTATTAGACGAGGATAAATGAGTATTTTGATAGTATCAACCCGATTTCGAAGAAGGATAGAACCGACCGATCTGATAGATCTCTTCGATCATGTTGGTCACTTATTTCGACAGGGTGTCAAAAGTGGGTGGGGGTGTTGGCGGCAACGGATGCTATGAATCCAAGTGGAGCTAACGATGTTGACAGGGTAAGTTTAGAACCCTTCTATATGGTCACTTTCTATGATCTTGCATTCTCTTGGCTATCTTACTTAACTTTTCTCTTCTTTTTTGTAGGCTAACATTGCACAAAACCTATACAAGGGAGCTGACAAGAAGAACAAGAAGGGGCAAATATGCCATGGAAATCCATTCACCTTGCACCATGCATATGCGGTGCTAGAGAATGAGGAGAAATGGAGGGCTCGTCCGACTATTCGCAAGATTGAAGCAAAGAAGAACAAGCAACTAGAAAGTGGAGATGAAGATAATGTCTCAAGTGGTGATGAAGGCAATCGAAGCCCCACTCCAAACTCGGTTGCCCCGCCAAAGAGGCCACTTGGAAGAAAGCAATCAAAGGAGAACAAGAAGAGGGACGGTGAGGATCCCATCTAGTCACACATGAAAGCAATGTTGACCGCAAGATTGGAAGTAAACGAGGAGAGAAGGACAAGAAAGGAATCAGTGACGTTGGCAGAGGCGAGGAGGGTGGAGGTGGAGGCGAGGAGGGTGGCGGTGAAGGGGAGGAGGGTGGCGGTGGAGGAAAAAAAGATTCAAATGGAGGAAGCTACTCGCCGTCAAGAGTATGAGAGGAACTTCATCTTCCTTGACATGTCCAAACTTGACGCCGAGAAAAAGAATATTTCAAGCTTTGAAGTGAAGAGATCCTAGCTCAAGAGAGGATGAGTACCATGACATATGGAGGCTTCGGTGACATGGGAGCACCCCCACTTGGGGGATTTGGAGGCATGGGAGCACCTCCACTTGGGGGCTTTGGAGCAAGTATGGGAGGACCAAGCGATGACGGTGGAGATATGAGTAGTGACATTGGTACCACGGTACATGCGGCACCACAGCCGGGTACATTCATGACTTCCTTGATGTCCCAAATGCCTTCTTTGAGTCTCACCGCCGACGATCAAGATGAGGAAGATGACGATGATGTTTCTTGCTTCAAGTTATCGTGTGTGCTTGTTCGTGACATGAACTATGTTGAGTTTTATTAGCTATTGAACTATGTGGTTGTTTTGTTAGACTATGGAGGCAAACTATGTTCGAAATTATGCATTTTGCTATACATTTGTTGCATTTTGCTATGTTTGGAAGAGAGACGGCTGGACGCGCGCGCCTCGTTTTCGCGTGGCTGCATTTGCACTCTGCACGTGCGCGCGCTGCAAACGAGGTAAAAAGGGCGCATCTGCATTTGCATTTTCTGGCGCCGCGCTGGAGCAGCGATCGCGCGTCGCTGGATTGGCTGTTTCGCGCTGACTCCTGGAGATGCTCTTAGGAACAAAGTGATGCGATATATTCGGTCCTAAATATGTCTAATTTAGCAGAGAGGAATACGGATTGATATTGGTGTTGTGAGGAAGAAGAAGAAGACTACAATGAATATTAAATTTTACAGCACATTTTACGGGTTCTGTTCTGCCCGAGCGGTTTTAAGCCCTTAAAAGCGGAAAAAAAATCAAACATTAAATATGTTTTTCAGGTCCAGAGTATAGGGCTCTGCTAGAGATGCTCTTAGGTCGGCGTGGCGCGTCTTGGCAACCGGGATTTGCGTCCTGTCGGATCGATTTCTTTTTTTGTCAATGTGACGATCATGCAATCCTCCAGGGTTCAAATTCTATATATACAGTAATTTGAAATGATGATCTCGTTTACCTCGATTTGTTTTAGATTTTAATTGACGACATTCTTTTAGCTGCAGGTGATCTGTTTGTCAACAACAAGTTGTACATGCTGGCTCCGTCATTAAGATTTGGCGGCTCTGTCTCTCGGAAGTGCATACGCTAGACTGGTAGAGTGTGTTTGTGTTTGCATGCTTTCATCGGGGAATGAGTGTATATGTGTCGGTTTCGCCTCGGACGCTCCCCGCGGGCGTCCCCGGCGAACCCTAGCCCCTGCCTCCAGCCCCCTTCTCCCCCTCATCTCCCTCCGCCGCCGTCGGCGTAGAGGCCGCCGGGAAAGGCCCGGTCGGTGCTGGCGGCGGCGGACCTCCCTTCATTCGTCTCCTAGGTCGGCTGCGCGGGGCGGCTCTGGCCGGTGATGGCTCATCTCGGCGGGAATTCGAGGTCTCTCGGCGTGGGCTGGACGGCGACCCGCAGATGGTCTGCGGCGCGGAGCATGCTCAGCGCGGCCATGGAAGGACACGGCGGCGTGTGCTCGTCCCTGGGCGGCTGCGAAGACGACGGTTGCGGGATCCGCCTTGACGGGCCCAAACATTGAAGGCGCCGAGACGGGGATGTGCGCGGCTGGAAGTCCATGGGGCCGCTGCGCTGCGGGAAGAGCGCCGGTGAGGGTCTGAGCGGGGTGCTTATGTTGTAGCGCGTGTGTCCCTGCTCCTGGCGTGCTGCGGGCTGGATCTGGGCCAGGCGGTCCCATATCTGGTGGTGGTTGCTTGGCTGCGACTCCCTCGCGACACGGATGTTGTGGCCTCGATGATTCCCTGCTCGGCGGTCCTGCTTGACGTTCGGCGTTGTGACTCGGTCGATGGTGATTGTTGCGTGTATGGCGTGCCAGATCTGGGCCAGGCGGGTCCGAATCTCGCGGGGGTGTGCGTCCCGCGACGCTGGCTACGGTGGAAGGCGCTGGACCTCGGTGGTGGTTCGAATGGTTGTCGGCGGGTGCGAGCTTGGTGGCGGAGTTTGGTGTCGCTCGTGCACGGTGTCGGGCAGGTGGCGGCGGTAGTCTGAGACGGCGTGTCGGTGATGGCAGTGCCCGCGGGCTAGACCTTGGCCAGGCGAGCCGAGATCTGGTGGCGACGGTGGCCGTGAGTGTGTGGACCAGACTAGGCCAGACGGGCCTAAGTCTGGGGTTGCTTTGTGGGCCTTTGGGGCCCGAGCTCTGTGGTCCATGTATCCCGAGCGCCAATTCTACTACCAAAGCGCCCTCCTACATGTACGCGCACGTGGTTGACAATACTCTGGGGCTTCATGACCTGGGTTTAACGGGGTAGTGCGATGGATGGCCAGGAGAAATCCTGCTGAAGTTGTCAGCGTCGGCGCAGTGGCGCTCGAGGGCGTCGCTATTCCTCCTTAGAGGGCGTCGGGGTATCCCCTCTCCACTACCCTCCGAATGTCGGGGGAAACCTTAGGACTAGTTTGCTAGTCCGGGCAGTAGCGACGTATTACGACGCTCTCCTTCCTGAATGTGTTGCCTAGGTACCCGGGGGCCTTGTCCATCTAGCGTGGTCGCAGGTCGAGCTAAGAGGACGGAATGGTGGTCGGCTGCCTTCTTGGATCGTAGCTGCTACTCGGCGGGTTGTACTTTTTTTCTTCTTTTCTCTCTTGGGCATGTTTGTGCCGCTGCCCTAGTATTGTTCGTGAAATCTTCTATGGCCGTTGCTTTATTTATAGGAAAAGCTTTCCGTAGGGGACCTACGGAGCCCTCGCGCAGGTCACTGCTGCGCAGCGAGCGAGTGAGTAGCCAGCTTGAGCTTTTTGCGCGTGTGTCTGGCCCAATTACGTCCATTTTCTATTTTAGGTCCAGTTTTATCTGCAAACAGCCCACAATAGCAATTAGGAGCAACCACATATACACTAAGTGTTTTCACCATGTCCGGACAACGTTGCGTACGTCTTAAAAATTTGTTACAATTTCGTACGTATTTTGTTGAGAAACCACAAACGAGATGTTGCAATGTTTTCTGGATGATTTTCTAGAAAATGTTTATATGTTTATTAGAATTTATTTGGAATGACATGTTTATGGGCTCATTCACATGTTGTAAACATGTAATTTTTTTGTTGCTATTGGTTTACCTTTTTGTTGAAATAGGTGATGATTTTTGTTGCAGCTGAAACAGTGACAAATTATTTTGTTACTTACCAACTTTTTAATTGATGCATTTTTTTGTTGCAATAGGTTGTGATTTTTGTTGAATTATTTGAACTTTTTTGTTGCAACACAATAAACACATTGTTTATCTATTCTTTATAACATTTCTTTTTTCGATTTTTTTTTTGAAAAAAATTGTTGCAATACTTTTTTTTGTACACGGGGGTGATGATTTTTGTCGCGATACCAGCAAATTTGTTGCAATGACAGTTTTTCTGTAATTACCGAGATAACCGTGAGCAACACAATATACCCCTTCGCTTAATTGAGGCTGTTGTAGAGTGCGGGCTCTATATCCGAAAAACAGAGTGTCTAAAGTGCAAAAGTGTGTTGTGCTGATTTCTATGCGTTGGATGACGATCGGACGGGTCACGAGGGGATCTGCGCCTAGCGCTCCCCTTATTTATAAAGGGGCGCGAAAACTTGTTTCGAGAATGAGTGTATATGTATGTGTGGTGACTTGTCAACCTTAAAATCCGTCGGTGGTGATTAAATAGCGGCAGGATGTGGGTGATTAATTTTTAAGGATACGTCATGGAAAGACGTATCTGTTTCAAAGAAGGGGTGGCAAAGATGCCAAATACAACGCGTTCTAGCACAGACGCACAGACCGCAACCCACTCACTCCCTAACCGGATTACTCGCGAACCCTCCACCTATCCACTTGCCTAAGGCTACCTCTAAAAAGACCTGCGGCGCTCCACAAGGCTGCTTCCCCCTCAACTAAGGTAAGCACGCTCTCCACCGACGGGCGGTGACCTTCAAAGACGACGTTATTCCGGTGCCTCCATAAACACCAGCAAGTTAGGATGACGGCCGTCCACAGGTCCTTCTTGTCGACCCCACCCAGCGTCCGGTCTGGCAGCCACTCAGCCAGAGAGTCGAACTGGTTCGGTATCCAATGAGCCAACCTCCACCTGCCAATCAAATCTGCCCACACCTGCCTGGATAGAACACATCCAAGCAGCAGGTGGTCTATGTCTTCGCCCTGCTGATCACAGAAGGGACACGCAGCTGGGTGCGGGAGTCCCCGTCGGCTCAGTCTGTCAGCAGTCCAGCACCTGTTTCTCAAGGCTAGCCAGAGGAAGAATTTGCACTTGTTCGGGGCACGGGAGTGCCAGATTTGCTGGGCACCCCCCAAGCCCTCCAACCCGTGGAACAAGGCCCTGTAAGCCGATCTGGCGGAGTAGACGTGGCTAGCCTCCCAATTCCATCGGAAAGAATCATCCACACCCTCAACGAGGGTAACCCTGGCGACACAGTCTGCTAGGACAAAGAGCTCGCGCAATTGTATCTCTGTCAGATCTGGTGGGACGTCCAGTAACCAACCACCTGCAAGACCCTCTCTTACCCGACGCGCGTTGCGAGCGCGCTTCGGGATTCGGGTAAGCAGGTTGGGAGCGAGATCCTTCGCCCTACCCTCCACCATCCATTTGTCGATCCAAAAGAATGTCGACGCACCATCCCCAAGGACTGACGTGGTGGCGGCCTCAAACAACTGCCTCGCTAACTCTGGGACCTGGATGTTGAATTCCCTCCACGGCTTTGAGGTGTCAGTCCTCTTAAGCCAGAGCCACCGTGTCCTGAGCGCCGTTTTAATCAAGCGGAGGTTGGGGATGCCAAGACCCCCTAGCTCCTTGGGCATGCAAACCCTGTCCCACGCCACCAGACAGTGGCCTCCGTGAACATCTCTTCTCCCCTTCCACAAGAAGCCCCGTAGGATCTTCTCAATGTCCGAAACTGTCTTAGCCGGGAGATCCAGAGACATCATGGCAAAAATCGAGACAGCCGAAAGGGTGGTTTTGACCAGCTCGAGTCTACCGCCGCGATTGAGCAAGTTAGCCCTCCACCCCGGCAGGTGGGCCGCCACACTATCCACAATGTACTGGAGCTGGGCAGCCGACAACTTCCTGAGAGAGAGAGGCAGGCCCAGGTAACGCAACGGGAAAGGTAGAATAGGGCATTGGAGCTCCTGAGTAACCAGCTCTTCCTCCACTTCACCACATCTAATCAGGTGAGCCGAGCATTTGTCCAGGTTAGTTCTTAGCCCCGAGGCCTCACCAAAGTCTTCCAGAATCCCTGAAAAGACTCGGAAATCCACGGCCGACGGCCTTAAGAAGGTGACGACATTGTCTGCATAGATAGATGTCCGGTGTCTCAGACCGCTCTGCGAGAGGCGGGAAAGCAATCCCCAGGTCGTCGCCCTCTCGATCAACAGATGCAGGACCTCCATGATGAGGATAAAAAGCTGCGGCGAGAGTGGACCCCCCTGCCTGAGACCACGCCTGTTGAAGATCTTCAAACCAGGCCACCCGTTGAGCAACACTCTCGTCGAGGCCGTCGATAAGAGAGCACAAACAATGGAGAGGAAAGTATCGCCAAAACCCATCTTCCTCAAAACCTCCACTAGGAAGGCCCAACTGACAGTATCGAAGGCCTTGGTAATGTCCAACTTGAGGAGTACCGCCGCCGTGCCCGAGCTATGGAGTTTCCTCGCGGTCTCCCGGACAGTCATGAAGTTGTCGTGAAGACACCGACCACGAACGAAAGCGCTCTGGTGCGCACCAACTAGCTGGGGTAAGACTGGAGCAACTCGACCGGCTAGAACCTTCGCTACCAACTTCGCGAAGCCATGGATGAGGCTGATGGGCCGGAAATCCCTTAGCTCCTCTGCACCCGCCTTTTTGGGGAGCAAGGTGATAAAGGCCTGGTTCACCGCCCCGAATCCACGCACGTCTCTCCGTGCCAATGATCTGAATGCCGCCATCACATCGTCCTTGATGATTCCCTAACACGCCACGAAAAATCTGTTTGTGAATCCGTCCGGCCCAGGACATTTGTCTAGCGGCATGACTCTGATCGCATTCCACACTTCCTCCTCTGAGAAGCCCTCCTCGAGGTGGCCTAGATCCAGCGAAGGCAGCTCCAGAAAGTCCAAGTCCACGGAACAGCGCCTTTCCACCTCAACCCCCAAGAGGTTGTCATAGAATGTGTCCACGGCTTCGGCCACTTCTGCCTGGCCAGTCTGCCTAACCCCGTTCACTAGCAGGTGCCCGACAAAGTTCGTCCTTCTGCGATGACTGGCCTGAATGTGGAAGAATTTAGTGCACGCGTCCCCCTCACGAAGCCACAAAACTCGGGCTCGCTGTCTGGCCATTGACCTCTCCAGAGAAGCCAGCCCCAACAACTTTACCTTTAGCAAGCGCCGCAGAGCCCGCTCCTCATCCGACAATGGGCGAGACTCCATTGCCACCTCAAGTCTCAATATCACCTCGTGCGCCACCAAGATCTGGAGTTTGACGTTCCCAATGAACTTGCTACTCCAACGGGCTAGGCGTTTCGCGGTCTCCCTAAACCTCAAATCCAGTCGCCGGAAGGGGTTGTTATCTCCATGTCCCACCGACATCCACGCCTCTTGAACCACATCAAGAAAGCCATCCACTTTAGGCCAGAACGATTGGAATTGGAACCTAGACCCCCTCTGAAAATCCGGAGAAAGATTTAGAATCAGCGGACAATGGTCTGACGGTCCGGAAGAGCCAGCAGAGAGAAAGGCATCTGGAAAGCTCGTCTCCCAATCCATGGTCGAAAAGACCCTATCGAGCCTTTCCAGCGTAGGCTGCTGCCGCTCGTTAGACCATGTATATCTCCTTGCATTCAGGTACATATCTTTGAGCTCCAGGGCCGAGAGTGTACGGCGAAAGCGGCCCATCATAGGTCGATGAAGTGCCCCCTGGTTCTTATCCTCCGGATCGGTGATGAGGTTGAAATCACCAGCGACCACCCACGGGCCAGCGTGTAGGTCCCTGATGTCGCGGAGCTCCTGAAGGAACTCCCGCTTCTCCTCCACGCCCTGCGGGCCATAAACTCCAGTGAACCACCAGTCATGTACCCCATCCCCCAGCGAGATGTGAGCGGTCAACGCATTCGTGGTGAGATGGGGGTTTGAGATCGTCACATGAGTCGACTGCCACGCCAAAAGAATTCCTCCACGGGTGCCCACGGCCGGAAGGAAGAAGAAACTATCGAATGCTGCGCCCAGGCACTCCCTTACTACGAGGGCCGTGATAACCTCCATCTTTGTCTCCTGAAGGCAAACCACTTTAGCATCATGGCCTGCCAGTGCCTGAAACACGGCGGCCCTACGGGCCAGAGAATTTAAACCACGCGCATTCCAAATGGCGAAAACAACATCCATAGCCAACATGTTTCAACTAAGCTGGAGTCTCAGAATCAGAAAGTGAAAATGGAAGAAGGAACAGCAACACCACGCCCTAAACAAGGCACTCCACCGGCAAGTCCTCCGTCGAAGGCAACGCCTCAGGTAACCACCCAAACAGACCCAGGATCACGTCGATATGTTCCTTCGCAAGGGGCTTGTCGAACAGGCTGAGGTATGCACTCAAAGCCTCATCACCGATCACCTCACCTTCCCTTGCAATTTTCAGCCGGTGGATTAGCTCCCTCTGCTGCCGCCGAATTGGCGTACCGGCAGCGAACTTCCCCTGCACCTGGAGCTGCGACGGACAGGACCGGTATAGGTCTTCTTTGCTCGGGCCTTCCTAGCCGGCCTACTGAGAACTGGCGATACCGGCTTCTGACAGGCCAACCGGAACGAGTCCACCGAAACTGCGGGATCCACGCCCGGAAGGGCACCGACACGAGCGCCAACTGTCGCAACCACATGAGACTCCCTGGACCCCTGGGCCACCGCCGAGGCAGGTGCGCCACGCGCAGGTGATCGGGGTGAGGACAGAGTCACTGAAAAGAAGTCCAGCACTGAAACTGGGGACCCCACCTGGTCACCCTCGTGCTGCGGCCCGTCTGTTGTCGCCACGCTGCAGCCAGATGCGGGAGAAAGCAGGCCTGGCGACAGCAACCTCCCTCCATTTTGGCAGTCTAGCCCATGTGACAGCTGCACCGAAATCCGCGCCGGGGTGACCAGGCGGTTCAAATTTTGAAACCGGTCCACCCCATCTGCCACAGCACAGGCACCCGGCCCCACACAAAAGGCAGCATCTACCACGCCTAGCCCTGCACCGGGAGCAGTTCCTTGCGCAGCAGGCACCGGTTCAGGCAGTGTCAGGTCCAGACCATCTTTTTGACCCCATGCAGAAGCGGCCAATCCACTTTCCCCGGGATCCGCGCGGCCCCACGTACCAAATCCTGCATCGCGAACCGCCAATTCCGCCTCCAGTAGCATAGGATCCCAACTGTCATCCACACCCCGCAGGGCCCCACTCCACGCGTCACCACGCGGCCCAATCCATGCGCACACCGCGCCAGCGTCGTGGGGCCGAGAGGAAACGGACCGCTGTTGACCGCCCTCCTTTGCCACGTCCTCATCTTCAAGCTCGGGCCAGGGAGCCACCTGCTCGCAAGAACCACCGCTGTGGCGGCGCCGACCGGCAGCGCCCCCGTCCTCGAGCCTCCTGGAGCTCACGCGGCCCTCGCCGCCACCATCCCTCGGGTGATAACGCTTGGGCGGCCCTCGATCAGATGGCCTGCTGCCATCCGCGCCACCACCGCGCGCAGCGGGCGCGTCGTCGCCACGACCGCGGTCGTCCTGCCGGAGCCTCGCCGGAGGACCCGCCATATCCTCGGAGCGGACCAACTGGACCTTGACGACATACCGTAGCATTGTTTTCTCCAATGGAATAAGCGCATCGAACGGGAGTACAAGGCCCTCATCCTCTTCCAGGAGGTCATCCGGCTCTTCGATCCACAGCTCCTTAACCTGCGTGATCCGCTCGAGTTCGTCTGTCCACGCGTAGACCTGCATTGACCTCATGTCCTCCCGGCTTGCCGTCGTGGTGCCCAAACGTTCCACCCACGCGGAAGAACCCAACGCTGCTCGTGCCGTCGTGCAATTCCACGCATGCGCCGGAACCCCGGTGATCTCCGCCACCACGCGGTAACGGAGTGGCACGCTGGCCGCCTGCAGCTGCCTATTCCACGGGGCGAGTCGGATCGAAAAATCACGCCCCTCCACAGCGCTCGCCGCGAGCACCTCGTCGCGCACACGCCGGCTCGAGCAGACCACCAAGAAATCGGCCGGCCAAAACCAGTGCACCGTGAAGTTGTCCTCCGCCCGCGGGACCTTGACTTCGATGGCCTTGGACACCTCCGATAGCGGCACCCGCGCCCTGCGCCCGGTGCGATACGCCACCAGAGCCCAGCGGAGTGCATGCTCCGCCTTCGAGACCTCCTCGGAGCGGTGGAGAAACACCCGCTCCACCTCCGGCCGGGCCTCCTGCCGAGGAAGCGGCGACGCGGCCGTCGGCGCGCGCACCGCCTGGGCACGCCGCGGCGAGGCAGCACGCTCCACCGAGTCCGTGCGCGACGGCAGAGGTGGGAAGTCCACCGGATCCAAGCGCTGCGACCACCTCGACGCGTCCATGGCCCGGCGCCGCGGGTCCCGATTCAGTCCGTGTCGCGCATCCGCCGGCGAGGACGCGCGCCCGCGCTCGCGCTCCGGCCCCGGCTCAGCATCGGCACCGCAGGGCCAGACTCCAAACGCGGCTGGGGGGAGCGACCACGAGGTCCGAGCCGATCCCTCATTGGCGTCTGCCGCGCCGGCGCCGCCACGAGTGCTTGAGTCCCATGCGCCCTCAGAACCGCGGCGGCGACCGCTTCGAGCATTCCTTGGCGATATGCCCCGGCTTCTTGCACTTCAAGCACACCGTATCCCCTTTGCAATCGCGCGAGATGTGGCCTGGTTTGGTGCAGTTGAAGCAGCACCCGGCCAGGTCCCGCGGCATGTCCGGCCGGATGTCCATCGCCGGAAGCTGCCCTCCACGTTGTCCACCTCCCCCTCCGTCGTGCCTCCAAGGCCTGGGTGCAGGAGGCGGGGAGCGGACCCGACGCGTCGTGGAGCCAGCTGCGCCTCGCCCCGGTGACCTCGAGGAGACCGTCGGTGGTGAGGGCGCACGCACAGGGGACGGCGGCGCGCGCGCCGAGGACGGAGGAGACCCGCTACGCAGCACCTCGCTGTAGCTCCGGTAGGACTCCGCGTCCTCATCGTCGGAGATGTCCGCCCAACGCCGGGAGCTGCTCGCTGGTGAACCCATGACCGGTCAACTCACGGGAGAGGGAGAGGGGGGAGGAGGGGAGGAGGGTGGTTGGGTGGCCGCCGGCCCCGGAGTGGCCGCCGGCGAGGGGTGGGGTGGACGCCGCCGCCGGAGTGGCAGACGGCGTTGGTGGGTTGGTGGGTGGCTACCTCGGCGTCTCTACGTCGTGGGTGATTAATAAGCCGTATATACTGTGTTTTAGTGATGAGTAAAGGTTCTTTTCTTTATTCTCTGAAGGAGGAGGAAGCTGGTAGTTCCAAAATCAAGCCTCCCGAATCAAACTTTTGATGAATAACCGTACACTTCACTCGACATATCTGACATCGGCCGGGATAACAAACAAAGAGAACAAAAGTACATGCCAGTAAGTAGTCCATCCTTTATTTGCAAGAGGTTTAGCAGCTCTATGACAAAGCCGTTACGAGTTTTTCCATGGGATGTAAGTTACTTTCTCCGTCCACTTTTATAAGGCACACTTATTACCATTCCAATGATAGGAAGTGCAGTGGACGGAGGGAGTATGTCGAATTGCCGACTGCGTGGTACTCCCCGGCCATGTCGACATGCTAAGGCAGCCACGCCGACGTCGGGGCACCGGCCGTGCTCCCGTGCTCTCTCGTCGCCACGGCAACGCGGCTTCCTCCCCGGCCACGAGGAGCCCCGACGCAGAGGGACGCGCGGCCCACACCGAGCCTCGTGCTCCAGCCCTTGCCTTGCCTCCGGGCTGAGCGCGAAAGGGTGGGAAGGGAGCCTGAACCGTTGCCTGCCCGGCGGCGGCACGGTGATTCCATCCGTAGCGCCACCGGCGGCCGGACTGGGGCGTGGTGGCTCGGCTGAGACCAGCGAGAGCAGGAGGGCCATGAGCCACAGCGAGAAGAGGGAGACCACTACTACGCGTGAGGCAGGCATACTGGCTCTTTGTGTTGTGCAACCTTTTCCTTCTTTTTCTATGAAGAATCGAGGTGACAGGTGAGGCAGACTTATAACAAGTTCTTGTAACTGACAGATGTTAGCACGTTGCAAACGAGAGGAGTTAAATATGGATCCAAACTTGTAATACTCCCTCCGATCCATATTAATAGGTGCTGAAGTGGATGTATTTAGACATGTTTTATTGCTAGATACATCCACTTTAGCACCTATTAATATGGATCGGAGGGAGTAGTAAATCCTGTAATTAACGTGCTTAATGGGAAACACTTGCTTTAGAAAACTTCTTAAACGCATGGCCGGATGTTAATCGCAGCAAGAGGTTTCAGCAGTTGACGGGTACATTTTTTACATCTGAATTTAAATATGGATCCAAGCTTGTAATAATAAATCATGTACCCTTGTCCGATTATTAATTGCCAAGTGAAAGCCCTACCTTAAATTATTATTACAAGCTTAAATTATCATGGCCGGAATTGAAAAGGTGGGGCAGAACTCTCTCCAACCTTAAATTATTAATTGCCATGTGTAACAGAGTGATTTTGATTCTGGATAACCTTCAAGAGGAAAGGAATTTGAGCAGACCAGAATTTAATTTCAGAAATATTGTGAAGTGTCATCTTAAAAAAATATTGATTTCTCACTCTGCTTATTGGAAAAAGAGATGCACTATTAGATGGGTTCAGTTAGGTGGGGAGAATACTAAATTTTTCCATGCTAAGGCTACTGAGAGATACAGAACCAACACAATATCTGAAATAAAAAATGATGAGGGTGTCACTATGGTTGATCATCACCATAAGGCTGCTGCTTTTTGGTCATGTTTTAAAAATAGGATGGGTGTCTCCTTGCCAACTGTTCAAGATTTGGATATTCAGAGTATACTGCCCACTATAAATAATCTTGAGTGTCTTGTGGATCCTTTCTCTATGGAGGAAATTGAGGGAGTAATGAAACATCTCAAAAATGATAAAGCCCCTGGACCTGATGGTTTTAATGGTCTCTTTGTTAAAAAGTGCTGGGATATTATCAAGGATGATTTTTCTTAGCTTTGCATGGAGTTTCATGCTAGAACAGTTTGTCTGCAAAATAAAAATGGTTCATATATCACTCTTATTCCAAAAAATAATTCTCCAGAGACTGTTAATGATTTTAGGCCAAGTTCACTCACAAATACCTGCCTTAAATTTCTTACAAAGTTGATTGCCAACAGGATGCAAAATATTATCTACACCACTATTCATGACAATCAATATGGTTTTATCAAAGGTAGAACAATTCGAGACTGCCTTGCTTGGTCTTTTGAGTTTCTGTTCTAATGCCAACAATCCAGAAAGAAAGTAGTGGTGATAAAAAATGACTTTGAGAAGGCATTTGACACCTTGGATCATGATGCCATCACCAAAATCCTGAGAGCTAAAGGATTCCCTAAGCTATTTATTACTTGGGTAAAAGAAATCCTATCCGCTGGATCTTCTTCTGTCCTTTTAAATGGAATTCCAGGAAAATCTTTTGCTTGTAAAAGAGGAGTTAGACAGGGGGACCCCCTCTCTCCACTTCTCTTTGTGGAAGGTGCTGATTTATTGCAAAGCTTGGCAAACAATGCCTACAGAAATGGATTGTTAGCTTCACCAATCCCTGTGAGGAAAGATTTTCCCATCATCCAATATGCTGATGATACTCTAGTGGTTATGCTGTGACGCCCCGAGATCGGGCACTATGCAGATTTCAGCATTTTCGCCAAAATCCACATAATAACCGATTCCAGGTTGCCACTTGTGATAACATTACAACAGTTCACGAATATTCCGCAACAACAACAGAAAAGATATATACAAGACGACTCAAACGAGTCAAGGATACAACTGATACAATACAAAGATCCAAATGACAGCGGAAGAAACAACATAGTGTCCGACTACGGACAAGATACAAATTGGACTAAGAGTCCTGAAGATAATTGAAGATAACCGATGGCGTCCAATCCCTGCCCAAGCCAAGCCGGAGGGATTCCCAAGCTAACGTCGTCAGACTTAAAACCTGTTGACTGCAATGTGGAATATGCAGCCACGAAAGGGATTCGTGGGTCAGTACGATTAAGTACTGGCAAGTGGATAACCCATACTCACAAGATACCAGCGTAACCAATCATCACAAGATACAAATACTTTGGGTACAACGGAAAGGAAGGGATTATTGCAAAGAAGCGGCAGCGGGCTGCACTAACTAACTACAGAGACGCGCTACAACATCCGGCTAGAAGAAAGGGATAAGATAGCGTATCAAAACCAACTATAACTACTCACCAAACAATACCCATCCAATGTTACCCCCTACTAAGGAAGCAACCCAAGGAAACTCACACAGTTGATTAAGGTGACATTCGTTTTTATGGTGGAGGTAATCTATATTACTAGTCAGGTTATCATCGTTAGGTGTAAGTTGTCTGAGTACTTGTTAGCCAGCACTTTCACCAAGTCATCCATAACCGCGGACAACACGGCTTCTCGAGAAGATTTAACCCTGCAGGGATGTACCAATTTGGCCGTACACGTAAGAATAACCCGCCAGACGGGGGATCAACCCACCCAGCGAGTTACTCAACACAACCCAACTCTTCTTCGCATCAAGCCCAAAGAACCCCGTGCAGTTGAGCGCACGGCTAATCAAGCCCCACGAAGAAAATGGGACCCTCATAGCACTCTAAGAACGTGTCTCCCTAAATGCCGACTACAAAAGTTCCACCCTGGCGCCAAAGGTTCGCACCTGCATATGCATGCGGCAAATGGAAAACCCGAACTAAATGAGGCGATTTGGACGAGATGCGAATCGAATCAAAGTTGCGGGGGGCGCCCATACTCGCTTCCCACATGCGGTTAGTGCGCTCATCATGGATCAGAGGACAAGACCCTTTTCCTAATTAGGGTCGACACTAGCAGGCCTCAAAACCACGCCGGGCCTCCTGCCGGTGCCTTATCATCAAATTATTATTACCCAAAACATTAACATGTTGTGGATTAAGTTGAAACCCAACTATCAAACTAAGCAGGTGATAAGACGGACAACAAGACTTGAGCCCAAACAACACTAAGCATGCAACTACGACACGAGGGCCAACAAGGTAAACAACAACAGTTAATAGGAAGTGGAAGGAAGGCTATATCATGGCTGCAAGGTAAACATATGATAGGATCGAGACACAAGCATCGAATCATAAGGCTAGAATAAAGGCAACGGGAAGAATCGGTAACAAGTGATGAAAGGCAGCCATAGGCAGCAAGTGAGTATACTTGCCTGAGATCCAGCAAGTAGAGGTACATCCGAAAAACTTGTCGTTGCTCACATCATCTCAACGTCCTATCCGCGAAGAAGCAAATGCTAAAAGAAACAACGGATGCAACAATTACAAATACGGCAAAGATCCAGCATGATCCTATTTTATATGCATGGCATGGCAAGATGCAACAGGGGAAACAACTTAAGCAATTTAATCGGAACCGGAGTCCGGAGAAATAGGAATTGTTTCAAGTTGTTTATCCACACAGCAATTTAAATGTTGTTTAGCATGGCCAATAAGAAAAGAGGTGAGCTAGGCAATTTAAATGGAATGGGGCAACAGTTTATTTAAAATGCCCCATACATTCCATATGTTGCCATTTAGGTGATCATGCATAACAAATGCTAAAATGCACAAGGCAAGATGCAAACAGGAATATGAATGACATGAACATGTTAATGACATGAATCTGATTGGAAAACATACTTTATTGGTTGAGAAACAATTTTAAATGATTTAGTTAAGCATATTACCAATTTAAATGCATTAATTAAGAGGTGAAGCAAATGTCCAATTTAAATGTTGCAAACCAGAAAACAAAGTTGATATTCAAGTGTAGCATTTCATTTTGGATGGATTTCATGTTTTGGGTTTTCAATTTGGAGCAAGCATGTGAAAGTTATTAATTAGGACTTTTAATTAATTAATTAAGGCATTTTTAAATGACATTAATTTTTAATTGTCCAAATTGCAAAAAAAAGTTGATATTCAGAAAGGTGGTTTCATTTTGAGTGGAAAACATATTTTATTTGTTGAAATTGGAATTAAAAGGAATTAGTTATGATTTTCACAAAATTGAAGGAATTAATTAAAGTGCCCAAAATTATATTGAATTTTATTTGTTCAAAATGTGCAACAAATGTGTTAGACATGTAGAGCATGAAAATTGGAGTGGAAAACATATTAAAATTGTTGCATTTGGATTTACCATTTGGAAGTTATGCATTTTACAAGGTTTTATTATTTTCTGCAATTTTATTTAAATGCCAGGGATTTTTATGCACCGTGGGCTTGTTTACCCACAGTGGCTGACGTGCGGGCCACTGCCAGCATGGCGCTGACGAGACGTGGTGGACGCCGAGGTGGCTGTGGGGGGTGGATGACAGGTGGGACCGGCCTCCTGCGCGGAAAAGAAGAAAAAGGGGAGGCAAAAGCCTCCCCGGGGGCTCGAACCCGCGACCGCAGCCGCGCGCGGACGGAACCCCACCACTGGGCTGCTGTGCTACTCGTGATGGATCTCAGGTCCTACTGACTATGAAACAACCAAACAACGTTAACTGAACTTTTGCAGGCAAATTGCAGTCTTCAGTTTCAGATGCAGCGCGACGGAGGCGATCTGCACCAGCTCTGCTGATCCTTGCGCAACCTGGGGCGGACAACACCGGTGCAGGTATGGTGTGCGTCGTGGTGCTGGGTTCAGGGTACATCCACGTGTGTGCGTGCGCATCGTGTGCGTGCACAGGTGCGAGGGGGACAGAGGAAAAACGCGCACGCACGAGCTCGAGCTCGTCGCCATGGAGGACAAGGATGGCGACGATGGATCAGTGCACACGGGAAGTTAGAAGGGCAGAGAGAATGGCCGGGGCGTGCGGATGCTCACCTTGACGTTCCTGGCGCAGAAACTCGGCTGCGGAGGCGTGCTGGAATCGAAGGAGGAGGAGGAGGCCGAGCTCCAAACCATGGCGAACAAGGCTCGGTCAGAAAACGACTTGATGATTCGCAGCACGAAAAGGCAATTTTTAGGTGGGAATCGGAAGGTATTCTCACCGTTGTTGTGAATTTGTGGTCGATAGCGCTCGAGGACGACCACGACGACGGGTAATCGAGGAAGAAGACCGGCGGCCGAACTGAACAATTGGAATCTGCGAGCGTTCTGGTGCACCTCCAGCTTGTTTTTGTTGTCGAGGCGGAAGAGGGTGGCGGCGGTAGGAGGGAGAGGTAGAGGGGGAAGGCTAGGGTTCCTAGGGGCATGCTTTAAGGGAGGGGACGGGAGCGCTGCTTTCCACCTGTGCTCGTACGGACAGAGGTAGGGGAAGGGGGGTAGCGGGCCAGACAGAGAGGGAGGTGGGCTGGCCCTTGTTGGGCTGGCCTGCCTCCCCTAGCTCATCTGTTTGTTTTATTTTTCTCTGTTTACATTTTTTTTGTAGGAAAGAAAGAGAGAGAGAAAAAGAAAGAGGTTTTAGGGGTTTTCATTTTTATGAATTAATTGTTATTGAATTACAAAACAGTAAGGTCAAGGTTTGTGAACTGTATTTCCAAAAATTTAAAAAAGTCAATTTGGTTTGAATTTGCTATTTGAAGTTCAAATAGGGTTTCACATAGATTTGATTTTTAAAATAAGCAAGTTTTATTCAATAAGCTCAAACACTATGAAAACATAGTGAGTTTAAATGTTTGCAAGATTGCAATTTTAAACCACAAATGGACATGCCAAGTATGGATGATTTTGATTTGGAATTTACCATTAGGTTGTTAATAAAAGGGGTTTTATTATCAAGCGTTTTTAATTGATTCAAATTCAAAACTATTGGAAACATTTTGAGTTGTTTAGTTTGCAACTTTTAATTGGAAATTTTGGACATGTTTGAAAGTTTAAATTGGTTTGAACTTTTGAGTTGTTTTGAAAACAAGGTGCAATGCATATGATGCATGTGATGCAAAGCAAAAAGAAAAACAGCCAACTTTCTAACTTAGGGAAAACACCCCAGGTGTTACAGACGACACCACTAACAAGGGATTGCGCCCTCGCAATCCACCCACTAACCCGGGAGGGGAAAGAAGTTCGACTATCGATTCTTCATGCTTCCAGTTGATCTCCTCGACACCACTAACAAGGGCTTCTCGACACCACTAACAAAAGATTCTTGCTCGGGTTGATGACGATGTTCTTCCACCAGGAATCTTCCGATGATCGAACCTATTAGGTTAAAGGCTAAGAGAACGTCCACCCACGTAGGATCCTAAAACTTTGAAAATAGACAAGAGGGGAGAATCCAAAACAAATAAGATGGGAGGGGAAATAGAATGGAGATAAGGAGAAAACAAGAATCCTATTGAGAGGTTTCCAAAACAGGTTTTGCACAAATAGTTTTGACACTCTAAGAACACGACCGTTAGCGAGGTTATCCTACAGGCTTTGCGGACCCGTTGCGTCGATAACCATTCGTATCGAAACAACATTGGGAATCGGAAACCATGCTCTGATACCATTTGTGACGCCCCGAGATCGGGCACTATGCAGATTTCAGCATTTCCGCCAAAATCCACATAATAACCGATTCCAGGTTGCCACTTGTGATAACATTACAACAGTTCACGAATATTCCGCAACAACAACAGAAAAGATATATACAAGACGACTCAAACGAGTCAATGATACAACTGATACAATACAAAGATCCAAATGACAGCGGAAGAAACAACATAGTGTCCGACTACGGACAAGATACAAATTGGACTAAGAGTCCTGAAGATAACCGATGGCGTCCAATCCCTGCCCAGGCCAAGCCGAGGGATTCCCAAGATAACGTCGTCAGACTTCAAACCTGTTGACTGCAATGTGGAATATGCAGCCACGAAAGGGATTCATGGGTCAGTACGATTAAGTACTGGCAAGTGGATAACCCATACTCACAAGATACCAGCGTAACCAATCATCACAAGATACAAATACTTTGGGTACAACGGAAAGGAAGGGATCATTGCAAAGAAGCGACAGCGGGCTGCACTAACTAACTATAGAGACGCGCTACAACATCCGGCTAGAAGAAAGGGATAAGATAGCGTATCAGAACCAACTATAACTACTCACCAAACAATACCCATCCAATGTTACCCCCTACTAAGGAAGCAACACAAGGAAACTCACATAGTTGATTAAGGTGACATTCGTTTTTATGGTGGAGGTAATCTATATTACTAGTCAGGTTATCATCGTTAGGTGTAAGTTGTCTGAGTACTTGTTAGCCAGCACTTTCACCAAGTCATCCATAACCGCGGACAACACGGCTTCTCGAGAAGATTTAACCCTGCAGGGATGCACAAATTTGGCCGTACACGTAAGAATAACCCGCCAGACGGGGGATCAACCCACCAAGCGAGGTACTCAACACAACCCAACTCTTCTTCGCATCAAGCCCAAAGAACCCCGTGCAGTTGAGCGCACGGCTAATCAAGCCCCACGAAGAAAAGGGGACCCTCATAGCACTCTAAGAACGTGTCTCCCTAAATGCCGACTACAAAAGTTCCACCCTGGCGCCAAGGGTTCGCACCTACATATGCATGCGGCAAATGGAAAACCCGAACTAAATGAGGCGATTTGGACGAGATGTGAATCGAATCAAAGTTGCGGGGGGCGCCCATACTCGCTTCCCACATGCGGTTAGTGCGCTCATCATGGATCGGAGGACAAGACCCTTTTCCTAATTAGGGTCAACACTAGCAGGCCTCAAAACCACGCCGGGCCTCCTGCCGGTGCCTTATCATAATATTATTATTACCCAAAACATTAACATGTTGTGGATTAAGTTGAAACCCAACTATCAAACTAAGCAAGTGATAAGACGGACAACAAGACTTGAGCGCAAACAACACTAAGCATGCAACTACGACACGAGGGCCAACAAGGTAAACAACAACAGTTAATAGGAAGTGGAAGGAAGGCTATATCATGGCTGCAAGGTAAACATATGATAGGATCGAGACACAAGCATCGAATCATAAGGCTAGAATAAAGCCAACGGGAAGAATCGGGTACACGTGATGAAAGGCAGCCATAAGCAGCAAGTGACTATACTTGCCTGAGATCCAACAAGTAGAGGTACATCCGAAGAACTTGTCGTTGCTCACATCATCTCAACGTCCTATCCGCGAAGAAGAAAATGCTAAAAGAAACAACGGATGCAACAATTACAAATACGGCAAAGATCCAGCATGATCCTATTTTATATGCATGGCATGGCAAGATGCAACAGGGGAAACAACTTAAGCAATTTAATCGGAACCGGAGTCCGGAGAAATAGGAATTGGTTCAAGTTGTTTATCCACACAGCAATTTAAATGTTGTTTAGCATGGCCAATAAGAAAAGAGGTGAGCTAGGCAATTTAAATGGAATGGGGCAACAGTTTATTTAAAATGCCCCATACATTCCATATGTTGCCATTTAGGTGATCATGCATAACAAATGCTAAAATGCACAAGGCAAGATGCAAACAGGAATATGAATGACATGAACATGTTAATGACATGAATCTGATTGGAAAACATACTTTATTGGTTGAGAAACAATTTTAAATGATTTAGTTAAGCATATTACCAATTTAAATGCATTAATTAAGAGGTGAAGCAAATGTACAATTTAAATGTTGCAAACCAGAAAACAAAGTTGACATTCAAGTGTAGCATTTCATTTTGGATGGATTTCATGTTTTGGGTTTCCAATTTGGAGAAAGCATGTGAAAGTTATTAATTAGGACTTTTAATTAATTAATTAAGGCATTTTTAAATGACATTAATTTTTAATTGTCCAAATTGCAAAACAAAGTTGATATTCAGAAAGGTGGTTTCATTTTGAGTGGAAAACATATTTTATTTGTTGAAATTGGAATTAAAAGGAATTAGTTATGATTTTCACAAAATTGAAGGAATTAATTAAAGTGCCCAAAATTATATAGAATTTTATTTGTTCAAAATGTGAAACAAATGTGTTAGACATGTAGAGCATGAAAATTGGAGTGGAAAACATATTAAAATTGTTGCATTTGGATTTACCATTTGGAAGTTATGCATTTTACAAGGTTTTATTATTTTCTGCAATTTTATTTAAATGCCAGGGATTTTTATGCACCGTGTGCTTGTTTACCCACAGTGGCTGACGTGCGGGCCACTGCCAGCATGGCGCTGACGAGACGTGGTGGACGCCGAGGTGGCTGTGGGGGGTGGATGACAGGTGGGACCGGCCTCCTGCGCGGAAAAGAAGAAAAAGGGGAGGCAAAAGCCTCCCCGGGGGCTCGAACCCGCGACCGCAGCCGCGCACGGACGGAACCCCACCACTGGGCTGCTGTGCTACTCGTGATGGATCTCAGGTCCTACTGACTATGAAACAACCAAACAACGTTAACTGAACTTTTGCAGGCAAACTGCAGTCTTCAGTTTCAGATGCAGCGCGACGGAGGCGATCTGCAGCAGCTCTGCTGATCCTTGCGCAACCTGGGGCGGACAACACCGGTGCAGGTATGATGTGCGTCGTGGTGCTGGGTTCTGGGTACATCCACGTGTGTGCGTGCGCATCGTGTGCGTGCACAGGTGCGAGGGGGACAGAGGAAAAACGCGCACGCACGAGCTCGAGCTCGTCGCCATGGAGGACAAGGATGGCGACGATGGATCAGTGCACACGGGAAGTTAGAAGGGCAGAGAGAATGGCCGGGGCGTGCGGATGCTCACCTTGACGTTCCTGGCGCAGAAACTCGGCTGCGGAGGCGTGCTGGAATCGAAGGAGGAGGAGGAGGCCGAGCTCCAAACCATGGCGAACAAGGCTCGGTTAGAAAACGACTTGATGATTCGCAGCACGAAAAGGCAATTTTTAGGTGGGAATCGGAAGGTATTCTCACCGTTGTTGTGAATTTGTGGTCGATAGCGCTCGAGGACGACCACGACGACGGGTAATCGAGGAAGAACACCGGCGGCCGAACTGAACAATTGGAATCTGCGAGCGTTCTGGTGCACCTCCAGCTTGTTTTTGTTGTCGAGGCGGAAGAGGGTGGCGGCGGCAGGAGGGAGAGGTAGAGGGGGAAGGCTAGGGTTCCTAGGGGCGTGCTTTAAGGGAGGGGACGGGAGCGCTGCTTTCCACCTGTGCTCGTACGGACAGAGGTAGGGGAAGGGGGGTAGCGGGCCAGACAGAGAGGGAGGTGGGCTGGCCCCTCTTGGGCTGGCCTGCCTCCCCTAGCTCATCTGTTTGTTTTATTTTTCTCTGTTTACATTTTTTTTGTAGGAAAGAAAGAGAGAGAGAAAAAGAAAGAGGTTTTAGGGGTTTTCATTTTTATGAATTAATTGTTATTGAATTACAAAACAGTAAGGTCAAGGTTTGTGAACTGTATTTCCAAAAATTTAAAAAAGTCAATTTGGTTTGAATTTGCTATTTGAAGTTCAAATAGGGTTTCACATAGATTTGATTTTTAAAATAAGCAAGTTTTATTCAATAAGCTCAAACACTATGAAAACATAGTGAGTTTAAATGTTTGCAAGATTGCAATTTTAAACCACAAATGGACATGCCAAGTATGGATGATTTTGATTTGGAATTTACCATTAGGTTGTTAATAAAAGGGGTTTTATTATCAAGCGTTTTTAATTGATTCAAATTCAAAACTATTGGAAACATTTTGAGTTGTTTAGTTTGCAACTTTTAATTGGAAATTTTGGACATGTTTGAAAGTTTAAATTGGTTTGAACTTTTGAGTTGTTTTGAAAACAAGGTGCAATGCATATGATGCATGTGATGCAAAGCAAAAAGAAAAACAGCCAACTTTCTAACTTAGGGAAAACACCCCAGGTGTTACAGACGACACCACTAACAAGGGATTGCGCCCTCGCAATCCACCCACTAACCCGGGAGGGGAAAGAAGTTCGACTATCGATTCTTCATGCTTCCAGTTGATCTCCTCGACACCACTAACAAGGGCTTCTCGACACCACTAACAAAAGATTCTTGCTCGGGTTGATGACGATGTTCTTCCACCAGGAATCTTCCGATGATCGAACCTATTAGGTTAAAGGCTAAGAGAACGTCCACCCACGTAGGATCCTAAAACTTTGAAAATAGACAAGAGGGGAGAATCCAAAACAAATAAGATGGGAGGGGAAATAGAATGGAGATAAGGAGAAAACAAGAATCCTATTGAGAGGTTTCCAAAACAGGTTTTGCACAAATAGTTTTGACACTCTAAGAACACGACCGTTAGCGAGGTTATCCTACAGGCTTTGCGGACCCGTTGCGTCGATAACCATTCGTATCGAAACAACATTGGGAATCGGAAACCATGCTCTGATACCATTTGTGACGCCCCGAGATCGGGCACTATGCAGATTTCAGCATTTCCGCCAAAATCCACATAATAACCGATTCCAGGTTGCCACTTGTGATAACATTACAACAGTTCACGAATATTCCGCAACAACAACAGAAAAGATATATACAAGACGACTCAAACGAGTCAAGGATACAACTGATACAATACAAAGATCCAAATGACAGCGGAAGAAACAACATAGTGTCCGACTACGGACAAGATACAAATTGGACTAAGAGTCCTGAAGATAACCGATGGCGTCCAATCCCTGCCCAGGCCAAGCCGAGGGATTCCCAAGCTAACGTCGTCAGACTTCAAACCTGTTGACTGCAATGTGGAATATGCAGCCACGAGAGGGATTCGTGGGTCAGTACGATTAAGTACTGGCAAGTGGATAACCCATACTCACAAGATACCAGCGTAACCAATCATCACAAGATACAAATACTTTGGGTACAACGGAAAGGAAGGGATCATTGCAAAGAAGCGACAGCGGGCTGCACTAACTAACTACAGAGACGCGCTACAACATCCGGCTAGAAGAAAGGGATAAGATAGCGTATCAGAACCAACTATAACTACTCACCAAACAATACCCATCCAATGTTACCCCCTACTAAGGAAGCAACACAAGGAAACTCACATAGTTGATTAAGGTGACATTCGTTTTTATGGTGGAGGTAATCTATATTACTAGTCAGGTTATCATCGTTAGGTGTAAGTTGTCTGAGTACTTGTTAGCCAGCACTTTCACCAAGTCATCCATAACCGCGGACAACACGACTTCTCGAGAAGATTTAACCCTGCAGGGATGCACAAATTTGGCCGTACACGTAAGAATAACCCGCCAGACGGGGGATCAACCCACCAAGCGAGGTACTCAACACAACCCAACTCTTCTTCGCATCAAGCCCAAAGAACCCCGTGCAGTTGAGCGCACGGCTAATCAAGCCCCACGAAGAAAAGGGGACCCTCATAGCACTCTAAGAACGTGTCTCCCTAAATGCCGACTACAAAAGTTCCACCCTGGCGCCAAGGGTTCGCACCTACATATGCATGCGGCAAATGGAAAACCCGAACTAAATGAGGCGATTTGGACGAGATGTGAATCGAATCAAAGTTGCGGGGGGCGCCCATACTCGCTTCCCACATGCGGTTTGTCGCACCCGGACTTCTAAAGGATACTCGCCGTTCCGTTGAACAGTAGTAGATTGGATTACGGGGCTTACCGGCACCCGCGTCCTCTTACGAGTAGGCCAACACACGTATGTGTGACAACCAACCCCTATCTGTTAAGCGTCGACGTAAACTATCCCATAGAAATCAGGACGCTACCCTTGACGTACTTCATACCATACACACATGGTACGTCAACGGCTTGTAACAGAATGATAGCACAACATATCTCTAAGACACAAAAGATTGAAATAAGTTGCAAATATCTCTCACTAGAGCAGAGATAGCAAATACAATCATCCAGAGGACACATGCCCATAAGGCTAGAATAAAGGCAACGGGAAGAATCGGGTACAAGTGATGAAAGGCAGCCATAAGCAGCAAGTGACTATACTTGCCTGAGATCCAACAAGTAGAGGTACATCCGAAGAACTTGTCGTTGCTCACATCATCTCAACGTCCTATCCGCGAAGAAGAAAATGCTAAAAGAAACAACGGATGCAACAATTACAAATACGGCAAAGATCCAGCATGATCCTATTTTATATGCATGGCATGGCAAGATGCAACAGGGGAAACAACTTAAGCAATCTAATCGGAACCGGAGTCCGGAGAAATAGGAATTGGTTCAAGTTGTTTATCCACACAGCAATTTAAATGTTGTTTAGCATGGCCAATAAGAAAAGAGGTGAGCTAGGCAATTTAAATGGAATGGGGCAACAGTTTATTTAAAATGCCCCATACATTCCATATGTTGCCATTTAGGTGATCATGCATAACAAATGCTAAAATGCACAAGGCAAGATGCAAACAGGAATATGAATGACATGAACATGTTAATGACATGAATCTGATTGGAAAACATACTTTATTGGTTGAGAAACAATTTTAAATGATTTAGTTAAGCATATTACCAATTTAAATGCATTAATTAAGAGGTGAAGCAAATGTACAATTTAAATGTTGCAAACCAGAAAACAAAGTTGACATTCAAGTGTAGCATTTCATTTTGGATGGATTTCATGTTTTGGGTTTCCAATTTGGAGAAAGCATGTGAAAGTTATTAATTAGGACTTTTAATTAATTAATTAAGGCATTTTTAAATGACATTAATTTTTAACTGTCCAAATTGCAAAACAAAGTTGATATTCAGAAAGGTGGTCTCATTTTGAGTGGAAAACATATTTTATTTGTTGAAATTGGAATTAAAAGGAATTAGTTATGATTTTCACAAAATTGAAGGAATTAATTAAAGTGCCCAAAATTATATTGAATTTTATTTGTTAAAAATGTGAAACAAATGTGTTAGACATGTAGAGCATGAAAATTGGAGTGGAAAACATATTAAAATTGTTGCATTTGGATTTACCATTTGGAAGTTATGCATTTTACAAGGTTTTATTATTTTCTGCAATTTTATTTAAATGCCAGGGATTTTTATGCACCGTGTGCTTGTTTACCCACAGTGGCTGACGTGCGGGCCACCGCCAGCATGGCGCTGACGAGACGTGGTGGACGCCGAGGTGGCCGTGGGGGGTGGATGACAGGTGGGACCGGCCTCCTGCGCGGAAAAGAAGAAAAAGGGGAGGCAAAAGCCTCCCCGGGGGCTCGAACCCGCGACCGCAGCCGCGCACGGACGGAACCCCACCACTGGGCTGTTGTGCTACTCGTGATGGATCTCAGGTCCTACTGACTATGAAACAACCAAACAACGTTAACTGAACTTTTGCAGGCAAACTGCAGTCTTCAGTTTCAGATGCAGCGCGACGGAGGCGATCTGCAGCAGCTCTGCTGATCCTTGCGCAACCTGGGGCGGACAACACCGGTGCAGGTATGATGTGCGTCGTGGTGCTGGGTTCTGGGTACATCCACGTGTGTGCGTGCGCATCGTGTGCGTGCACAGGTGCGAGGGGGACAGAGGAAAAACGCGCACGCACGAGCTCGAGCTCGTCGCCATGGAGGACAAGGATGGCGACGATGGATCAGTGCACACGGGAAGTTAGAAGGGCAGAGAGAATGGCCGGGGCGTGCGGATGCTCACCTTGACGTTCCTGGCGCAGAAACTCGGCTGCGGAGGCGTGCTGGAATCGAAGGAGGAGGAGGAGGCCGAGCTCCAAACCATGGCGAACAAGGCTCGGTTAGAAAACGACTTGATGATTCGCAGCACGAAAAGGCAATTTTTAGGTGGGAATCGGAAGGTATTCTCACCGTTGTTGTGAATTTGTGGTCGATAGCGCTCGAGGACGACCACGACGACGGGTAATTGAGGAAGAACACCGGCGGCCGAACTGAACAATTGGAATCTGCGAGCGTTCTGGTGCACCTCCAGCTTGTTTTTGTTGTCGAGGCGGAAGAGGGTGGCGGCGGCAGGAGGGAGAGGTAGAGGGGGAAGGCTAGGGTTCCTAGGGGCGTGCTTTAAGGGAGGGGACGGGAGCGCTGCTTTCCACCTGTGCTCATACGGACAGAGGTAGGGGAAGGGGGGTAGCGGGCCAGACATAGAGGGAGGTGGGCTGGCCCCTCTTGGGCTGGCCTGCCTCCCCTAGCTCATCTGTTTGTTTTATTTTTCTCTGTTTACATTTTTTTGTAGGAAAGAAAGAGAGAGAGAAAAAGAAAGAGGTTTTAGGGGTTTTCATTTTTATGAATTAATTGTTATTGAATTACAAAACAGTAAGGTCAAGGTTTGTGAACTGTATTTCCAAAAATTTAAAAAAGTCAATTTGGTTTGAATTTGCTATTTGAAGTTCAAATAGGGTTTCACATAGATTTGATTTTTAAAATAAGCAAGTTTTATTCAATAAGCTCAAACACTATGAAAACATAGTGAGTTTAAATGTTTGCAAGATTGCAATTTTAAACCACAAATGGACATGCCAAGTATGGATGATTTTGATTTGGAATTTACCATTAGGTTGTTAATAAAAGGGGTTTTATTATCAAGCGTTTTTAATTGATTCAAATTCAAAACTATTGGAAACATTTTGAGTTGTTTAGTTTGCAACTTTTAATTGGAAATTTTGGACATGTTTGAAAGTTTAAATTGGTTTGAACTTTTGAGTTGTTTTGAAAACAAGGTGCAATGCATATGATGCATGTGATGCAAAGCAAAAAGAAAAACAGCCAACTTTCTAACTTAGGGAAAACACCCCAGGTGTTACAGACGACACCACTAACAAGGGATTGCGCCCTCGCAATCCACCCACTAACCCGGGAGGGGAAAGAAGTTCGACTATCGATTCTTCATGCTTCCAGTTGATCTCCTCGACACCACTAACAAGGGCTTCTCGACACCACTAACAAAAGATTCTTGCTCGGGTTGATGACGATGTTCTTCCACCAGGAATCTTCCGATGATCGAACCTATTAGGTTAAAGGCTAAGAGAACGTCCACCCACGTAGGATCCTAAAACTTTGAAAATAGACAAGAGGGGAGAATCCAAAACAAATAAGATGGGAGGGGAAATAGAATGGAGATAAGGAGAAAACAAGAATCCTATTGAGAGGTTTCCAAAACAGGTTTTGCACAAATAGTTTTGACACTCTAAGAACACGACCGTTAGCGAGGTTATCCTACAGGCTTTGCGGACCCGTTGCTTCGATAACCATTCGTATCGAAACAACATTGGGAATCGGAAACCATGCTCTGATACCATTTGTGACGCCCCGAGATCGGGCACTATGCATATTTCAGCATTTCCGCCAAAATCCACATAATAACCGATTCCAGGTTGCCACTTGTGATAACATTACAACAGTTCACGAATATTCCGCAACAACAACAGAAAAGATATATACAAGACGACTCAAACGAGTCAAGGATACAACTGATACAATACAAAGATCCAAATGACAGCGGAAGAAACAACATAGTGTCCGACTACGGACAAGATACAAATTGGACTAAGAGTCCTGAAGATAACCGATGGCGTCCAATCCCTGCCCAGGCCAAGCCGGAGGGATTCCCAAGCTAACGTCGTCAGACTTCAAACCTGTTGACTGCAATGTGGAATATGCAGCCACGAGAGGGATTCGTGGGTCAGTACGATTAAGTACTGGCAAGTGGATAACCCATACTCACAAGATACCAGCGTAACCAATCATCACAAGATACAAATACTTTGGGTACAACGGAAAGGAAGGGATTATTGCAAAGAAGCGGCAGCGGTCTGCACTAACTAACTACAGAGACGCGCTACAACATCCGGCTAGAAGAAAGGGATAAGATAGCGTATCAGAACCAACTATAACTACTCACCAAACAATAACCATCCAATGTTACCCCCTACTAAGGAAGCAACCCAAGGAAACTCACACAGTTGATTAAGGTGACATTCGTTTTAATGGTGGAGGTAATCTATATTACTAGTCAGGTTATCATCGTTAGGTGTAAGTTGTCTGAGTACTTGTTAGCCAGCACTTTCACCAAGTCATCCATAACCGCGGACAACACGGCTTCTCGAGAAGATTTAACCCTGCAGGGATGCACCAATTTGGCCGTACACGTAAGAATAACCCGCCAGACGGGGGATCAACCCACCAAGCGAGGTACTCAACACAACCCAACTCTTCTTCGCATCAAGCCCAAAGAACCCCGTGCAGTTGAGCGCATGGCTAATCAAGCCCCACGAAGAAAAGGGGACCCTCATAGCACTCTAAGAACGTGTCTCCCTAAATGCCGACTACAAAAGTTCCACCCTGGCGCCAAGGGTTCGCACCTGCATATGCATGCGGCAAATGGAAAACCCGAACTAAATGAGGCGATTTGGACGAGATGCGAATCGAATCAAAGTTGCGGGGGGCGCCCATACTCGCTTCCCACATGCGGTTTGTCGCACCCGGACTTCTAAAGGATACTCGCCGTTCCGTTGAACAGTAGTAGATTGGATTACGGGGCTTACCGGCACCCGCGTCCTCTTACGAGTAGGCCAACACACGTATGTGTGACAACCAACCCCTATCTGTTAAGCGTCGACGTAAACTATCCCATAGAAATCAGGACGCTACCCTTGACGTACTTCATACCATACACACATGGTACGTCAACGGCTTGTAACAGAATGATAGCACAACATATCTCTAAGACACAAAAGATTGAAATAAGTTGCAAATATCTCTCACTAGAGCAGAGATAGCAAATACAATCATCCAGAGGACACATGTCCCAACGTAACATCATTACATCTCAGCGGAAGCATTCAACGGGTCTGAGTACAGACAAATCCAAATAGGCTTAAGAAGCCGGGAACTGAAAGAAAAACGGAGCCCATCCACGTAGTCTCGGATCCTGCCCGGGTCCGCTACCTACTCGCCAGCAGCCTCGTCAAACTCCACGTAGTAGCCGTCACTGGGATCCTCGTAAGCGTAGTCTACGGAAACCACAGCCCCAAAGGGGTCAGTACATAAACGTACTGGCAAGCAAGACTCACAGTTCACCAAAGTGTAGCCCGTCAACACCAAGCACAGATGCCTTGGGTTCAACGGAAGAAAGGGGATATAAAAGATGCTGCAACTGGCTGCGCTAACCAACTACAGAGATTCTACCAATTCCGGCTAACAGAAAGGAGATAAGATGGCGTATAGTAACCAACTGAAAGATAACCTCAAACAAACCCATCCTAGATCTCGCCCCTTATCCAAAGAAGCAATCCGAGGATAACTCACACAGTTGGATTAATGAATAATGGATCAAGTTGTTGTGTCAATAAGCCTATTACGAGTCAAGTTATCAATAGTTAGGTGTAAGTTGTTCTGAGTACTTGTTAGCCAGTACTTTCACCAAGTCAACCATAACCGTGGAAAACACGGCTTCTCGAGAAGATTTATCCCTGCAGGGGTGCACCAATTTGGCCGTACACGTAAGAATAACCCGCCAGATGGGATGCCTCCCACCAAGCGGGGCACTCAACACAACTCAACTCTTCTTCGCATCAAGCCCAAAGCACCTTGGGCGCACGGCTAATCGAGCCCCGAAGAAAGGGGACCCTCATAGCACTCTAAGAACGTGTCCCCCTATATGCCGACTACAAAAGTTCCACCCTGCGCTGGGCTCGCAAAAACATGCATGCGACAAATGGAAAATACGAACTAAATGAGGCGATTTGGACGAGATGCGAATCGAATCAAATTGAGGGGGGCGCCCATACACGCTTCCCACATGCGGATAGTGCGCTCATCATGGATCAGTAGACAAGACCCTTTTCCTATTAGGGTCGACACTAGCAGGCCTCAAAACCACACAGGGCCTCCTGCCGGTGCCTTATCAGCATATTATTATTAACAGGTGGATTGATTAACATCGATCCCCCAGAACATAATAGAATATAGTAACAGAAAGTAACGGGTAACAGACTCGAGCAAACAACCTAAGCATGCTAGTAAGACACTGGCTCAAACAATGGGGTTGTAGGAGTGGAGGTGAGGCAATATCAGGGTTAAGGGATTCATGTGATAGGTTCGTGACAGAAACAACTACTACTAAGGCTAGCAGGAAATAGACAACGGAAAGTATCGGTAACCAATGTTGAAAGGAACACAGTGGTTCATGTGAGTGATAACTTGCCTGCAAACTCAGCAGCCTGGTACTGAGCTAGATCCTCAGAAGGGGTGTCGTAAGTATCGTCTGTCTCAACGTCGTCGTCTATCCGAGAAGAAGCAAACAGACAATGCAGAAAGATAAACAATCAATGTCATGGCATAGTGCACAATCATGGGATGATGCATGTCAATTTAACTGATGCATCAAAATAAACTAGTGGACTTGGTAACACAATTTAAATGGACACATATGCAATTTTGAGTTGCATATGAAAATCCCATCAAATAAGGTTGGAATATTTGTTTTTCAACTAATCAACAGGTGAAAGTGGATTAGTATGATGCATGGATGAGGAAAACAACAAAATAACAACAATAGAACCAATTGGAAATAAGGTTTACCAATTTAGAAATTTATTTATTAATTTAGGGAATTTTTGGTTCCTTAAAGGGATTACACAAATAGTTGTTGTTTTCACCAATTTAAATTGTGCAAATTAAATAACAAAATTCATATTTGAAAAGAACACAAAATTTTAGTTGGATTACATGTTTCAAATATTGAAAAAGGAGTTACAATGATTTATTTATGAATTAAACAAGACTAAACAAGTGTTAAATGAATTTAAAACAAGTTTGAATATTATTTGAATTGTATTTGTTCCAAACATAAATTCAAATTCATATTTGAAAAGTTTATACTTTTCTAGTTTGAAAACATATTTTGCATGTTCAAAAATAATTTAATTTGAGCAAGTTATGATTTTATCAAATTTAAATGATTTAAACAAGGTTTAAATTATTTAAGCAATTTAAATTATTCAAAACATGAAACAAAATTTATATTTGAAAAGGTTATTTGAAATAGCATGGAAAACATATTTTATTTGCATTAATTGGATTAAGTATGAATTAGTTATGGATTTTAGCAAATTGCAATTGAATTATTTGAATTCAAATTTGAAATGCATTTGGAAAATTGAAAACAGAAAACAAATGCTACCATTAGGTAGAGAATTAAATTTGGAACAGTGTACATATTTTATTTTTGTTATTTGGAATTATAAAATAAAAGTTATTAACAATTTAAATTTTAGGACCATTCTGTAATTTGGAGGGACTTGTTTTAAAAGAAAACGTGCTGGAAACTTTTGCACCGCACAGACAAATACCCAGGGCACTGCCGAATGGGCCCTGGGCCCGCGCGTGCTTGCGTGGCATCACGGGTGGCTGACAGGGGGGCCACCCTGTCAGCGCACGGTCGAAAAAAGTGGGGATTTTCCCCCGTGCGAGGGCCAGGACTCGATCCCTGGACCTGCCCGTGCGCGCGCACTGCACTGCACCAGTGCGGTAGCGAACGAATCTTGTCAGGTAAGGGGTACGCGGTAAGGTAAGCTTCAGATTCGTTAACTGAATCTTCCGCGCGCGCGCTGGACTGAACTTCGTCAGAGAAACGACGACGGCGGACGGTGGCGTGCCGTGGTTGCGCTGCTGCGGTGGTGCGTTGGTGTCGGACTCGTGTGCGCGTGCTTGCGCAAGCAGAGCGAGGACAGAGAGGAGGGGAAGGGCACGGCGATGCTCACTGTCGTTGTCGTGGACGCAGAGGGTCGATGGAGCGCGGCCGGCGGCGACGTCGGGGATGGCGGCGGGGATCCCGTGTGTCACAGAGCTCGATGAGGTGTTGTCGGGGTAGAGGAGAGCACGGCGGGTTGGTTCCAGCAGCTAGCTAGGGTGGTGGCGCGACGAGGTGATGGCGGGCGCCATGGTTTCAGAGAGAGAGCTCCGGTGGGGTGGTTGCAGTGAGGTAATCCGGCGAGGGAGAGGGAAATGGCGGCGGCCTCGAGGTAGGTAGGGGGTAGGGTTAGCTAGGGCTGCAGCGCGGGGTCCTAGGGTGCTTATGTAGGGCTGCGGGAGCGAGGAAGGCCGTCGGCGTGGTTACCGCGGCGACGTGGCACCGGCGGATGTCCGCCGTACACGAAACAGAAGGAGGCGCGGGGGTGCGAACCGGTACCGGGCCACGCGGAGAGGTAAGTGGGCTGGACCGGCTGGTTCCCCCCCCTTTGAACGTTTTTTTTTTCCTTTTTAATATTTTCTTCTGTTTTATTTCTTTTTTGCAGAAAATAGAATAGGAAGGAAAAGATGATTTTGGAGTTAGCAAAAATTTCAGAAAAATTTGGGTGGGCTATTTAGGTCAAATACAACCAAATGCCAAGTTTGGTTTTTCAAAAGTTCAATTTTTAATTACTGTTTTGTAATTTAAATCAATATTTGAAAGAATTGCTTATTAATTAATTTTTATTAAAAGCAACATGTTTATTAGGGTGAACCCTAATGATTAAATAGAACAAATGAGTAGCTTGGTTTTGGTAATTTTTATGATTTCAAATGGGGTGCTGTTTGGTGATTTGACTTGAATTTGAAATACCATTTGGAAATAATTAAATTATTAAAAACCATAATTTTAATGGTTGAACCTTCTGGTTTTAATTGGAAACAATTGGTTGTTTTTGAACTTTTATTTGAAAAAGATTGTAACAGAGCAAGTATGAAATAAAGCATTTGAATTCTTGTTTGAATTTCCATTATGAAAACAGAATAAAAACAGATGCAAAACAAATGCAAACAAAGAATAAATATGATGACATGATGCAATACTTTAATAAACAAGAAATCAAACATTCTAAATGGTAAGTTTTCATACTTGGGATGTTACACGGTTAGTGCGCTCATCATGGATCGGAGGACAATACCCTTTTCCTAATTAGGGTCGACACTAGCAGGCCTCAAAACCACGCCGGGCCTCCTGCCGGTGCCTTATCATCAAATTATTATTACCCAAAACATTAACATGTTGTGGATTAAGTTGAAACCCAACTATCAAACTAAGCAGGTGATAAGACGGACAACAAGACTTGAGCGCAAACAACACTAAGCATGCAACTACGACACGAGGGCCAACAAGGTAAACAACAACAGGGAAGTGGAAGGAAGGCTATATCATGGCTGCAAGGTAAACATATGATAGGATCGAGACACAAGCATCGAATCATAAGGCTAGAATAAAGGCAACGGGAAGAATCGGTAACAAGTGATGAAAGGCAGCCATAGGCAGCAAGTGAGTATACTTGCCTGAGATCCAGCAAGTAGAGGTACATCCGAAGAACTTGTCGTTGCTCACATCATCTCAACGTCCTATCCGCGAAGAAGCAAATGCTAAAAAAAACAACGGATGCAACAATTACAAATACGGCAAAGATCCAGCATGATCCTATTTTATATGCATGGCATGGCAAGATGCAACAGGGGAAACAACTTAAGCAATTTAATCGGAACCGGAGTCCGGAGAAATAGGAATTGGTTCAAGTTGTTTATCCACACAGCAATTTAAATGTTGTTTAGCATGGCCAATAAGAAAAGAGGTGAGCTAGGCAATTTAAATGGAATGGGGCAACCGTTGATTTAAAATGCCCCATACATTCCATATGTTTCCATTTCGGTGATCATGCATAACAAATGCTAAAATGCACAAGGCAAGATGCAAACCGGAATATGAATGACATGAACATGTTAATGACATGAATCAGATTGGAAAATATACTTTATTGGTTGAGAAACAATTTTAAATGATTTAGTTAAGCATATTACCAATTTAAATGCATTAATTAAGAGGTGAAGCAAATGTCCAATTTAAATGTTGCAAACCAGAAAACAAAGTTGATATTCAAGTGTAGCATTTCATTTTGGATGGATCTCATGTTTTGGGTTTTCAATTTGGAGCAAGCATGTGAAAGTTATTAATTAGGACTTTTAATTAATTAATTAAGGCATTTTAAATGACATTAATTTTTAATTGTCCAAATTGCAAAACAAAGTTGATATTCAGAAAGGTGGTTTCATTTTGAGTGGAAAACATATTTTATTTGTTGAAATTGGAATTAAAAGGAATTAGTTATGATTTTCACAAAATTGAAGGAATTAATTAAAGTGCCCAAAATTATATTGAATTTTATTTGTTCAAAATGTGTAACAAATGTGTTAGACATGTAGAGCATGAAAATTGGAGTGGAAAACATATTAAAATTGTTGCATTTGGATTTACCATTTGGAAGTTATGCATTTTACAAGGTTTTATTATTTTCTGCAATTTTATTTAAATGCCAGGGATTTTTATGCACCGTGGGCTTGTTTACCCACAGTGGCTGACGTGCGGGCCACTGCCAGCGTGGCGCTGACGAGACGTGGTGGACCCCGAGGTGGCTGTGGGGGGTGGATGACAGGTGGGACCGGCCTCCTGCGCGGAAAAGAAGAAAAAGGGGAGGCAAAAGCCTCCCCGGGGGCTCGAACCCGCGACCGCAGCCGCGCGCGGACGGAACCCCACCACTGGGCTGCTGTGCTACTCGTGATGGATCTCAGGTCCTACTGACTATGAAACAACCAAACAACGTTAACTGAACTTTTGCAGGCAAACTGCAGTCTTCAGTTTCAGATGCAGTGCGACGAAGGCGATCTGCAGCAGCTCTGCTGATCCTTGCGCAACCTAGGGCGGACAACACCGGTGCAGGTATGGTGTGCGTGGTGCTGGGTTCAGGGTACATCCACGTGTGTGCGTGCGCATCGTGTGCGTGCACATGTGCGAGGGGTACAGAGGAAAAACGCGCACGCACGAGCTCGAGCTCGTCGCCATGGAGGACAAGGATGGCGACGATGGATCAGTGCACACGGGAAGTTAGAAGGGCAGAGAGAATGGCCGGGGCGTGCGGATGCTCACCTTGACGTTCCTGGCGCAGAAACTCGGCTGCGGAGGCGTGCTGGAATCGAAGGAGGAGGAGGAGGCCGAGCTCCAAACCATGGCGAACAAGGCTCGGTTAGAAAACGACTTGATGATTCGCAGCACGAAAAGGCAATTTTTAGGTGGGAATCGGAAGGTATTCTCACCGTTGTTGTGAATTTGTGGTCGATAGCGCTCGAGGACGACCACGACGACGGGTAATCGAGGAAGAACACCGGCGGCCGAACTGAACAATTGGAATCTGCGAGCGTTCTGGTGCACCTCCAGCTTGATTTTGTTGTCGAGGCGGAAGAGGGTGGCGGCGGCAGGAGGGAGAGGTAGAGGGGGAAGGCTAGGGTTCCTAGGGGCGTGCTTTAAGGGAGGGGACGGGAGCGCTGCTTTCCACCTGTGCTCGTACGGACAGAGGTAGGGGAAGGGGGGTAGCGGGCCAGACAGAGAGGGAGGTGGGCTGGCCCTTGTTGGGCTGGCCTGCCTCCCCTAGCTCATCTGTTTGTTTTATTTTTCTCTGTTTACATTTTTTTTGTAGGAAAGAAAGAGAGAGAGAAAAAGAAAGAGGTTTTAGGGGTTTTCATTTTTATGAATTAATTGTTATTGAATTACAAAACAGTAAGGTCAAGGTTTGTGAACTATATTTCCAAAAATTTAAAAAAGTCAATTTGGTTTGAATTTGCTATTTGAAGTTCAAATAGGGTTTCACATAGATTTTATTTTTAAAATAAGCAAGTTTTATTCAATAAGCTCAAACACTATGAAAACTTAGTGAGTTTAAATGTTTGCAAGATTGCAATTTTAAACCACAATTGGACATGCCAAGTATGGATGATTTTGATTTGAATTTGAATTTACCATTAGGGTGTTAATAAAAGGGGTTTTATTATCAAGCGTTTTTAATTGATTCAAATTCAAAACTATTGGAAATATTTTGAGTTGTTTAGTTTGCAACTTTTAATTGGAAATTTTGGACATGTTTGAAAGTTTAAATTGGTTTGAACTTTTGAGTTGTTTTGAAAACAAGGTGCAATGCATATGATGCATGTGATGCAAAGCAAAAAGAAAAACAACCAACTTTCTAACTTAGGGAAAACACCCCAGGAGTTACAATGCCTGCCTGCAAGAAAGATTTATTGGTTCTTAAAGAGATACTCAATATTTATGCAGGTTTTACTGGTTTGAAGATTAATTTCCACAAATCTTCCCTGGTTCCCATTAATGTTGATATTGTTGAAGCTAATGAGTTGGCTCAAGTTTTTTGAGTGCCAATTGGGTTCCATGCCTTTTACTTATCTTGGTCTCCCTATGGGTACCACTAGACCAAATATCAGAGATTTTTCTCCTCTAATTGATAGAGTGGAAAGGAGATTATCTGCTACTGCATCCTTTTTATCATATGGTGATAGACTTGTTTTGGTTAATTCAGTTCTCTCATCATTACCAACATACTACATGCTCTCTCTAGTCATCCCAGCTGGTGTTATTAAGGTGATTGACATAGCACGAAGGCACTGTCTCTGGAGTAAAAGAGGGAAAGATAAGGCACAATCTCTTGCTGCTTGGCCAATGGTCTGCAGACCAAAAAATAAGGGTGGGTTAGGAATCATCAATTTGCAAACTCATAACTCAGCTCTATTGCTCAAGCACCTGCATAAATTCTATAATCAAGAATTATACCTTGGATTCAGCTAGTAACAGATGCTTATTATCATAATGTTGTTCCTCATGCTGTTATTTCATCTGGCTCCTTCTGGTGGAAAGGAGTTTTCAGTTTATCTGAGGATTACAGGAAAGCTAGTGTTTGTACTATTGGTACTGGTATCACTGCTCTTTTTGGGAAGATAATTGGCACAATGTCATCCTGAGTCAAAAATTTCCTAGACTGTTTTCTTTTGCTATAGATAAGGTGCAGTCAGTCAGGGATTTCTTACTGGTTGAGGATGGGCTTCACAATTTTTCATTACCTTTATCTTCCTTGGCCCATCAGGAATATTTAGAACTTTGTTCCATTACTCATCAGTTGTTTCTTTCAACCAATCAGATGGACAGATGGGATAGCTCAATTTCTAAGAAGGCTTTTTCCCCAAGTATCTACTATAAATATAGTTTTGCACACATCCATTCTGATTTTGTCTCCAGTTGGTTATGGAAAAGTAAATGCCAATCCAAACATAAATTTTTTGCCTGGTTGATCCTTCATGACATGATTAATAAAAAGGAAATGCTCACCAGGAGGAATTGGCATGTTGCTGATACACAGGATTGTGTCCTTTGTGCTGCCCATCTTGTTGAAGATTGGAGACATCTATTCTTCAATTGTCAATTCAGCACTCGAGTTTGGAATTACCTACAGATTCCTTGGATTCCTGGAAACACGGCAGAATCTATTAAGTTTGCTAAGAAATGTTTCTCAGGTCCTTGCTTTGCTGAGATTGTGATCTTGGCCTGTTGGGGTATTTGGAAGCAGAGAAATGGGTGGATTTTCAACAATATTAAGCCTACTTTCAGAGGTTGGAAAGCTATTTTTGTGTATGAGATCACCCTTCTTATGTATAGGGTGAAGAAGGCTACTCTTCCTTTTTTGACATCATGGATTAACTCCATCTCCTAGACTTTGTAAATATTGTAAATAACTTTTTTTTATTTAATAAAGTGGGGGCTGTGGGGGATTCCCCCACAGTAATGGTGTCAATAAGAAAAAAATCATGTAAATTAACGCGCTTAATGGAAAACACTTGCTTCTTAAATGCATGGCCGGATGTTAATCGTAGCAAGAGGTTTCAGCAGTCGACGGGTACATTTTTTACATCTGAATTTAAATATGGATCCAAGCTTGTAATAATAAATCCTGTAATTAACACGCTTAATGGGAAACACTTGCTTTAGAAAACTTCTTAAATGCATGGCCGGATGTTAATCGCACCAAGAGGTTTCAGCAGCTGACGGGTACATTTTTTACATCTGAATCTTCTCCACTACTTATAAAAACCAAAACTTTGTGGGAAAATTGAATCTCAACCGTCCATACACATATATCAAACGGTTCAGATTAATTTGTTCTCCCTCCCGAAATTCACGCCCGCAAGAGATTCCGATGGCGCACTCTATCGGACGCGTCCGGAAATTATCTCCACTACTTATAAAAGCCAAAACTTTGTGGGAAAATTGAATCTCAACCGTCCATACACATATATCAAACGGTTCAGATTAATTTATTCTCCCTAACGAAATTCACGCCCGCAAGAGATTCCGATGGCGCACTCGGACGCGCCCGGAAATTAGGTTGCAAAAACGCCCCGCACACACCATTCGACCCATGGCCAAGATGCAGATCTCCACCTCGTGAAGCAGGGCTAACCCGCACAAATCCTCTCCCTCTGGCATGGACGCCGCCGCCGCCTCCAATCCTGGCGATCTACTCTGTGGCCACCACACAAGGAGAGCAACTGCTTACTACGACCTGGTGAAGCTCTTTGTATCGCGCCTTCGCCGCTAGCTGATGGAGACCGCCACCAAGACCGACCATCATAGCCATTTATGGAACCAGAGCTCCACGTTGTTGCCGCCGAGGAGCCGGATCCACGCCTACGAGGCAGACTGAGCCGCCGTAGCCATCCCGTCGTCCTCTCCCGCATGTTGCACTGCACGTCGTCTTCGCCTTGCTGTCGCCCCGGCCGGCCTCCATCGTAGGTCGCTGTACCTGTACACAAGCACCGAGGTAGTAATCTGGATCATGCAGGAGGATTTCCAACGCCATAGATGTGTTTGGTGTTTGTCTTCCCCGCCATCATGGTCTTCGTAGCACGTTCAAAGCAGAACTCATCACATGCCTAAGGAAATACAGAACAATTTCGTATCTGGTGTATTGATTTTGTTTCAGTAATTACACATGTACTCCTATACTCCTAGCGTGGTTATACGCATGCCAACTCCTTGAGAAAATTACGAAGGGGATTTAGTTGTTCAAGTTTGCCTGGGAATTCTCCAACTGATCAAGGATCGAATTATTTTGTACTTCGTTGCTTACAAGGTGGTGCCAAAGGAGAGAAAAAGTTTGCAGATCAGCTGAGTTTTGATGATTGTGTTTTGCAAGCATTTGTGAATTGTTATCCACTTATCCTTACAGTGAGGTGATGCTTTACTAAATTCGTGGGTGCATTCCAGATTCATTTGGTGTTCTGACACCTTTGATGAACCTTGCCTACAGTGATGCACCATGGATGGATACTGGACCCAATTCAAAGCATTTTGCGCATCATAATATTGGTAATTATCTGGCTAATAGACTAAGGGTACGATCTCTTCGCAGATCTTCATTACTGGATGGTGAGCTAATGAGGTATTTGCCATGCATCATGCATGAGTGCATGGAATATGCTAAAATAAGCGAGCTGCTGGCTCTGTTTGACATTATAGAGCTAACTGACTATTGCAATGGTGATATATGATAAACGAAATAATCTGTTCTTATTGCAGCAACGTCTAGGTGTGCTTGGAACTGTCTCTCTATCCAATTATTTTAATAATATTTAGCATTACCGTGAAAAACAGTCAGCTATCAGTGTTATTAGTTTGTTTTTCTGCTTATCATTGTACGCTTCTATGGCGTTGGAAATCCTCCTGACTATTTTTTTTTTCCTGATAGGCGACCCTTTAATATATGCTTATTTTTTCTCCAAAAAAATTGTGTAGGCGATCTGAAGGGTTCATCCCTGATAGTTGTCATCAAAGGAACCATGATAAGTCGAGAATGAGTTTGCAGCCTCCAATTTCCTCCTCCTTGGAAACTGAGTGGAAACATATTCTTAATTATAATTTGGGACTTCTTAGCACCTATTTTATATGTGATGCCTTGACTAGCATTCTCAAAATTTATTCCGACATCACCGAAAACATGTCGTGTCGGGAAAGTCTGGTATCACGGAGTATGTGGTCACTTCAGTCACAGGAGGCAGGTACGTAATACTGCTCACTTTGTTGGTGAAAAGTGCTCATCTCCTTGAATACTGATCCTTTTTCTTTTTCCCGATTTCTGGTGTGTTGCATCCGGATTCAAAGGTGAAACGAGATCACATATAACTTGTCATGTGAGGATTCAATGTACTTATTTCTTACCTGTCACCCATTTGAAGTCTCTTTTTTCACTTTTAGGATCCGTCATATTCCTTCTCACTACTTGTAATATGGAGATATATCAAAACAAAGGGTACTCTGAGTTGATACAGTCAAGTCATTATTGCTACAAGATTTTCAGTAATACAATTTTAAGTACAGCCACTATTTTTGCGAATGTAACTCGAGAAAAATTCTTTCACCCACGGTATTACTCATTTTTTTTTAGAAATGGGAGCGTCTGCCCCGGCCTCTGCATCAAAATGATGCACACAGCCGGTATTTATTAAAAGATGAAAAAATATCCAGAGTTAAATCGTTTACAGTTCACGGATCACTCAAGGTGGCCACAAAGATCAGCCACTCAAAAATAAGCAACATCAAATTATGCATCTATCCGTCTTGCGTTAAGCCACCCACCCCGGCTGTAGATAGCCCGAACCACCGCCTGCAGCCGGGCACAGCCTGAATCCATAAGTCCTCGCTGATCGACAGGGAGGAGGAATGACCATGTCTGTATAGAAAAAACCGCCTTGTTTACAACCTGCAAAAAGTGAACATTGTTTCTTTTGTTAAAAACCAGATCATTATGGCTGTTCCAAATCTCCCACAGGAACGCAGCCACTCCAACACGAATGCGTGCCTTTGTTTTCCTATCAATGCCATTTATCCAAGTACCAAACATATTCGCAATGTTAGTCGGCGGAGAAATGCTAAAAATGAAGTGCACAAGACGCCAAATATTACGCGCAAAAGGACAGGAGATGAACAAATGTTCTACAAACTCATCCGCATCACAAAAAACACATTTTTTACAGCCATTCCAATTTCTCTTTAACAGATTATCTTTGGTTAAAACTACTTTTCTATTAAGGAACCATAAGAAAATTTAAATTTTTAATGGAACCTTTAATTTCCATAAATATTTACGCAAAAATCTTGTGGAATCGTGGAGCAAGTCTGCATAAAAGGATTTCACCGTAAAAGATCCATCCATTATTAATTTCCAACGGAACGTATCCGTCTCGTTATTTAGGGAGACACCCATTAACCTCTTAACCAACTGCAGCCATAGATTTCTTCTATCACCTAAAATACACCTCCTAAATTGAATATCCAACGGATTGTGTGCTAACACATCAGCCACGGTGATATTTTTGTGTACAGCAATATTAAAGAGAGATGGGTATGATTGTGATAAAGGTTATGACCTAACCATGTGTCCTCCCCAAAACGAATATTCTGTCCATTCCCTATAGCAAACTTTCCACGTGAAAAGAACTCGTGCTTTACTTTCATAATCCCTTTCCAAAACGGAGAGTCTAACGGTTTTGCTTCAACTTGGGATAACGTTTTATCCCCCAAATATTTGTTGGATAATAACTCCGGCCATACTCCCTCCTCGTGCATTATCTTAAACAGCCATTTGCTTAGCAAACACATTTTTTTTTATCTCTAAGACCTCGATACCCAGACCACCCTGATCTTTTGGTCGACACACAATATTCCATTTCGTAAGACGATATTTTCTTTTCTTGGCATCGCTTTGCCAAAAGAATCGTGAGCGATAGAAATCTAATCGCTTCCTAACCCCGATCGGAATTTCAAAGAAAGAAAGCATAAACATAGGCAAGCTCGTAAGGACGGAGTTAATAAGTATGAGGCGATCCCCATAAGATAAGAGTTTACCCGTCCATGAACTCAATTTCCTCTCGAACCTATCTTCCACTGGTTTCCACTCCTTGTTTAAAAGCTTTCTATAATGAATTGGGATGCCGAGATATTTGAATGGTAAGTTGCCTACCTCACAACCGAAAATGTGGTGATAGTCATCTTGTGCGTTCTTTGCTTCACCAAAACAAAAAATCTCGCTCTTGTGAAAGTTAATCTTAAGACCCGATAGTTGCTCAAACATCGCAAGTATGAGCTTCATATGTAGGGCCTTTTGCAAATCATGTTCAAGAAATAGAATCGTGTCATCAGCATATTGAAGAATTGAAACCCCTCCTTCGACAAGGTGTGGAATCAACCCTCCTACTTGGCCATCCTCTTTTGCCCGCTCAATTAGAATGGCCAACATATCTATAACAAGGTTAAATAGGATAGGGGAGAGCGGATCCCCTTGTCTTAAACCTTTCAAAGTTTGGAAATAATGACCGATGTCATCATTTACCTTAATACCGACACTACCTCCTTGAACAAAACGCGCAACCCATTCACACCAAACAGGTGAAAAACCTTTCATTCGTAACACTTGTTGAAGAAAAGACCAGTTCACCTTATCATAGACCTTCTCGAAATCAATTTTAAATAAAACGTCGTCCATCTTTTTCCATTGTAATTCGTGAATTGTTTCATGAAGAACTACAACTCCTTCTAAGATATTTCTACCGGGTAGAAACGCTGATTGAGTTGGACGGATAACCCTACTCGCAATAGATGTTACCCGATTAGTTCCCACTTTAGTGAACACGACTGACATTAAGTAAACAAATAGGCCGATATTGCTCAATACGGCTCGCATCTTATTTTTTTGGTAACAACGTAATAACCCCAAAGTTGAGCTTAAAGAGAGGTAAGTCACCCTCATGAAGCTGGCGAAACATAGCCATTAAATCCCCTTTAATGACCGACCAAATTTTTTGATAGAACTCCGCAGGAAACCCATCTGGTCCCGGAGCCTTATTCTTCTCCATTTGAGAAATAGCTTCGAATACCTCCTTTTCCGAAAAAGGAGATATAAGAATGTTATTTTCATCTGGAGAAATCTGAGGCATATCGTCGGTCATGTCTTCGATCAAAGAAACATGACTCGGAGCTGATGCCCCGAACAGTTTCTTATAATATTCAGAGATGAAAACCCGCAAGTTTGCCTCTCCTACAATCGTACCCTCATCCTGTTCTAACTGGAAAATTTTCTTTTTTCTGTGTTTCCCATTAGCAATGAGATGAAAATACCTCGTGTTACTCCCACCTTCCTGTATAAATTTAACTTTTGCCCTTTGAGCCCACTTGGATTCCTCATCTTGTTTTAACTTAGCTAAGCATTCATCTGCTTCCTTCTTCGCAGCCCGCTCAGCCACAGTTAAGGGAGTAGACTCAGCTTTGATATCAAGATGATCAATCAGGAGAGTTAATCTTTCTTTTTGTTTTTTGTATTCACCACTCAAATTTTTCGCCCACCCACGAAGAAACTGCCTTAAGTGTCTAATCTTATTTTGCCAAATCTCAACTGGTGTATCCCCGAGATGGATCGATATCCATTCTCGACGAACCAGCTCGAAGAACCCATCATGGTGCATCCACGAGAGTTCAAGGAGAAATGACTCTTGTTACCAACATGTGCCTGGGCTCCAGAATCTAAAATCAAAGGCGTATGATCTGACCCCGTACGGGTCAAAGCATGCACCGACACCAAAGGGTACTTCTGCTCCCATTCAATACTAGCAAGAAAACGGTCTAACTTCTCGTAGGTCGGGTTATCCCCCCAGCTAGCCCAAGTAAATTGTCTGCCAGATAAACGCAGCTCCTTCAAATCTAAACTTTCAATAATCGCATTAAAAATAAAAGGCCACCTCGCATTAAAATTATCATTACTCTTTTCTTCCTGCCGTCTAATAATATTGAAATCTCCTCCGACCAAAATTGGCAGTGGTTCGTTTTCGCAAATACGAACTAACTCTGCCAGAAACTCCGGTTTCTTTGAGTCTTGTGCTGCCCCGTAAACCACCACGAAGGCCCATAAGAAACCATCCTCTTTAGTCTTAACATGAAACTTGACGCAAAAATCTCCTGACACAACGGTTTGTGAAGTGAGATTGACATCATTAAAACCGATCAACATCCCCCCAGAGCGCCCATGAGGCGGAAGACAAAACCACGTGAAACTTTTCCCGCCCGCTAGAAATTGCAAAAAATGAGCCGCAAACATGGATCTACCTGTTTCGATGAGGGCAATAAAATCTAAATCATGCTCTCTAACGAACTCATTAACTGCCTGATGCTTGGCATGATCTCCAAAACCATTACTGTTCCAAATTAGACCTCTCATTTTACTTTTTAATTTTTTTAATCCTACCACTTCTTCTAGGTTTTGAGCCGCAGCCAAGTACTTTCTTCCGGTTACGTTTAACCATCTTTAAAGTAGTCATCAGATCCGTATGATCCTCCGTTGACTCAACATCAAAAACATCGAGATCTTCACTCAAATTAGACGCGTTCGTCAAAACCAAACTCGACTTAGAATTAAAAGCATCGACTTCAATATTCTTATTTAGATATGTGATGGATCTACTATGCTCAGAATCCATTATACCCGAGATAGAAGCACGAATTTGATCCTTGTTCTTACCTAAAGAGACCCCTAGTTTGTCCGCTCTAGCCTTAATTTCAGAATGCGAAAAAGAGAGTAAAGACAAGCTAGAAGAGACGTTCGTACCTGCAACGATAGCCAATTCTTTCTTTTGAGATAGCGCCATAGCCCGCTGCTCCTGGGGCAAGTCCGCGTCAGGTTTTGCTCGCAGTCGAGCACTGGAGCGCACCTCCATCTCCGCCTCGGTGATGACCCCATAAGCCAAGACCTCGGCCTCGGTAGGCCTAGCCGAACTCGGGGATACCGCTGCCAGCCCCAACCCGCCTGGTTGAGGCGAGCAGTACCCGCCCCCAGCGGCGTTAGCTCGCAGCACAACCCCACCCAACCCGCCTGGTTGTGGTGGTTGTGCCGCCACCCCGCTGAACGCCACGTCGAGGCACCTAGCAACCGGGACGGACCCGTCACTAGCGCCGATCCTCGCTGCAGGTGATGGTCGTGGCGACGGTTCGCCATGAACCCCTCCCGCCAAGCGCGCAGCACCGCCGGCCACCATGCCGCGCCGGCCCATGTCGGACCTCGAACCCGCAGCCCCTCCGTCTGCCACGCTCACAAGAGGGGCGGAATAAGTGATAGGAGATGCCGGTGCATCCCCCTCTCCCTCGAGCCGTGCCGAGCCTGCGAGCGGCCCTCCGAGAGCACCCGTGGCGGGTGCATGATCCGCAGCGGACGGCTGCTGCACATGATGCTGTCCGAGGGCCCTAATCTGCCCATATGCCTCCTGAACCGACCTAGCCACCATAGGTGATAAAACAAATCCGGGAGAGAACGCTTTCTTTACCCCGTTTCCTTCCACCTGTTTACCGTCACCAGAAGACAACCCATTGGAACCATTTGCGTCTTTCTCTTTTGCTTTCCCCTTGTCCGAAACATCATCATGCCCCTGATCATTGGAGCCTGAGCCAGCGTTATCATTCTCACCAGAGTCCTCTTTATTAGAATCAATAGCCATAGGGACCTCCTCATCGGAATCAGGATCCTCAACGGAAAACTTCAGCTCATAGAACCCGTCTCTTATGAAAACAGGCCAATTATCCGGGATCACCGTGTAGTCCATACACCCCACCAAAATACGTAACACTCCATGCTTTCTAGTGAATTTCATGTCCACCTTAATAGTTTTGCCGAAAAGAGAGCCGAGACTCCATAGCAACAGAAAGTCGCCCCGATGAGGAGAGGGGATATCAGAAACTCTAATCCAGATCTCGGGCAACGTCCAAAGAGGCTTGAAAACAACCGCCCAAACCTCGACGGTAATCACACAAGGGCTATTAGGAATATGACAAGCCCCAAACATGATCATACGATCAAGATCATTCCTGGATGGGAAAGACACCTTGAATACATTGTCTCCCACCTCGACCACCTCCCATTTGAACTGATCAGACGGAACCAATCTCTGTAGCTGAATAATGACCTCGTCAACAGAAAGCGATCCTCCCGTGACCGTAAGCTTACCCAGCCTAGAAGAATCGATCTTAGGCTTATAGGACGCCGTAACCACTGCCTCGTAAAACATCAATCTCTCATCAATGAAACCATGCGTGATAACCTGCTGCTTCGTAGCAGTGAGAAGATGGCAGTCCTCGGGCTCGTGACCAGAACCCTCACAATAATCACACGCAATGACCGTGCAGTCAGCACTCAGATGACCCTGCACACCACATTTGAAACACTTAGCTTTAACTTTCTTTGCTTTTTTCGTAGCCAAGTCGTCATCACAATCAGTAACAGAAGGCAAGTCCAAGCAGCACTGAACCTGCAAAGGTACGGTACTAATCATCTTGCCTTCCTATTTACTATAATAGTGTACATCCTGAGTGATTTACATAATGATTTCCTTGTTTCGCATTGTTACATATCTAGTCACATCTTTACAGGGAAGGCCTATATATCTTCATATGTCCATATATGTTTAATTATACAAGGAATCCTCATTTTCTCACTTAGCAGCATGGTGTGGTCACATGCACAAAACCAACTAAACTGTTAAAAGGTGTGAAGATACATCGTAGTTGACATTTTCCCACAAAAGAAGACAAGTGATTTTCTACCAACAATCTGACTTGTGATTGTTTATTGCACAACCACATAATCCTTCAACTCTTACACCGTCTCTTGATCTGCGGATCAATCCTTAATGCGTCTTATCTTTGCTAATGCAGTTGCAGTATGTCTACACTATGATTACTTGATTCTTTTACAGAGTTTAGATTCTTCCGTAGTTTATAGTGGGTCGCCACCTTCACGGCTACATGAGCGCGATACTCAGTCTAGGACCAAGATTGGCAGCCTAGGTGGCTTGTTTACCTGGTATGCCATGCACATTATTGTTCCATGCCAATATTTTCATCTTCTAGAAAATATTTTTTTGCCTTGTCAGAAAATTGGTTCGTTACAGCAATTTGTGTTGTCACTGAAAACATGCATTAAAATTCCATTAAATCACCAAAACTTGCTTGGCATAATGATGTCTATGGCTATTGTTTTGTAGGGGATATATCCCCCAGTCCCATGGTTATTCTTAGTGTAGATTAATTCAACTGTGGTGCATGAGAGAAACATCATTATCGAGCAATTTGGTAGACGTGTGTTGCACGTGCAAACTTACTAGTTTTAGAAGCAGTAGAATGGTATTGACACTTACTAAGTAAAGTGCAACTTTAAGGTCTTGTTTACTTCTAGTCTATTATAGAGAAATGTAGGGGATTTTACTAAATCCCGAAAAATCCCCGCTAATCCGTTTACTACTCCGGTCTTGGAGAGCATAAATACCACACCAACCAACTCACCTCTGTATAGATTCAAAACTCTACACCATGCTAGTGTATTACGGGGGAAGAGTATTTGAGGGTCACCAAATCCCCACCCAACCCCAAACTTCACAACCCGACAAATACAAGAGAGGTAAACAACCCCTAAGAGAGACCGAAAATACATGGAACCGAAAAAGTTCGGCGAGTATAGCTGAGCCCAGCTTTTTCGCTAGGACAGCCTGATTTTGTTTTCGGTAATCCGCGAATGTGGCCACTCTCCCACTACTTCTACCGGCCGTGGGCGCATTCTCAGGTCAAACCATGAGTCGCGCACCTGCCGCCGACCAGAAATCGCCACCGCGTAGCAACACCCCCAGCGAGAAATCGTGAGACACCAACCCCAGATCTGGCCCCGCCACCGACGATGTGGCCCGGTCCTCGCTCAAACGGGTGCCCCCTACGACTCCGATGAGGAGCGCAAGAAGGTGGTCGCCGCCGGCGCGGCGCGGAAGCGCTCGGCGCCGGTACACCATCCAAGGCCGCGCCCCCTCCCCCAGTCACTCCTCTACCGTGCACTCCCGAAGTTCGACGGCTTGTGTGCGGTGCGCCGCTATGGTGAGGGGAGCTCCTCCGACGCAGCTACATCCTCCGTCGTCTCCTCCTCCGGGGCGCTGGTCCTCGCGGCGCCGGCGGATGGCTACGACACGGACGCCTTCTGCTCCGACACCTCGCCCGCGGGCTTTGCCATCCGCCATGAAGTCTAATGGGTGAGATGTCGAAGCCGAAGGGGTCCGTATCGTAGCCGTCCGCCGTCACCGCCATGATTTGCTCCCACTCCCGACGGAAGGGGACGACATCTAGAAGCGGCGTCGCCTCGAGTAGGCCTTTGATGCCAAACTCCTCGAGCAGCGCACAAGGACAAGAAGGCCAAGTGGAGCTGCGTCAAGGCTGACCAGGACACTAGCTTCATCGACCTTGGCGACGACTATGAGTGACTGCGCCGCCATGTCACCGCTGCACCCGTGGCTCCGGTGAGCCACCCGTGGCTAGGGTTAGGTTTTAGGCCGGAGCCCCAACTTTTTATTCCACTGTTTGTTCGCCGATCATGTAAATATTTTGTTTGAACTACAAATAAATCGTGATCTTGTTCCCATGTTTGTACCCGTGATTAGAAAATTTAGAAATCTTCAGTTCATGATTACGTTTATACTCGGCGCTTTGCATTTTCAGACTGAATCTCGCATTCATCCCGACCTGTATCTCACGTTTTCAGTTCCACGGTTTACAAGCACCGCTAGAGTTGCTCTAAGAGTGTAAGACTAGCTGCACCGTGGCGTTGGTTCAATGAAACCACATAAGGCTTTGAATTGGTGGTAATTCCTTTACTACTAAGATTGTTGTGGTGATGCCAGGTGCCACACTTCCTATCGTTTACTTAACAAATGTCACCATGGTTACAAACATCCTCCTAATTACAAAAAATGCCACCGCAGAAAAACTTCTCACGCGCGTGCAACCTTTCGTAAAACTTATCACAAGTTTGTAACGATCTAACAACTATTTACATAGAACAACCCCTCTACCATTCTCTATCCTTTTCCACATGCACATCCCACTTGTAAATAACAAACACGCGTCCATGCAGCTAACAGATACTATCCATATCAACTAACAACTCCTAAGAGCATCGCTAACAGATATCCTATCATATATCCACTTTTGGGGGTTATAGTGTTCTAGGGCACGGAAAAAGTTTCTGATTTACCAGATGCTCTATTTTAGGGCACGCATCCTCCAAAAGATGCCCTATTTTAGGGCACGGTGGCCGCACTAAATATTTGAGAGATAGGAATGAACATATGCATATAGTATGATCTTCAAACATGGTAAAAAATAAACACAAATGAATTTAGTTCAATCCATAGCATACCATAGATCAAATCATAGCATAGTCTCACACACTGACACATAGTTCAAAACATGAACCACACATAGTTCATCATACTTCAAAGCATAAAAGAGACGATCACAACACATCATCATGCCTCATCGGTGTTGTGAATATCACCGGAATTGACCTCCTCGATGGTTCCATGTTGAGTAGGGATCATAGCATCTACGGTGCCACCACTCATGTTTCCCATAGGACGTGTCATGTTTCCCATATGAGGTGTTATGCCTTATCCCATGCCACCACTCGTGCCAACTCCAATCTCACCTCCCATGGCCATGCCGCCTCCCATGCCCATGCCACGTCCCATTCCTCCCATGAATCCCATGAAGCTCAAGTCACCTCTAATGCCACCTCCCATGGAGTTCATTGCACTCATGTAAGCCATTTGTTTCTTTGCCAACAATTGGTCATGAAAAAGCTCAACGTATTTCCTTTGCTTCACAAACATCTTGCTAGTGTCCATTGATACGTTGCAAACGTATCTATAATTTTTGTTGCTCCATGCTTGTTTTCTACCCAATAATTTTTGTTTTCCACATGTTTTTTCTATCGTTTTCTGGATGTTTTCATAGACTACTCTATTAACAAGATGCCCCAGGCCAGTTGTTGTTTTCTGATGTTTTTCTATTTCAGAAAAGTCCTTAACGAAATACTCTCGGAAAGGGCTGAAAATCCACTTAGATCATTTTTTACCCGGAACGGAGATGGAGTCCAAAGAACAGTCGGAGGGGGGTGCCAGGCGTGGCCCCACCCTAGGTCGCGCCTAGTGGGCCTCTAGAGCCCCTGGCCACCGCCTCTCGGTGCCTCTTCGCCCATAAATTTCCCTTAACCCTAAAAACATCGGGGACGGAGTTATTTTCCACGAAACATACACAGAGGCGCCGTCACCTCTAAAGTCAAATCTAGGGCTTCTGAGATCCAGCTCCGGCACCGTACCGGAGAGGGGAATCATCATCAGAGGCCTCTACATCGCCATGATCACCTCCGGATAGATGTGTGAGTAGTTCATCTGAGGACTACAGGTCCATAGCAGTAGCTAGATGGTTGTTCTCTCCCCTATGCCTCCATGTTTAGAGTCTCATGAGCTGCCTCACATGATCGAGACGACTGTTTTGTAATTGTGCATGTTGTGTTTGCTGGGATCCGATCAACCATGATATTATGATTATTTTGTTCTTGTAAATCTGAGATGCTTCACTTATATTCATAGAGAGTTTTAATCGTGTCTTGCAATGCTCTCCGGTGTTTATGATTACCTTGGACACATAGTTTTTTCACCTCCAATGGAGGGTTTATATGCTAGATGGTAGGTTCATGCCTCCCTTACATCTGTGCTCGAGTGATAGAAACGTGACGGATGGGGGCTGTGATGTATCTACTAGGGATAAAACTGCGGTGCTCTTGTCTACGGACAAGGACCACTGCTTACATTACGTAGTTGTTCTTAATGCACTTGTGTGTTGCACATAAAGCAATCACTTCATTATTGCAACTTAATACCAGAGATATTTTTTGGATAGCTTTCTTGAGGTGGACTTTTAGATATGGATGCAGGCTGGATAGCGGCCCATATGCCATATGCCTTGACGTAATGCCTACAATGTTCGAACCCGTGAACTATACCTCGTCATAATAGTATTGTTATACGTTCATGATTTGTTATTTTCCCAGTTGGAACTTGTTCACCTAGCATGTTTGTTTTCTTTGGAGAGTCACCACTAGTGAATCTATGGCCCCCGGTCCTATTTTCCTCATATTTGCAACATTATTTTAAGAACTTTCATAATTGTTTCCTTGTTGTACCGTATTTATTTTGATTACTTTTCAAGACTCTATACATATAATTCTATAGTTTTCAGCAAGACTGGAAGATTGACAACCTTCCGGAAAGTTGGAGCAAGGGAGAGTTTGTGTTTGTGTGCAGGTTCCACGCTTGTTGACGCGCCAGAAAACAAGTAACATTATCCAAGACTACAAAGTATTGTTGGTTTGATAGACCTTGGTTCCTTAACTGGGGGAAAATTTCTGCCACACTACATCATACCTTCTGCTTGGGGTCTCCCAACGAGCGTGTGATCACGTCAGCATCAAGTACTTTCGTTGGCACCGTTGCCGAGGCATTCTAGCTTGCTGCAAGGGGAGTATCACACTTCCACTCTCTTTCTTTGGTTTCATTCTCGCTTAGTTTACTTTTGTTTAGTCATGTTTTCTCTTTATAAAAAAACCAAAAATAGTTCTCTAGTTTCTTGTCTTTTATTTGTCTTGTTATTTAGTTTTTGTCTTCGTGTTAGTTTTTATTGTTGTTTTGCTAAGATGTCTAGCCATAAATTTGCTCTGAAAGTTGGGAGTGGATTCATTATTGGGAGAAATAACATTGAAGAATTCTTTAACCATGTAAATGGGCTTCGTGATTTTAATGATCAACATGTAGTTAAACTTGCCCATGACTATGGAACTGCAATAGATTCTTTTGTTGCCATGATAGAAGCTACGTTTTTCAACCTCAATCCTATATACAACAAATGTTTCTTAAATATGATAGCATGGAGAAAGGAAAAGAAAGGATTTTGTGTTGAATGCTTTACTCCTGGAATTTAATGACATTGCTATAGAAGCTAGAAGAGTTTTTTTATCGATATAAGATGATTGGTTACGGTCTTGCCATTAATCATACTTTTAAAACTTTAGATATTGATAGAATTAAATATGAGGGAAAATTGAATGTGAAAAAAAATTAATATCCATGTACCATTCAAGAGTTTAGCAATGTGTGAGGCATTAGACGAAAATGTTGGTTGGGTTGTTCTGGAGAATCTCTTTGATGAAAATAGTAAAACTAAAAGAGAAGAGAGAGGAGATTATGAACCTTGTGTATGGAAAATTCAATGCCTCTATGATGAGTTTGAGCTCCTGAAATTAAATTATGATACTTGATTCGTTCTTCATGCCTAGCTAAAAGGCGTTAAAGAAAAGCGCTTGTGGTAGGCAACCCACTTTGTTTCCCTTCCTTTACTTTTTATTTGCCTCTGATCTCTTTTATTATTTTTGTATTTTGGAAGTTGTTACCTTTGTTACAACTGCTCCATATCCTTTCCATTTAGTTTTTGTTCCAAGAGTAACCTCTAATAGATAGGTAGTGCGATTTGGGGAAGTTGCTATTCTGAAACAGATTTATCGGTTGACGCCAAAATGATCATTTCTCTTAGCCAAAACTTCGGATTGTTTTCAAAACAAATATACACATGCGCCAGTTTGTTATCTAAGTTTCATTAGTTTCCCACTTTTTTATTTGAGCAACAGAAGATTTTTCAAAAAAAAATCATCTTTGTCGACTGTTCTAGTTTGACAGCTGCCAATATTTGCATTTGCCTCTTAATATTTTTATTTTTTGTTCTTTTAGGGGGAAGAGCCTTAAAAGAAGTTGTGACAATAGCTAATTTTTTAAACTGAGTGTTAGCCTTGTGATGAAACTGAACCAATTAGATTTATTATTTTCATTACACTAACATTGCTAATGAAGATTGTGAGAAGTTTTAGGTGGAGGAAGTTTTCAAGTGTAGGGAGAGAAGAATGATATGATGAGATGAAGGATGGAAAAAAATCTCAAGCTTGAGGATGCCCATGTCACCCGAAGACATATCCAAGAGGTACAAGCGTTAGAGCTTGGGGATCCTAAGGCATCCTCTTCTTCATCAACAAAAATATCAGGTTTCTTTCAAAATACTATATTTTTATTGCTTCACATGATATGTGTTATTCTTGGAGCATAATTTTATTTTGCTTTCAGTTTTGTTTTGTTTTCCTTTCTGTAGTTTATGGTTGGATCCTAGAACTTTTGTTTTTGAGAGAGACATGCTCCGTTTTCATTGCCTAGAACACTCTAGTTTTCACTCTTATTGTTTTGTGAGTGTTCAGTTTTGGCTAGTACTGCGTTTAGCTCTCGTTTTTCAATCAAATTTTATTCGTAGCTTATTATTTTGCTTCAGTTTTATATGATTATCTCTCTTTTCTTTGATGATTATTTTGTTTGAGAGTTGTTTGAAATAAGTTGATTGGTGTTGGAGAAGAGTAAAATATTTCATGCTTATAGCGGTGAATAGTAGGCTTGTTTTGACTATGGCTTAGACTTTGGCATGTCATGTTAGATGTTATTTTAGTTGTGTTTTTATTAGTATATGATGTATCATGACTAGTCTCAAATAGCTGAGAGTGCTTAGTGTGCCATTGAAATTAAATCATGTGTTGTTTCCTCATATTGAAGCATGGTATTGTGGTATTTCTCCTTTGAATGATTTGTCTAGATTGACTTGGCGCATGTTCACACCATGTTATGACTAAAAACAAAGTCACCTCTAGTATTGATGATCATTTAGTTTTTTACTTGTAATATCACTTCATTCTTTGAGTAATAATGTTTTGTCTCTATGCATGATATTGGCCGTTATTGCTCTTTTAGTTGGTCGCTCCGAATCTTTTGCTATCCTTCAACTGTACTGAGTATGTGCTCTACTTGTGCATCCAACTCCCAAAAACCAAAGTTTTCCAAATGTGTCGACCATATCTACCTATATGTGTTATTTCACCGCTTCTCCAAGTAAATTTCTCGTGTGCTACCTTTAAAGCTTCAAAATCATTAACCTATTTTGTGTTCCTGTTTTAGCTCACGAGGAAGTATTTTAAAGTTTATCATGGTTTATTTCAAACAAAGTTCTTCTCCCTTATTTCACCCAATGAGTATGGATTATGTGCTCGTCTAAATTCATAGAGAGCTTGTGTCAAATAATATGGACTCAAATAATAAAAAAGGCACTTCCCCATGGTTTGATGAATGCTGGTGGGCACCCATGAATATGGCTAGCTCTGGTTTGTGAAAGTAACGGTGGTGGGAAGTGCCAACCAAAATAAAAAATTCTAACGGAAACCTCTCTCAAAAGTCTAAACATTTTGCTTGACATGGATTATGATAAGTTTTTCATTGCCATTCGTTGAACACATACCTCTCGCAAAATTGTTTTCAATACCTCGGTTTTATTGAATAAAAAACTCTAGCATATGAGTAATCCCTGCTTCCCTCCGTGAAGGGCCTTTCTTTTACTTTTATGTTTAGTCTTCATCTTCCTACTTTATGCGCTAGTTAATAGAGCATAGTCGTCATTCTGAGTATAACGTGCATAGTCCCAAAATTTATTATTGCTTGATTCATGATTATGGTATTGCTTGTTCTCGAATTATTTGTATCTAGCCACCATTTAAACTTTGAAGGTTTCCTCACATTTATGTTTTGCTACCACACGAAGGACAAGCTGGATACCACTTTATTATGTTTTTTCTTTATGATTGAAACAAAAGTATCACTTTCAATGCTTCATTATCCATTATCTTTTATTTGTGTTAATTTTCATGTGTAACATAGTTGGTAAGTTTACATTAGTTCAAATAATATTTATCATGCCTTTGTTAAAGTACTTTGATCTCAGCTTGCAATTCTTTTACATTACGTTGATCAAGATTTATGTTGTCTTCATGTCACCTCAAAAATTATTTTCGTATCACTTACCTACTCGAGGTTGAGTAGGAGTTAAGCTTGGGGACGATGATACGTTGCTAACGTAGCTCCATGCTTGTTTTCTACTTGATACCTTTTGTTTTCCACATGTTTTCTATCGTTTTATGATGTTTTCATAGGCTAACCTATTAACAAGATGCCCCAGGCTAGCTGCTGTTTTCTGCTGCTTTTCTATTTCAAAAATGTTCTTAAGGAAATATTCTCGAAAAGGGATGAAAATCCACGTACATCATTTTTTACCCGGAACGGAGACAGAGTCAGGGAATGCTAGGATCGGTCCCACCCTAGTCCGCGCCTAGTGGGCCCCTGGCCACCGCCTCTCGGTGCCTCTTTGTCTGTAAATTTCCCTTAACCCTAAAAACGCCAGGGACAAAGTTATTTTCCACGAAACATACATAGAGGTGACGTCATCTCAAAATTCCAATACAGGACTTCTGCAATCCTTCTCCGACACCCTACCGGAGAGGGGAATCATCGTTGGAGGCCTCTACATCGCCATCGCCCTGGACAGATGCATGAGTAGTTCCTCTCGGGACTATGGGTCTACAACTGTAGCTAGATGGTTGTTCTCTCCCCTATGCCTCCATGTTAAGAGTCTTGTGATCTGCCTCACATGATCGAGACCACCATTATGTAACTGTGCATGTTGTGTTTGCTGGGGTCCGATGAACCATGAGATTATGACTATTTTGTCCATGTCAATATGAGATTCTCCACTTATATTCGTAGAGAGTTTTAATCTTGTCTTGCAATGCTCTCCAGTGTTTATGATTACCTTGGCCACGTAGTTGTTTTCAACTCCAAGAGAGGATTTATATTCTAGATGGTAGGTTCATGCCTCCCTTACATCTGTGCTCGAGTGACAGAAACGAAACGGATGGGGGATGTCATATTGCTACTAGGGACAAAACAACGGTGTTATTGTCTATGGATAAGGACCACTGCTTACATTACGTACTTGTTCTTAATGCATTTGTCTGTTGCACACAAAGCAACCAATTCGTTGATGCAACTTAATACCAGAGAGATTTGTTGGATAGCTTTATTGAGGTGGACTTTTAGATATGGATGTATGCTAGATAGCTGTGTCCATATGCCTTGAAGTAATGCCTATAATGTTAGAACCCGTGAACTATATCTCATCATAATAGTATTATTATATGTTCATGATTTTCCAATTTCCCGACTGCACCCAGCATGTTTGTTTTCTTTGTAGAGACACCACTGGTGAACCTATGGCCCCCGGTCCTATTTTCCTCATATTTGTAACCTTCTATTAAGCACTTTCATAATTGTTTCCTTGTTGTTCTGTTTTTACTTTAATTACTTTTCAAGACTCTATACGTTTAATTCTCTAGTTTTCAGCAAGACCGGAAGATTGACAACCTTCCGGACAATCGGGGCAAGAGATAGTTTGTGTTTGTGTGCAGGTTCCACGCTTGTTGACGCGCCAGACAACAAGCAACCTTCTCCAGGACTACAAAGTCCTAATGGCTCGATAAACCCTGGTTCCTTAACTAGGTAAAATTTCCGCTAGATTACATCATACCTTCCGCTTGGGGTCTCCCAACGAGCGCGTGGTCACATCAGAATCATCCATGAACATGAGATTTTCCTCATTCTCCTTGTCAACCCCTGCTTCCTCCATGGCTACCTTCTTCTCCTCCATGGTAACCTTGCGGCTCTTGGCCGCCTCCCTTATCTCTCCGGACGTCTCCCTCCTCTCCTTGGTCGACGCCTTCCTTTCGGCCGCGTCCTTGAGCTCTTCCAACTCCTTAAAACTCAATACATTCATCTCTTCTTGCACCTATTTTCGGTGCTTCACCATTGCATTCATGGACTCCTCGATCTCATCATCACCGTTCTTCTTATTACCCTTTGCTTGTTTCCTTTCTTTGGGCCTCTTGGGCCTAGGAATGGAGTGGGGGTGGGGCTTCGTTTTCCTTCATCACTTGATTCTTCGTCATCACCACAAAGAATGGTGGCAGTTTCCACCTCGCACTTCCCTCCTGGGAAATTGAAGCCCATCACAGTTCTTCCACTTCTAATCATTATCAACCACCGTAAAGGCATGATGAAGTGAATGCCTTTACTTTCCTGTCCTTGGTGCTTGTTGTTGGAGATATGCCCTAGAGACAATAATATTCGGTTATTTTTATCTCCAAGTTCAGAATTAAGTTTATGTCTCTAATAATAGCTTATGGTTTATGAGATTATCACATTTTCCTGATCATGGACTTAGTTAAAGTGTTGCAAAGCATCAGAGTTTATTGTTAGAGTAAGAATAGTACTAAACCGACCCAAGTATACGATCTTCCTAAAAGAGAGTAAACAATTGAAATTTATTTAGCAAAATGCATATGAAGTTGTCATTGAATATAATTGCTATACTATGAGAGTATCTAGTGACAGCATAATCAAAGTTTATACGTACTTTGGATGTCTTCAACCGTCCACCATAACAGGGTATCATAACATTGACATATGGGCATAACCTAGAGCGCGTAAAGGAACTGAGATCATTCAAGACTAGTACTTAACTCATCTATATGATAGAGAGATACATACGCTGGGCCCTCTCGGTATCACCAATGTCAACCAATCTTATGGCCATACACGGTGTGATTTATCACATGGACATCGGGGATATGGTTGAGAAAAAAGGACGAAACCGGCATGAGTTTTATGTGTTATGATCAAAGAGTTTGATCAGATTAGACCGCATAGTCTCACCTTGTGGTATTATTGGTATCGTGAAGTTAAGGGAATTAGTGCAATTTGTAACTTGTAAGGTTCCCTCGATCTTCGTGAATATACAAGAGCCATCATGGTCATCTATGGTCCCGCTATTGGTTATTGTTCGGTAAGTTCCCAAACATGTCTATGTGTTCTCGAGTCTTTACGGCTCACATTCTTAAGCCATGCCAAACTTTTATTGAGAGAATAAAGCTGTTGATATTGGTTTTATGAATGTTAGATATCGATACGATGTTACAGAAACAAGTCCGGTCTCATTCAGACAGGTTTCAGGGAAGTTACTATAAGAGAGAAATAATGTCGATGTTAGGTAGAATTTTATATGAGAGAAAACGGAGGACATGCGATGTCATGGGATGTTAGAAATATGTTTTTAACATCAGTAGATAATATCGATGATTTTATCTATTGCGGTGATAATGTTCCGGAAGTGTTTCGGGCAAAAACCGAGAAAGGGGGAAGTGCCGGAGGGGGCAGAATTACCACCATGGCCGCACCACTTAGTGGGGGCTTGGAGGTGGGCCCCAGGGCCTCCAAGAATGGCACATAGAACCTTCCAAATTTTTTCCTAATTTTTTAAGAGAGAAAAAGGAAAACAAAATAGGAAAACGGAAAAGGGGAGAGGAGAGGGAGTTATACTCCCTAAGGAGTCCAATCCGACTCCCAGTAGGAGAGGCGGTGCAACCACCTCCTTGGTGCATCCAAGCCCCCTCGTAGCAGGAGTAGGACTCCTTCTCCCCAAGGAATGTTCTCTCTTCCCTCCGACTATAAAAAGGACCCCAAGGCTGACTGCAAACAACATCAATTGTCTCTCGAGCCTCTCTCTCTCTCTCTCTAGTAGAATTAGATGGACTAATTAGAGCTTCTAATCAAAGCCGCTCTAATTGGATTAGAGCTTCTTCTAATTGGTTTATGAGGTGTGCTCTCCCAATTAGACCTAGATCTAATTGCTATTCTCTCTCATGTGTTGAGAAACTTCGAGAATCACATACCTCTAATCATAGTTGATTAGTGCTATCAATTAGCAACGTCAAAAGGCTCTCTCTCTCTTCGTCGGTTCCAAGTCCTAGACGGTAGAGCGCTGACGGGTTGACACAAGCGTACGCATGGACACCAAAAGACGAATTACATGTGTGATCCTTGACGAGGGAAGCTTAGCTACATCCTTGCAACTAGGCCTAGTTGTGAGGTGATACGTCTCCAACGTATCTATAATCTCTTATGCTCCATGATCATATTAAGCCAATTGCTACATGTTTTCTCCCTTATTTATAGCATTTTTATACGTTTTCCAGGACTAACCTATTAACAAGGTGCCAAGTGTCAGTTCCCAGTTTTCTGCTGTTTTTGGTTTTAGAAAATTTGTTCTGGGAACATTCTCGGAATGGGACTCCACAAAGTCCGAAGTGCCTATTTCCTCGGAAGCATCCTAAACACCGAAGGAGAGTCGAAACGGGCACAAGGGGGGCCACACCATAGGGTGGCGCGGTCCCCCTGGCTGCGCCAGCTATGGGTGTGGGGCCCCCAGGCCTCCCCCGCCTCTGCCCTTTTGCCTATTTATTCCCCCGGATGGAAAACCCTAAAGACCTGATCAAAAATCCCCGAAAAGTTCCGCAGTCGCCGTCGTCATCAACCCTAGATTAGGGGGGTTCTGGAGCTGTCTCCCGGCACCCTGCCGGAGAGGAAATCATCACCAGAGGCTTCTACATCACCATGCCTGCCTCCGGAGTGATGTGTGAGTAGTTCATCCTTGGACTACGGGTCCATAGCAGTAACTAGATGGTTGTCTCCTCCTCACATGCCTCCATGTTTAGATCTCATGAGCTGCCTATCATGATCGAGATTGATCTTATGTAATTTTATATGCTGTGTTTGCTGGGATCCGATGAATATTGAACTTATGCCAAGTTGATTATAGTATTTATTGCATATGTTATTTGTGATCTTGCATGCTTTCCGTTGCTAGTGGTTGCTCTGGCCAAGTAGTTGCTAGTGACTCCAAGAGGGAGTATTTATGCTAGATAGTGGGTTCATGCCTCATTTTCGCCTGTGCTCGAGTGATAGAAACGTGACGGGGGAGGATGTGCTGTTTCCACTAGGGAGAAAACAGCGGTGTGAGTGCCCGCGTGCACAAGCATGTCTTACATTACACACATTGTTTAATGCAGCTATCTGTTGCTTGCAACTTAATACCTAAGGGGGTTCGGATGATAACCTGAGGGTGGATTATTAGTCATAGATGCAGATGGATTTCGGTCTATGTATTTTGTTGTAATGCCCGCACTAAATATCATAGTAGTCATCATGTTATAATGTGCACTGCGGTGCAACCTCTATTTGTCAATTGCCCATTTGTGATTTGTTCACCCAGCATGTTATCGTTATGGAGAGACACCACTAGTGAACCTATGAACCCCGGTCCATTTTCCACACTGTTAAACAAACCACAACAATTTCCTGCTTTCTTTACTTACTGCAAGCATACACTGTTTTCCACACTATAAGTCTAATATTTGTTTTCGGCAAGACCGATGAGATTGAAAACCTCACTATACCGTTGGGCAAAGTATTTTGGTTGTGTTGTGTGCAGGTTCGATGTTGTTGCTGACACCGGTGAAACGCCAGCACCACCGTCAGTGGCATCAACCTTCCGAAGGTTCTCTTTCTCCTACTGGATTGATAACCTTGGTTCTTAACTAAGGGGAAATCTCCTACCGCTGTGCTCATCATAACCTCTTCTTGGGGTTTCCCAACGAGTGCACGATCTGCACCATCAAGGACTTTTTGTGGCGCCGTTGCCGGGGATTTCAAAGTCATCAAGAAGCAACCACTCCCTCGTCAACACTTGCACCCGACTTTTTCTGGCACCGTTGTCGGGGAGAAAGAAGTATTCTTGCAAGGGGAGTCTCTCACTGTCAACCTCTTTATTTTGTTTGTTGTCTTGTTTTTATTTATTTTGTCTTGTTTGCTTCTCTTTATCAAAAACACGAAAACCTTAGTTCTTTTTCTAGTTGTTATTTTGTTTGCTTTATCATGCTTGATATCAATGTTTGATGTCTTTGGAACTAGACCTTATAGGCAAGGTGGGTTCACAGATGAACAATAAAAACATTATAAGGAACACCGCTTTTCACAAAAAGGGATACACTTATGGGAGCAAGTTAATAAATTGCATGACTATGCTAGAAACTTGTGCTCTACTTATGATGTTACTTATTGCTTTTATAAATCTTGCTGCTGTAGGAGGTATAAACACCTCCCTTTTCAATGTGAGTATAATGATAATGTTACCATATCTTCTTACGTTAAGGAAAATTATGAATTATATGATGTGGAACAAATTGAAGAATTTATTGCTTGGAAGGGTGCATTCGAAATTGCTTATTTACTTGAAAGTATTGATGATGCACCTTATAAATATGATATTTATGCTATACTTTAATATTTCTTTGCTAATTACAAGGATTTAATTACTACATAATGGAATATCTTAATAAATGCTCTCAACCTAAGGAAGAGACTAATGCTCTGCAGGAACCTATGGAAGAAGAAACTCCTGAATCTGGAAGCTCTTTGGATGAAAAAGAGGAGGAGAGTGATGATCCAGAGGAGGAAGAATGGAGCTACCCATGTCTACCTCCCAATGAGAGTAACTCTTTAACTCATACATTATTTGATGAAAGTGATGATCCTATTGATTCTTTTGAAATATCCCTTTTTGATGAAGTTGATACTTGCTATACTTGTGACCTTGATACTACTATGAATGAAACTTGTGATAATAATTTTGCTACTGTTATTTATGATGATCCATTCTACTTTGATAAATCCTATGAGAATCCTCTATTTATTCCAACTATTGATATGCATGATAATGAGGAAGTTTGTTTAGAAAATTAATATGATAATGCTCTTGATGATGGTCCGATGTTACTTGATGTTATAAATCATAATGATACTGAAAATAGTATTGCTATAATGTTCCCTATAACTTTTATGAGTGATCAATCATCTTGTTTTTCTATTGCTAAAAGTGGGGGAAAAGAGGAGCTGATTTTAAATTTTGATCCCACTATTTTTGAGCTTGATATGAATTGTGTGCTTTCATACCATGAAAAACATGCTTTATCTGAAAATTATGTTGTTGAGTTTGTTCATGATGCTACTGGAAATTATTATGAAGAGGAAAATATGGTTGTAGTAATTTTCATGTTACTAAAACACCTCTCTTTTTGTTGAAAGTTTTGAAGTTGCTCTTGTTCTACCTTCCCATGATTTCTAGTTTGAGCTTCTTTAATTTATTTATTTACAAGATTCCTATGCATAGGAAGTGGGTTAGACTTAAATTTGTTTTATGCTTGATTTATTGATGCTATCTTTTGCTTCAATTAATATTTATCATGTGAGCATCTTCTCAAATTATCATGCCTAGCTGAAAGGCGTCAAAGAAAAGCGCTACCGGGAGACAACCCGTTTTATTTCTCTGTTTTCATTCAGTTTTCCTTTGTTTTCTTTGCACCTGGGTGTTTTCTATTTCCTTAGCAACCCCGATGTATCTTTTCTTTTGTTTTTTTGTTGAGCCAAGTAAAGCCTCTAGTGGAAAGTTGAGACTATATTTCGGATTTCTGCGCAGGAAACAGATTTCTGCTGTCCACTGTTAATTACCTATAAAATCACAGAAAATTCAAAATTACCTGATCTTATTTGTGCTTAATCCTGGTCTATATACGCAATGTTTCTTAGTTGGCCACCTTTTATTTGAGCAACATAAGATTTTCGAAAAAAATCGATCTCTGCTTGATGTTCTGTTTTGACAGATTTCTGCCAATAATTGCATTTGCATCTTAATCTCTTTATTTTGGTGTAATTTTGAGAAAAAAATTATAAAAGAAGTTGTGACAGTAGGTAATGTGTTTTTGAGTGCTAGTCTTGTGTTTAAACTGAACCATGTGAATTTATTATTTTGATTGCACTAACATTGCTAATGAAGATTGTGAGAATTTTGGTGTGAAGGAAGTTTTCAAGGGCCAAGAGAAGAGGACGATATGATGTGATCAAGAAGAGTGAAAAGCTTAAGCTTGGGGATGCCCCTGTGGTACATCCCAGAAAATTTCAAGAAGACTCAAGCGTCTAAGCTTGGGGATGCCCAAGGCATCCCCTTCTTCATCAACAAATTATCAGGTCACTTCTAGTGGAACTATATTTTTATTGGGTCACACCTTATGTGCTTTAATTGGAGCGTCTTTTATTTTTGCTTTCATTTTTTTTTATTTTACAATAATCTTGGTTAAACCCCAGCATTCTTTTATTGGAGAGTGACACGCTTCGCTTTTTATGAGAATACGTTGTATTCTTAATCTCTGCCTGGCTGCTGCATTTATTAGCTCCTGTTTTGCATGCTTCTCTTATCAGAGATGTTAGTTTTAGTAGTATTATATGAGTACTCTCTTGTTTTATTGCTGTATCATAAAGATTACTTTTGTTAAAACATATCTTGTATGGTGCTTGTTGGGAAAAGAAAACTGCTCCTTGATGTAGAATTATAACAGTACTAGTAGAAGCTTGTATAGACTGTGGCTAGAACTTTTCATGCCATGCTAAATGTTATTTTAGTTTTAAAGACTTGTGGTTATTGAGTAGCATGAATAGCCTTAAATAGATGAGAGCTTTTAATATGTCTTGAAAGATTCATGAGTTGTTCTTGTCATAGTAAAGCATCAATATATGGTATTCTCTTTCGAATGTTTTATTTGGTTGACTTGGCGCATGCTCACACCATCTTTATGAATACAAACCAGTCACGAATAGCCTCCATGACCACTTAGTTTTTGAACTTGTGATACCTCTTATGCTTTAATTAATGATGCTTATGTCGTTGTGCATGATTATGGCTCTTATGCTCTCTTGATTTGTCGCTCCCAGTCTTTTGCTAAGCCTCCACCTGTACTGAGTACGGAATTCTACTCGTGCATCAAAACTCCTTAAACCAAAGTTTTCCCATTGTGTCCACCATACCTACATACATGTGGTATTTCACTGCCAGTCCAAGTAAATTGATCATGTGTTACCTTTAAAACCTTCAAAATTACTCATGTTTTGTGTTCTTGTTTTCGCTCATGAGGACGTCAATAGAGAATCTTTATCTCACTTGTTGATTGGATTTCACACCCTGGACTAGTGGCTTCATCCGCTTATCCAAATGATAGAAGAACTGGCAGTGGGGTACCCAGACCCAAATTAATACAAACAAATTCTCTTCACTATTTTTGCCCATGATTTATTAGTCAAAGCATAATTGTGTAAACAAAAGAGAAAGAGGGATGACCTTCTACACCAGTTGCGTCCTTCACCATGGGAGCCGCTCTTGTGCATCCAGTTGGCTTGTGACGTACTGTATTGTCTGTTTGCCATTCGTTGACATTAACATACACCTCTCCTAAAATATATACACTCCTCCACGGTATGTGATTGTTGGCAGGCACCCGAGGATTCGGTTAGCCATGGTTTGTGAAAGATGGATGGGAGGAGTGTCAAACTTTTAATACCTTTGTTTAATAAAATAAAAATCTGTAGCACATGAGTGATCCCTGCTTCCCTCTGCGAAGGGTCTTTCTTTTACTTTTATGTTGAGTCTCCATCTTCTAACTTTATGCACAGTTGAGGGAGCATTTTTGCCATTCTGAGTTCTATGTGCATTTGTCCCATAAGCATCAATAATTGCTTCATAATGTGATATTATTTGTTCTTAAATTATTTGTTCTAGTCTTCCTCTTGAACTTTGAAAGTGTCCTGACATTTATGTTTTGTCCCACTCTGAAGGACTAGTGAAATACCACTTTGCCATGCTTTCTTTATGCCTGAAACAAACGTTTATCTTTCTTTGCATTATTATCCATGATCCTTTATTTAAGATACTCTTCATGATGCAAAGTGATTGCTATGCTTTATTATTAAAGTTCTATTTATCATGTTTGTGTTTGAAGTTCTATGATCTTAGCATACATATGCTTTTACATTTTAATGATCAAGTTTATGATAGTAGCATGTCACCTCAGAAATTATTGTTTTATCGTTTACCTACTCGAGGACGAGTAGGAACTAAGCTTGGGGGTGCTTGATACTCTCCAACGTATCTATAATTTCTGATGCTCCATGATCATATTATGCCAATTGCTACATGTTTTCTCCCTTATTTATAGCATTTTTATACGTTTTCCTGGACTAACCTATTAACAAGATGCCAAGTGCCAATTCCATGTTTTTTGCTATTTTTGGTTTCAGAAAAGTTGTTCTCGGAACATTCTTGGAATTGGACCCCACAAAGCCCGAAGTGCCTATTTTCCCCGAATGCATCCAGAACACCGAAGGAGAGTCGAAGACGGGCACCAGTGGGGCCACACCATAGGGTGGCGCAGTCCCCCTGGTCGCGCCAGCTATGGGTGTGGGGCCCCCAGGCCTCCACCGCCTCTGCCCTTTCGCCTATTTATTCCCACCAGATGGATAACCCTAAACACCTGATCAAAAATCCCCGAAAAGTTCTGCAGCCGCCGTCGTCGTCAACCCTAGATTAGGGTGGTTCTGGAGCTGTCTCCCGGCACCCTGCCGGAGAGGAAATCATCACCAGAGGCTTCTACATCACCATGCCTGCCTCCGAAGTGATGCGTGAGTAGTTCATCCTTGGACTACGGGTCCATATAAGTAGCTAGATGGTTGTCCCCTCCTCATATGCCTCCATGTTTAGATCTCGTGAGCTGCCTATCATGATCGAGATTGATCTTATGTAATTCTATATGCTGTGTTTGATGGGATCCGATGAATATTGAAATTATGTCAAGTTGATTATAGTCTTTATTGCATATGTTATTTGTGATCTTGCATGCTTTCCGTTGCTAGTGGTTGCTCTGGCCAAGTAGTTGCTAGTGACTCCAAGAGGGAGTATTTATGCTAGATAGTGGGCTCATGCCTCCTTTTCGGCTGTGCTCGAGTGACAGAAACGTGACAGGGAGGAAGTGTTGTTGCCACTAGGGAGAAAACAGCGGTGTGAGTGCCCGCGTGAACAAGCATTGCTTACACTACACACATTGTTTAATGCAGTTATCTGTTGCTTGCAACTTAATACCTAAGGGAGTTCGGATGATAACCTGAGGGTGGATAATTAGTCATAGGTGCAGATGGATCTCGTTCTATGTATTTTGTTGTAATGCCCGCACTAAATATCATAGTAGTCATGATGTTATAATGTGCAGTACGGTGCAACCTCTATTTTGTCAATTGCCCAGCTATAATTTGTGCACCCAGCATGTTATCTTCTGTGCGCCAGTGGGCCTGATGGTGTGACTCAGCACCGGCATGTTATAATTTGTGCACCCAGCATGTTGTAATTTGTGCACCCATCATGTTAACCTGAGGGTGTGACTCCATTTTCTGCTAAGTACCAGAGGGCCGGATATTTGCACCGGAAATTTCCGGGGAAAATTTCCGCCCCAGCTTCTGTGCGCGGGCAGTGGGAGAATAACTTGATCGTTTTGAAGATGCCAGAAAGGCCGGAATATTCCGGTGCCAGGGCCGGATATTCCGCCCCATAAGCACCGGAATTTCCGGTGTAGTCACTGAAAAATCCGGTGGCAATATTTTAAGAATGTAGAACTCCTCTGTGATCTTTTTACAAGAGTATATCAATAATCATCTGAGAGATCAGCTGCACAGACTAAAAAAACATTGTTAGATAGTTGATACCCGCGTTGTTATCATCACCAAAATCATTAAAGGAATCATGAGCTTTCAAAGGTCCCACCTTTCCTCGGGGTTTTTCCAAGCTTTGGCCATCCAAAAACATCAAGTTAAAATGTCCACTAGGGGACTTAAGTTGGTTAAGTTATGATACTAAAATGTCTAAAGGGCTTGGTAACACCAAGATTATATAGTGGATATAGCATAATAGATGCATAAAATAGATAGTGGTGTAGTCCACTTGAGGAAATAATTTTTGAATCAACTTTTGTAAAACTTCAGAAGTAAAACATGCATGATAGATAATGATAAGTAAAACAATAGCAAGCATTTATAATGGCCTGCCTTGGCACTGGTCTTGGTCTTGCTCTTGAAATAAACAAGAGTTGCAATAAAAACCTCTCCGGGAAATAATACCGTCTTCGTTATCTAACGTCGTAAACACAAAAAGGAAAACACCCAATAAGAACCAAACAAAGGCAAGCACTTTACAAAAAGTAAACATACAGCAAGCATTTCATCAAACAAGTACACTCACAAACAATATTACTAGGGTGCACACCAACAAGCAAAACAGGCACAGACAATACACATGAATAACACTAGAATAGGTGCTATGGATCCTCAACCAAAATGGCATGAGTTAAGTGGGTGTGCCACTCTCATATCATGCTCAAATAAGGTTAAATGACTCTCTGGTCATTCATGAGGATGAGCAAAATAACAAGAAAACAACCTAGGAACACATACACATGCATAGGAAAATAATAACAAGCAATACTACAAGCCCATAGTAACACATGCTTTTCTAAACATGGAGAACTAATATAACCAGTAGCTAAACAACCTCATAACAGAGAAAAAACAATACCAAACATATCATGGCATCACTCAATACATGGAAATAATCATGGATCAAAATGACCACTAAAACTAGAGATGCAAAAGGGGCTATTTAGACATGCATACATGCATAACCATAAGAGATCATCAAACATGATTTATTCTAACATGATAGATCTGTAAGATGGCATCCAAATAACAGAGAAAACAGCACCTAGACATGCTAGTAATAACAAAATAACAATCTAATCAATGCCTAAAAATTAAGCATGCAAATAGCAACTATGGCAGAAAATCATCTAAAACTATCATGCAAGACTATTTGACCTAGAGCTCACTCAAGCATGCAATCAAGTATAATATTCTAGAATAACAGTATCTATGATATGGAAAACAGTACTAAAGCATTTATTCAATTCATCATACCGATATGAAGAATACCATAATTTAACCTATTATTACTAGGAAAACAACATATTGAGATTTAAACTATAACAAGCATGGCTTTCACATACAAACCCTATAATACTACTGAAACACTCAAGACACATTTCAAACATGTATAAATAACCTACACATGATAGGAATCAATTTATAACAAGAACATGATAACACGACAATTTATCAAGTCATATCAATAATAGACAGAAAAGAACTATTTACTAAATAATGCACCAAGCCTATTCTCTAACTCCTAAAATCATGAAAATCTGTTATAAGGTGATCCTAGTCACTAGAAAACAAACACAAGTGGATTCACATCAAAATTCATCACCAATAAAATTAAACAATTCACAGAAGGGCTCTCTGGCCCAAAACTAACATGCATGTCATTTTCACACCATAACTCAAGTCAACACAAGGCCACCTGCCACAGATAGACATTTTCAAGGGCTACTCAGAACAGTTGAGTTTGTATGTTTTGGATACATAAAACTCAAGTTATTAAATAAAAGGTGTTAATGAGAGCTTCTGCCATTTATTTTATTTCTCCAAAAAATACAGCACAAAACCCAGATCTACAAGTTGAGATGGTTAAGATTTTGTAGATCTACTTCTGGGATTTTTGGTTTGGCAAGTTTTAAACATTTGCATTTTTATTTCGAGTTAAATCAAACATCAGAAAACAGAGCTGTAGGAAAAAGAAAAACAACCTGCAGAAAAAGAATTAGTGGGCCGGATCTGCTCCGAGCTGAGAGGCGCGGAGAGCAGAGGGGAGATGGGCCGGCGCACGAGCTTTTCCCGTGCCTAGTGGGATTTGACCCTGACAGTGGGCCGCGCTGGGTCCGCATGTCGGCGTGACGTGGTCAAGTTGACCGGTACGCTGCCGTCCGATCCACATCGGATGGCACGCGACAGCCCGCGTCATACCGCGCCGGCGGTGACCAAATCCTGGCAGCGGAAATAGGAAGGGCGGCGGAGCGGTCGCTGGAGTCTCGCCGTAGGTGGCTACGGACCTGCCCCAGAAATGCAGCTTGCACCAAAACGATCCGGACGACGCCGCGAACCAGATACCCCTAGTGGCGCACGCGAGGAAAGCCTCTGCGCCAGGGCTCCCTTGGCTCAACGGCGGCCGAGCGGGTTCTGAGACGGCAGGTGACCCTGAAAAGGACAAGTCCCGGAATAGAGAGGGTCACAAAGCGATTAGAGTTAGGAGGTACCCAGGGGAAGGATCGGGAGGGCTTGGGAGGCCCTGAATCGAAGGTTCGACGAGGAGGTTACCCGCGGCGGTCGGCGGCCGATTCCGGCGAGAAATCGTGTTAGAGAGAGGGATTTACGGCTAGGGGTTCGATTGAAGGATAGAGGAGCCAGGGAGACATCCTCGGAAGCAGAGAGGTGGCTTGCACTCGCATGGCGTCGGAGCTCGTGCGCATGCTCGCACGGTGGCCATGGCGGCTCGGTTAGGGGCATCAAGGAGGGATACATTGCTGTCTGGTGAGTGTAGCATGCCCAGGTGATCCTCCAGCAAGAGATTAGAGAGCTCAAGAGGGAGCTAGGAGGGCAGGAGGTGGGTGGACTTGTGCGGAGTCGCAGGTGTTTGACGAGAATCAGAGGAGGAAGGAGAGCGCGAGGAGAGGAATGGAAGGCACTGGTGTGTTCCTGGGAGGCTCATGAAGGTGAGTGACGAGTCCACGAGGATCGACATGCTTCCCAGGTGTTGGAACACGAGCGACGTGGCGAGGGTGCTCTGGACACCATGGCCAGCTCATGGCCGAGGGGGAAAGAGACAAGGAGAGGGGGAGGGCTCTTCCAGGGAGCTCACATGATGCACTAGGAGCCTTGTGGCGCAGGGGTTGCTTCTGGCTTGGATAGAGAAGGTGGAGTGAGATGGAGGGATGAGCACCATCCTTGTCCATTAGTTGGTGGACTTGTGGGAGAGGGATAGAAACAGCTAGGTCATGTCTAGGAGTGTAAGAGAGGTGTTTTCTACTCCTCAGAACAAGAGAGAGGTCGATAGAGTGAGTGTGTGGACCAGCACTCTCATGAACCCAATAGTGACCAGAAGATAAGGAAATTGTTTTCGATTGTTTTCACAATAATTTTGAACAGAACACATGTACAAAATCATGTACATTGCGTAGATGATGAAAAATGGAGTCTAGGGGTGGTAGCCTCAAGAGTTTTTGAAAATATTTCTTTCACAAATTTTTGGAATTTCAAAATAGGCAGAAACAATTTTTAAATGTTTTCTCCAAAATTTTAAACACAACTTCCAAATATTTTTGTACAAATAAGTCCCACATGACCATAGGCATGTTGGGTAATTTTTCCAAGATTTTAGGAAATACTTTTATTCACAAAATATTTTAAAGTCCATTTCTGTCCTTTTGGAAAATGGAAGATAATAAATAGTAAAATGTTTTTTTAAAAAATATTTTTGAGTTGGGAGGAGAGAGTACATGATATAGGTCTCAAAATTGATTTTTATTACACAACCCCTTTGAAAATATTTGAGACACCAAGTGGAAAAAGGGTGAAAACAGGAGTTTATTTATTAGGATAAAAACCATGAGAGAAGAATAATTCAATGGCCATTGGAAAATAAATGGACCATATAGAGGTGATGTATAGGTCATGGAGATGACAAGGGTAGGTTCATTGGGCCTGAAAACAATAAGGAGTTATTTTGAGTAACACAGAAAAATTGCATCAAGATAACAAGGATATGATCAATATTTAGGGATGCCTTCTAAAGGACTTTGAAAAGAGATACCAAAGTGTTTCAATATCAAGAATAACAACTTGTAAAAATAGCATAGATATATACAAAGAGATTTATGATGATGCATTGGTGAATAGAACAAAATTGGACATAAAGGCATGTCTCCAAAGTTGGAAGTTTTTAGGAAGCAGAGGATAAAATGGACATGTGATGGAATATGATATAGATGCTTGATCTTGCTATTAATAGGTTTTATTTTATTAGAACAACACACATTAATCAACAAACATAAATAAATACTTCAAGCAAACACAAGATAAGATCACTTACAATGCAGATAAAATAACAAGTCACACAAGATCGCTCAAAGAACTGAGTTCTTCAAATTAATTTCCAGGATGTGTTCTCACGTGTGGAATTTTAGGTAGTGATCAAGACATACCATGACAAGAGGATTTTGTAAAGAGGTTCAGCTCAAAAGTTGTTATTTCCAAAAGAATATAATTGAGGTAGAACACAGGGGTAACATAGTCCCCTCTTATAGTTTTTGTAAAAGAAGGAAGTGAGAAGGCGTTTTTGAAATACTTGCAAAAACATCTTGGTTGAAAACATGTTGGAGATGATTAGCTCCAAAATACTTTTCATATAGTTTTGTAAATTATCTTTTGTTTTCTCAAACTTGGCCTTTGGGTTTCTTCTAAAATCAAAACACTTTCAAAAAGGATTTTGCCAAAAGAGGGTGATGGGCAAAGATTATAAGTTTTCTTGACATGACTTGATCACAAGGGTTGTGCTTTAAGAAAGTTATGATCATTGGTTTTAATGGTAGTTGTTAACAAACTCAAACAAAAACACAATCAGAAAGCAAATAGAAAAGAAACACAAGCATTAGACAAACATATTAAAAAGTTTTTGTTGGCCCTAATTTTTGGGTTAGTGAAAACAAGTTTTTCCCGTCTTCCAAAAATTGGGCTGTTACAGCGCTTCCCCCTCCTTAAAATGAATCTCGTCCCCGAGATTCGTAAGTGGGTACTTAAGAGTGTAACTGAAAACAAGAGTCTCGGGCTTCTTCAATTTTTGTAAATGAAGATCCTTTGGCGGGGTGGTCTTCTGAGAATTCGAGGTGTTGATGTTGTCAGAATGTTGCTTGTCGAGGAGATGGATATGTTCACTTAACCCCTCATGTCCTTGTTGTTGATGTTGATGGACGACAGAAGCTAATGAAGGGTCTTCATTTTGCGGCTTCGTAGACCACCTGTCTTTGTCTTGATCGAGTCTTCTTTAGGAGTACCGCAGATAGTTACCGTGGCAACCATCTGGCCTCACATGGTGTCAGGTCCGTAGACTTGACTCTCTCCGATTACTGCTATGAGAGCTATTAGGAATTCCTATATGCTTCCTTGATTCTTGGGTGGTCAACCACGTTGAAGTGCGGATGCTTCCCCCCTTTGATTAGTCTTCGTAGGTTGTCGGGGATTATCTTCATTTTCGCCTCATTTTGGCTTGGTGGCGATGGCAGGTCGTGGAAGAATTCGTTGGGTCTTGATCTTTATGGAGCTTTGTAGGCGTCTTCATAGGTGATTTAGGATCACATAGTTAGATTTCCCTCGGGAAAACTAGCTAGTGCCTTAAGAAAACTTCGGTTAGATGTTAGTCTAAAATTAGACAGTTATGTTAGTAGTGTTAGACTAGTAAAATTTTCTGTTAGAGCTGCGAGTCACATCTCGCTTTAACTCGGGCTCGAATATGAATTCGTCGTCCTTCTTGATGGCTCTTGATGTAGTTTCTCAAAATGGTGCGTGAAGTCCGTTATCCGTCTTGAAGAAGATTTCAGAGATCTTGGGCTCTCGGGTTGAAGCAGAGAGCGTTCCACAATCGTGCACTTCTCAAGAAGGGATGAGGGATAAAACTGGGTTTTTGCTAAGTGAGACTTTTGAAGAGGTACCAAAAAAATGTAACTAAGGCCGATATGGTAAAAAGAGTTTTTTGCAAACAATCAGGAACAAAGCAAGAGGTAAAAATGTGGTGACTTTGTTTTGCCGAAAAGGCGTGCTGGTGAGACACACATGAAAACAAATTCAAAAGAACACACACCAAGAGAGCAAGTAAAACACCACGCAAAAGTAAACCACACAAACAACGCACAAGCGAAGAACAAACAAGGTACCTTTAGTACCAGCAAACGTCTATTACCGCTGAAGAACGGGTAGCTCAAAAACAACTGAGCGAAGCCTATCGATTCCTATGGGGCTGGGTCGACAAAAGGGTTGTTGAAGCCTTCTCTTTATCTCATCTTTATGTTGAGATCTTCTGAAGGAAGCTTCTTTTTCTTCGGGTTGCTAACTACTAAAGTCTTCTCGGGACATCGCCAAGTATGTAATTGTTTTATAGAAAGATAACATAAGAAAACTTTTTTATATACTTTTAAATGAAAACAAAATTTTATAAACTCATGTTTATTTATTTACAAAACATTTCGAGCCATGAAAACAAAGGACAAAAAGATATGTTTACTATTTTCTATGTTTTTCTACAAAACTTCTGTTTTATAAACCAGGCAATAATTTTTTTGAGAATAGGAGAAAAATAAAAACCATGCATAGGGTTCCTTAGATAAAACATTTTAGGCAGTAATATAGTTTTTACAACAATAGTTTTGTTTCCTATCTGACGTCCATGCTAAACTAAGGTCTCCTAAAGTCATGATGGCTCTGATACCAACTCTGTGGGGACCCCAGACTAACAGTCCGAGACCTCCAGTATGCATACATTCACAATCCCATGATCAGTTAGTCGTGAACAACATACTCGAGTTGGCATTGCAGATTACAACATCCACTACACAAATACACGACTTACACAACTGGTCACATGACTCAGTTGAAAACAACTGCCACGCAGGGCAGGAACACATACTGAAACACAACGGAAGTCTACAAAACATACTCGTGGTAAAACCCAAGGTATGCCTTGACTACCTACAGGCTACTGACTCGAAGACGTTCCTAGTTCGCATAGCCGTCAACGACACCATCTTCTTCAGGTTCTTCGGTTTTCTGCTCAAAGTCTGGCTAAGACAATAGCCAGGGACGAAACCAATATGAGTACGTTTGAATGTACTCCGCAAGACACCCCAAATGAAAGCTAAACATGCAAGTATGCATATATATAGGTGGAAGGAAGGCTTTAATTAGGGTTCAACTAGCTATGATGAATTTAAGACTCATCATAGTTGCACAAGTTTTATTTTTCTTTGTTGAAGAAGATACTTCAAAAGATATTTCATTTCTCTTGTAGATATAGCATGTCCACAAGGTTTTCATAAAGCATTCTAAATAAAGAAAACATTTCTCTTTGCAAAACTTCTTGGAAAAACACATCTTTAAGATCATCATTTATCCGGTACCTCAAAGGTACAATCATTCCATTTCAACGTACCTCCCAGGTACAATTCCAAAACACTTTCTAGCTTTTTGAAAACATTGACACAATGCTAGCTACATGGCCATTCAACTGTCCATCTCCGAGGACGCGGCTATTCTGAATAGTTTTACTCTGCAGAGGATTACACAATCCACAAGATTGAGTACATCCGCCGTGAACAACCACGGACTGTCCGAGACAGTATGCAAACATCGGATAACTGGTCCTAACCATCCACTATGTCAGTGCTAGTAAATGACTACCTCCTCAACCGGGTTTGTTCTCCCCGGCACCGAGTGAGTCAGCCGTATCGATCCGGTTTCCCCTGACAACACACCGCCATGGCAGGAGACCCAATTGCTGCAACCGGTAGTGAACTTAGTCCTACACTGTGAATGTCCCGTATCTCCCTCCCGGCGACAATTCGGTTCGGGGGACTCTAACCCCTATAACACTTTGAGGTAGACACGGACTAACACCGACAAGCAATTAGTTAGACCCCTTTCGAAAATTGGGGTATGTGGCAGCACAGCTTGGTTGTCCGGCGAAGACTAGGTTATGTGTCATTTTTGGAAAACAAGTCGAAAACAATTCCTTCTTCACAAACCTCCCTCGGACAAGGTCCCACCTTTCCTCGGGGTTTTTCCAAGCTTTGGCTTTCCAAAAACATCGAGTTAAAATGTCCACTGGGGGACTTAAGTTGGTTAAGTTATGATACTAAAATGTCTAAAGGGCTTGGTAACACCAAGATTATATAGTGGATATAGCATAATAGATGCATAAAATAGATAGTGGTGTAGTCCACTTGAGGAAATAGTTTTTGAATCAACTTTTGTAAAACTTCAGAAGTAAAACATGCATGATATATAATGATAAGTAAAACAACATCAAGCATTTAGAATGGCTTGCCTTGGCACTAGTCTTGGCCTTGCTCTTGAAATAAACAAGAGTTGCAATAAAAACCTCTCCGGGAAATAATACCGTCTTCGTTATCTAACGTCATAAACACAAAAAGGAAAACACCCAATCAGAACCAAACAAAGGCAAGCACTTTACAAAAAGTAAACATACAACAAGCCTTTCATCAAACAATTACACTCACAAACAATATGTCAATATTACTAGGGTGCACACCAACAAGCAAAACAGGCACAAACAATACACATGAATAACACTAGAATAGGTGCTATGGATCGTCAACCAAAATGGCATGAGCTCAGTGGGTGTTCCACTCTCATATCATGCTCAAATAAGGTTAAATGACTCTCTGGTCATTCATGAGGATGAGCAAAATAACAAGAAAACAACCTAGGAACACATACACATGCATAGGAAAATAATAACAAGCAATACTACAAGCCCATAGTAACACATGCTTTTCTAAACATGGAGAACTAATATAACCGGTAGCTAAACAACCTAATAACAGAGAAAAAACAATACCAAACATATCATGGCATCACTCAATACATGGAAATAATCATGGATCAAAATGACCACTAAAACTAGAGATGCAAAAGGGGCTATTTAGACATGCATACATGCATAACCATAAGAGATCATCAAACATGATTTATTCTAACATGATGGATCTGTAATATGGCATCCAAATAACAGAGAAAACAACACCTAGACATGCTAGTAATAACAAAATAACAGTCTAATCAATGCCTCAAAAATTAAGCATGCAAATAGCAACTATGGCAGAAAATCATCTAAAACTATCATGCAAGACCATTTGACCTAGAGCTCACTCAAGCATGCAATCAAGTATAATATGCTAGAATAACAGTATCTATGATATGGAAAACAATACTAAAGCATTTATTCAATTCATCATACCGATATGAAGAATAACATAATTTAACCTATTATTACTAGGAAAACAACATATTGAGATTTAAACTATAACAAGCATGGCTTTCACACACAAACCCTATAATACTAGTGAAACACTCAAGACACATTTCAAACATGTATAAATAACCTACACATGATAGGAATCAATTTTATAACAAGAACATGATAACACAACAAATTTATCAAGTCATATCAATAATAGACAGAAAAGAACTATTTACTAAATAATGCACCAAGCCTATTCTGTAACTCCTAAAATCATGAAAATCTGTTATAAGGTGCTCCTAGTCACTAGAAAACTAACACAAGTGGATTCACATCAAAATTCATCACCAATAAAAAGTTAAACAATTCATAGAAGTGTTGTCTGGCCCAAAACTAACATGCATGTCATTTTGACACCATAACTCAAGTTAACACAGGCCACCTGCCACAGATAGACATTTTCAAGGGCTACTCAGAACAGTTGAGTTTGTATGTTTTGGATACATAAAACTCAAGTTATTAAATAAAAGGTGTTAATGAGAGCTTCTGCCATTTATTTTATTTCTCCAAAAATACAGCCCAAAACCCAGATCTACAAGTTGGAGATGGTTAAGATTTTGTAGATCTACTTCTGCGATTTTTGGTTTGGCAAGTTTTACACATTTGCACTTTTATTTCAAGTTAAATCAAAGATCAGAAAACAGAGCTGCAGGAAAAAGAAAAACAACCTGCCGAAAAAGAATTAGTGGGCCGGATCTGCTCCGAACTGAGCGGCACGGAAAGCAGAGGGGAGATGGGCCGGCCCACGAGCATTTCCCGCACCAGTGGGATTTGACCCTGATGGTGGGCCGCGCCGGGTCCGCATGTCGTCGTGACGTGGTCAAGTTGACCGTTACGCTGCCGTCCGATCCACATCGGATGGCCAGCGACAGCCCGCGTCACACCGCGCCGGCGGTGACCAAATCCTGGCGGCGGGAATAGGAAGGGCAGCAGAGCGGTCGCCGGAGTATCGCCGTAGGTGGCTACGGACCTGACCCAGAAACGCAGCTTGCACCAAAACGATCCGGACGACGCCGCGAACCAGATGCCCCTAGTGGCGCACGCGAGGAAAGCCTCTGCGCCAGGGCTCCCTTGGCTCAACGGCGTCCGAGCGGGGTCGAGACGCCGGTGACCCTGAAAAGGATAACTCCCGGAATAGAGAGGGGAACAAATCGATTAGAGTTAGGAGGTACCCAGGGGAAGGATCGGGAGGGCTTGGGAGGCCCTGAATCGAAGGTTTGACGAGGAGGTTACCCGCGGCGGTCGGCGGCCGATTCCGGCGAGAAATCGTGTTAGAGAGAGGGATTTCTGGCTAGGGGTTCTATTGAAGGATAGAGGAGCCAGGGAGACATCCTCGGAAGCACAGAGGTGGCTTGCACTCGCATGGCGTCGGAGCTCGTGCGCATGCTCGCACGGTGGCCATGGCGGCTCGGTTGGGCGCATCAAGGAGGGATACATTGCTGTCTGGTGAGTGTAGCATGCCCAGGTGATCCTCCAGCAAGAGATTAGAGAGCTTAAGAGGGATCTAGGAGGGCAGGAGGTGGGTGGACTTGTGCCGAGTCGCAGGTGTTCGACGGGAATCAGAGGAGGAAGGAGAGTGCGAGGAGAGGAATGGAAGGCACTGGTTTGTTCCTGGGAGGCTCGTGAAGGTGAGTGACGAGGCCACGAGGATCGGCATGCTTCCCAGGTGTTGGAACACGAGCGACGTGGCGAGGGTGCTCTGGACACCATGGCCAGCTCATGGCCGAGGGGGAAAGAGACAAGCAGAGGGGGAGGGCTCTTCCAGGGAGCTCACATGATGCACTAGGAACCTTGTGGCGCAGGGGTTGCTTCTGGCTTGGACAGAGAAGGTGGAGTGAGATGGAGGGATGAGCACCATCCTTGTCCATTAGTTGGTGGACTTGAGGGAGAGGGATAGAAACAGCTAGGCCATGTCTAGGAGCGTAAGAGAGCTGTTTTCTACTCCTCAGAACAAGAGCGAGGTAGATAGAGTGAGTGTGTGGAGCAGCACTCTCATGAACCCAATAGTGACCGGAAGATAAGGAAATGGTTTTTGATTGTTTTCACAATAATTTTGAACAGAACAAATGTACAAAATCATGTACATTGGGTAGAGGATGAAAAATGGAGTCTAGGGGTGGTAGCCTCAAGAGTTTTTTAAAATATTTCTTTAACAAATTTTTGGAATTTAAAAAATGGCAGAAACAGTTTTTAAATGTTTTCTCCAAAATTTTCAACACAACTTCCAAATATTTTTGTACAAATAAGTCCCACATGACCATAGGCATGTTGGGTAATTTTTCCAAGATTTTAGGAAATACTTTTATTCACAAAATATTTCAAAGTCCATTTCTGTCCTTTTGGAAAATAGAAGATAATAAATAGTAAAATGTTTTTAAAACTAATATTTTCGAATTGGAAGGAGACAGTACATGATATAGGTCTCAAAAGTGATTTTTAATAAACAACTCCTTTGAAAATATTTGAGACACCAAGTGGAAAAGGGGTGAAAACAGGAGTTTATTTAATAGGATAAAAACCATGAGAGAAGAATAATTAAATGGCCATTGGAAAATAAATGGACCATATGGAGGAGATGTATAGGTCATGGAGATGACAAGGGTAGGTTCATTGGGCCTGAAAGAAATAAGGAGTTATTTTGAGTAACACAGAAAAATTGCATCAAGATAACAGGGATATGATCAATATTTAGGGATGCCTTCTAAAGGACTTTGAAAAGATATACCAAAGTGTTTCAATATCGAGAATAACATCTTGGATAGATAGCATAGATATAGACAAAGAGATTTATGATGATGCATTGGTGAATAGAACAAAATTGGACATAAAGGCATGTCTCCAAAGTTGGAAGTTTTTAGGAAGCAGAGGATAAAATGGACATGTGATGGAATATGATATAGATGCTTGATCTTGTTATTAATAGGTTTTATTTTATTAGGACAGTACACATTAATCAACAAACAGAAATAAATACTTCAAGCAAACACAAGATAAGATCACACAACAATGCAGATAAAATAACAAGTCACACAAGATCACTCAAAGAACTGAGTTCTTCAAATTAATTTCCAGGATGTGTTCTCATGTGATAAATTTTAGGTAGTGATCAAGACATACCATGACAAGAGGATTTTGTAAAGAGGTTCAGCTCAAAAGTTGCTACTTCCAAAAGAATATAATTGAGGTAGAACACAGGGGTAACATAGTCCCCTCTTATAGTTTTTGCAAAAGAAGGAAGTGAGAAGGCGTTTTGAAATACTTGCGAAAACATCTTGGTTGAAAACATGTTGGAGATGATTAGCTCCAAAATACTTTTCATATAGTTTTGTAAATTATCTTTTTTTTTCTCAAACTTGGCCTTTGGGTTTCTTCTAAAATTAAAACACTTTCAAAAATGATTTTGCCAAAAGAGGGTGATGGGTAAAGATTATAAGTTTTCTTGTCATGACTTGATCACAAGGGTTGTGCTTTAAGAAAGTTATGATCATTGGTTTTAATGGTAGTTGTTAACAAACTCAAACAAAAACACAATCAACAAGCAAATAGAAAAGAAACACAAGCATTAGACAAACATATTAAAAAGTTGTTGTTGGCCCTAATTTTTGGGTTATTGAAAACAAATTTTCCCGTCTTCCAAAAATTGGGCTGTTACAGTATGAAGCATCCCCAAGCTTAGTTCCTACTCATCCTCGAGTAGGTAAACGATAAAACATAATAATTTCTGAGGTGACATGCTACTATCATAAACTTCATCATTATAATGTAAAAGTATGTGTATGCTGAGATCATAGAGCTTCAAACACCAACATGATAAATAGAACTTTAATAATAAAGCATAGCAATCACTTTGTACCATGAAGAGTATCATAAATAAAGGATCATGGATAATAATGCAAAAAAAGATAAACGTGCGTCTCAAGTATAGAGAAAGCATGGCAAAGTGGTACTTCGCTAGTCCCTAAGAGTGGGACAAAACATAAATGCCAGGACACTTTTAAAGTTCATGAGGAAGACTAGAAAAAATAATTTAAGAACATATAATATCACATCATGAAATAATTACTGATGTTTACGGGACAAATGCACATAGAACTCAGAATGGAAAAAATGCTCTCTCAACTGTGCATAAAGTTAGAAGATGGAGACTCAACATAAAGGTAAAAGAAAGGCCCTTCATAGAGGGAAGCAGAGATTACTCATGCGCTAGAGCTTTTTACTTTATTAAATAGAGGTATTAAGAGTTTGACACTCCTCCAATCCATCTTTCACAAACCATGGCTAACCGAATCCTCGGGTGCCTGCCAACAATCACATAACGTGGAGGAGTATCTATATTTTAGGAGAGGTGTATGTTAATGTCAACGAATGGTAAATAGACAATACAGTACATCACAAGCCAACTGGATTCACAAGAGAGGCTCCCATGGTGAAGTACACAACTCGTGTAGAAGGTCATCCCTCTTTCTCTTTTGTTTACACAATTATACTTTGACTGATAAATCAGGGGAAAAATAGTGAAGAGAATTTGTTTGTATTAATTTGGGGTTGGGCACCCTGCTGTTGGCTCTTCTATCAATTGGATAAGCGGATGAAGTCACTAGTCCATGGTATGAAATCCAATCAACAAGTGAGATAAAGATTCTCTACTTACGTCCTCATTAGCAAAAATAGGAACACAAAACAAGAGTAATTTCGAAAGTTTTAAAGGTAGCACATGTGAAATTTACTTGGAGTGGTAGTGAAATACCACATGTAGGTAGGTATGGTGTACACAATGAGAAAACTTTGGTTTAAGGGAGTTTGGATGCACAAGTAGAATTCCATACTCAGTACAGGTGCATGCTAGCAAAAGAATGGGAGCGAGAAATCAAGAGAGCATAAGAGCCATAATCATGCATAGCGACATAAACATCATTAATTAAAGCATAAGAGGTATCACAAGTTCAAAAACTAAATGGTAATGGAGGCTATTAGTGACTGGTTCATAGTCATAAACATGGTGTGAGCATGCCAAGTCAACCAAATAAAACATTCGAAAGAGAATACCATAAATTTATGCTTTACTATGAGAAGAACAACTCATGAATCTTTTAAGACGTATTAAACATTCTCAGATATTTAAGGATATTCATGCTACTCAATGACCACAAGGCTTTAAAACTAAAATAACATTTATCATGGCATGAAAAAGTTCTAGCCACGGTCTATACAAGCTTCTATTCGCACTGTTATAAATTCTACTTCAAGCAGCAGTTTCTTTTCCCAACAAGCACCATACAAGATATGCTTTAACAAAAATTATTTACATGCTAAAGCAAGCAAACATGAGAGTACTAACCTAACACTAGTGAAACTAACAGCTCTGAATAAGAGATGTATGAAAACAAAGGCTAAATGCAGTACTAGCAAAAAGTGAACACTCACAGAACAATAAGAATGAAAACTAGAGTGTTCTAGGCAATGAAAACGGAGCATGTCTCTCTCCCACACAAGTATGATAAGATCCAACCATAAACTACAGCAAAAAAAACCAAACAAACTGATAACAAAAATAAAAGACGCTCCAAGTAAAGCACATAAGATGTGACTGAATAAAAATATAGCTTCACTAGAAGTGACCTCATAATTTGTTGATCAAGAAGGGGATGCCTTGGGCATCCCCAAGCTTAGGCGCTTGAGTCTTCTTGTTATTTGCTAGGATGTACCTCCGGGGCATCCCCAAGCTTATGCTCTTCAATCTTCTTGATCACATCATATCATCCTCTTCTCTTGACCCTTGAAAACTTCCTTCACACCAAACTTCTCACAATCTTCATTAGCAAAGTTAGTGCAAATCGAAATAATAAATTCACATGGTTTAGTTTCAACACAATCCTAACACTCATAAAAACATTAGCTACTGTCACAACTTCTTTTAAAATTCTTTTTCTCAAAAGAACACCAAAAGAAAGAGATTAAGATGCAAATGCAATTATTGGCAGAAATCTGTCAAAACAGGACAGAAGGTAAAGATTATTTTTTATAAAAATATTCTGTTGCTCTAGTAAAAAAGTGGTAAACTAAGAAAAGTTTTGGAATTAGATGATGAATAAAAAAAATTCAGATCATTCTGATCTTCCGGGATTTTATACGACGTTTTACGGTGGACAACATAAATCTGTTTTCTGCGCAGAAATCCGAAAACCAACTCCAACTTTCGTCAGAAACTTTACTTGGCACTACTAAAACATGAAAAGAAAGATACAAAGGAGTTTCTACAGAAGTATACAACCCCTTGACTGAAAGAAAACAAAGAAAAACAATGCAAAAATAGAAACATGGGTTATCTCCCAAGAAGTGCTTTTCTTTAAAGCCTTTTAGCTAGGCATCATAATTTGAGAAGATGCTCATATAACAAATATGAATTGAAGCAAAATAGAGCATCAAGAAGCAAATGTAAAACAAATTTAATTCTAACCCACTTCCTATGAAAAATAACCTTGTAGAAAAACAAGTCATGAAAGCACAAAGCAACAAGCATAGGAAAGCAAAACAAGTGCAACTTCAAAATTTTCAACATAAAGAGGGAAAAATTCACGGTAGCATCATGAATAAAATTAACAATATAACTATCACAAGAAACATTCTTATCATGAGACACATGCATAAAATAATTAATACTCTCCACATAAGCATAGTCATTCTTATTAATAGAAGTGGGAGCAAATTCAACAAAATAGCTATCATTATCATTCTCATCACCATAATCATTAAATATAGGAGGCATATTTTTATCATAATTAATATTTTACTCTATTGTAGGTGGACTGAAAATATCATATTCATCATTGTAAACAGGTGGAACTAGAATACCACAATGATTATAAACATCATATATTGGAGGCAAAGTATCATCAAAGAAAATTTCCTCCTCAAAACTTAGGGGACTAAAAATATCATATTCATCAAAACTTTCTTCCCCAAGCTTAGAATTTTCCATAGTATTAGAAATTATAGTGTTCAAAGCATTCATACTAATAACATTGCTATTAGCATGCAAATAAAGTTCCATAGGTTTTTTAATTTTCTCTTCAAACACTTCATGAGCTAACTAAAGATAAATATTATAAAGCTCTCTCATACTTTTGTTGTTTTCCATTAAGCCTAACTAGTGAAAATAAAAACAAGAAACAAAAAGATTTAATTGCAGAATCTAAAGGAAATAACTTCGAGCACTTACACCCGAGGATGTGAGTACCTTTTACCTTACCTCCCCGGGAACGGCGCCAGAAAAGAGCTTGATGTCTACGCACGTTCTATTGTTGTAGACATTGTTGGGCCTCGAAGTGCAGGGTTTTGTATAACAGCAGCAAGTTTCCCTTAAGTGGATAACCCAAGGTTTATCGACCTCAGGGAGGTAGAGGTCAAAGATATCCCTCTCAAGCAACTCTACAATTAAGATACAAGAAGTCTCTTGTGTCCCCAACACACCCAATATACTTGTCAGTTGTATAGGTGCTCTACTTCGGCAAAGAGAGAGTAAAATGCAAGTAATATGGATGATAATAAGTGATAATAGCAATCTGAAATAAAAATGGCAGCAAGAAAACATGTGTTGGGAATATGCCCTAGAGGCAATCATGTATGATGTAATTCCCACTGTATTCATAAAGTTATCAAGTTGTCCTTGTTTTGAACATCTGATATATGTCATTGAATATGTGATTCGATTGTGGAACTATATATTCACGTTGTTCATACTAGATTGTCCTTGGTCATTTAGGTTGTGCTGGACACACACCCTAGACTAATGTGAGTGTTGGCTGATGACACGGTTCCACTTGTCATGGGCATGGTGATGCCATTTCAACGTTCACGGACTTGGCTAAAGAGTTTAGCAAGTCGGACTGACCCACATTGAGATGCAACGATCAAGTCGTCATTTGCATGTCTCAATCAATGTAATCCTTAGACCTGAGGTTGTCGCACAATCCAAGTTGTGGATCACCGACTTAGGTTCTGTCAAACGTTGTTCTGTGACAAGGCAACTATAAAGGCAGAGTTCGGGTCGAATGAGAAGCAAGCTGCGTGATGTGGATAATCAAGATGGGATTTTGCCCCTCCGAATGGAGAGATATTCTCTGGGCCCTCTCGAGTGATATGATTCAGGAAGCATGGCCATGCGCGACTCAGTTAAGTGTTAACTGTGTCGGTTGACTAAGAGTTAGTCAGATGAATCACATATCACGGATCGAGAAGAGAGTTGAGCTATTTAAGGGATGACGATAAATCGCCTATAGCTCGACAAGGTATATCGTGAGGCAAAAAGGACTAAGATGAATATCACATTGAAAGGTATGTCGTCATGACTCAATGGTACTTGGGAGTCGGCACGTTCTGCTAGGAGCCGCTACCGATTGATCGATTGGGAGTTGGACTCCAATCGTGTCCAAGTCGCCATGAGCCTGCAGGGTCGCACACTTAAGAGCGGGAGCAAGTATTGGTTGGGTTGGACGCGAACCAGAAATGGACTGAGTTAGTGAGTCGGACTCACAGAGGGAATGGGCCACAAGTGTTGTGCAGCCCATTACCATACGCTATATAAAGAGGGGCGCAGGTTGCCCAGCAGGCACGTTAGTTCACTCTCCCATGCGTTGGGAACCCTAGCCCCACTCAGTCCAGCCGTCGCACCAGACCTAGCAGTCTGCCGTCGGAGCTCCTCCTCGTACGTGTGGATACCGGCAGAGGTGCTGTACGTTCAGCACTTCGACGTTCGAGGGATTGGATCGGCCGGATCGGATCGTGGGACTGCACTGCCCCGACGCGCTGCATCGATAATCCGCACCTGCGCGTCTAGTGGTAATACTCGTGGCCTTCTACCTCGGCTAGATCTTGGGAGTACCGCGTAGGAAAAGTTTTCGTTTATCTCTACGCGTCCCAACAACATGTAGCAGAACAGGCGGAAAATGGTGTTTCAATGCTTGGAAATAAGGCCTAGGGCTCCTATTTTCGGTAGAGGACACTCTCGACAATGAACACATAAATGAATAACTAGATAACTTATCTCACTATGCTACTCTTTACCCTCTCCGGTCGGATAACGAACACTAATCATTGCGTAGGGTTGCAAAAAGCATTCCTTAAAGTATGCATTCCCATGTCCAGTTAACCCCACGCTATCACTATGAGCGCCCCAGAAGGTACTAGAAGAACACCACAATTCATAGAAGATACACACACGATGTGCACACTATCATCTTCACACCGCGATACAAGGTGACTCCATAGTACATATTAATAAAGCACTTTAGTAGAAAAAGATGAAGCGTAACATCTACGAATTTAAATAGATTACAAAGCTCATGATCACATATAGATCACACCATGGGAGAGAGAGATGAACCACATAGCTACCGGTAGAGCCCTCAGCCCTGGGGGAGAACTACTCCCTCCTAATCATAGGAGACAGCAACGGCGATGGAGATGACAGTGGAGTCGATGGAGATGGCTTCCGGGGGCACTTCCCCGTCCCGGCAGGGTGCCAGAACAGAGATGTGTCCCCCGAAACTTGCCGGTGGAGGCGGCGGAGCTACGGATGTATTTTGTGGAAAATGTCGATTCTCTTAGGGTTTTCCCTCGGGGAAGTATAAATAGGCGAAAGGATGATGCCCGGGGGGTGTCCAGGGGGCCCAAACACCTAGGTAGCGCGAACAGCGGGACCCGCGCCACCCCATGGTGTGACCAACCTGTGGCCCCCTCCGGGGCTCTTTGAGACTTCTGGAAGCTTCCGGAACTTCTAAGACTTCTGACTTTCGAATTTTCCAATTCCGAGAATATTTCCAGAACAACTTTTCTGAAACTAAAAACAACAGAAAACACGGAACTGGCTCTGTGGCATCTTGTTAATAGGTTAGTCCCGGAAAACGTATATAAATGACATAAAGTGTAAGGAAAACATGTGGGCAACAACATGAAAACAACATGGAACATCAGAAATTAAGGATAATTTATGACGTATCAAGGCCTCGGGGGAATTAATCGGGCAAAGAAACACTCGGCTTGATGGAGATTGAATTCAGCCTAAAATGGAAGAAACAACAACGGCTGGGGCTTGATGACGATGACATCATCATGACGTCATCCATCTCTTTTTTCTGTTTTTTAATAACTTTTGATTTATCAGCCCATTTGACCTCAGAATAATTTCAAAGAACTTGTAAAAAGAATATCTTTTTATTGAGAACATTTTTACAAACATTTCAACACATTTCACTTTTTATATTTTTGAAAATATAATTAAATCACTAGTAGTACTTAATGTTAATTTTAAATAAAAAATAAAATTTTGTTTTTTATTAAATAGAATTTTAGAGACCTTTAACATGTCAAATACTACTTTTTTGAAAGTCATTTTACCTCACTTTCATATTTTATAAATTTAAGATTTTAGTGATGTACTAATAGTAACTTAATTCCATTTCTAAAAGAGGAAATTAAATAAATATAAAAGTGGCTTGATAAAATTTGGAAAAATCCCACAAGTCATAATATTGTTTTCAGTCTTATTTTATGTTATTTACAAAGAAAATAATTTTATATTCACTCCTCTATGTTTAAAACTTGGAGTATCATTTGTATATCAATATAAATAGTTGTTATTCTCATAAAATAATTTTGAGGCATATAAACTGTTAAGAGGTAATAATTCTCTGGTTTCAAAGGCTATAAAATATTTTCAAAGTAATAGTCGATTTGAAAAAATGTTATAAAATAAGGTTTTCTAAGAGAAAACAATTTCCTTGAATAATGAATATTTATTTTTAGTGGGCTTTTAGGGTTTATGGAATAGAGGTATAATGGATTCTTAATTTCAATTTTGATTGAGTTATGTATTGTTTCCTTTTATTTCTTGCATCTCATTGGTTTTTGGTGGCTTGCATAACATGAAAACAAAAAGTTTCAAATTTTTGTGATTTTTGAGTTTTCCAAAAATCAGGGATGTTACATACATTCTGATCATGAGGCATTGAGATTTTTAAAGAGTCAATCCAATCTTAATAAGACACATGCTAAATGGGTAGAATTCATTTAATCTTTCCCATACATTATTAAACATACGAAAGGATTAGATAATGTGGTTGTTGATGCTTTGTCTAGAAAAAACATGTTACTCACTAAATTAGATGTCCAAGTTTTGGGTTTGGAGAGTTTCAAACCACTGTATTCTGAAGATAAAGAATTTTATACACCTCATGCTAATTGTTCTAATGTGAAGGCTTGGGATAAATATCATATACATGATGGATTTCTATTTAGACCTAACAAATTATGTATTCCCGAGTGTTCTTTGTGTTTGATGTTATTGCATGAATCTCATAGTGGTGGATTGATGGGACACTTTGGACGTGAGAAAACATTACTTATGTTGGCTGACAATTTTTATTGGGCAATATGATACGTGATGTTTACAGGTTTGTGCAACTTTGCATCACTTGCAACATGGCCAAGTCAAAATTGAAGCCCCACGGTTTGTATACTCCTCAACCTCCACCTACTACACCATGGGAAGATATTAGTATGGATTTTGTGCTAGGTTTACCGAGGACTAAAAGATTGCATGATTCTATATTTGTGGTAGTGGATAGATTCTCTAAAATGTCACATTTTGTTGCTTGCCACAAAAGCAACAATGCGTCGCATATTGCTAATTTATTTTTCAAGGACATAGTGAGACTACATGGAGTACCAAGGACTATTGTTTCTGATTGTGACGTGAAGTTTATGAGCTACTTTTGGAAGACATTATGGGGGAAGCTAGGAACAAAGCTGTTGTTTTCAACAACATGTCACCCCCAAACTGATGGACTAACGGAGTTGGTTAATCGCACATTATCAAAATTGTTGCGAACCATGATCAAGAAAAATCTGTGGGAGTGGGAGGAGTGTTTGCTACATGTGGAATTCGCATACAACAGGGCTTTCCACCTACTACTAAGCTTTGCCCGTTTGAAGTGGTCTATGGTTTCAAGACCATTACACCACTTGATTTTTTACCACTTCCCATACAAGAGAGAATAAATATGGAGGCATCAAAGAGAGCTGATTTTGTGAAGAAGATAGACGAGAAGAGAAAGGATGCCATAGAGAAGAAGGGGAAGTATGTGGCTGAAAGAGTAAACAAGAAGAGAAAGAAGGTTCTATTTCGGCCAGGAGATTTAGTATGGGTGCACTTTCGAAAAGACAGATTTCCAAAGTTGAGATAGTCCAAGTTGTTACCTCGAGGTAATGGTCCCTACAAAGTACTTGAGAAAATCAATGACAATGCTTACAACATAGACCTTCCAGTTGATGAGTTTGGTGTGAGTAATTCATTCAATGTTGTTGATTTGACACCATACCATGGAGATGACCTTACTGCGTCTAGGTCGACGCCTTTTAAAGGGGGGAGGATGATGAGGACATCCCTAGTTCTTAACCACACAAGGAGGTTTTTATCCAAGAGAAGACTGATGAAATAAGTCTTGGACCAATAACAAGATCAAGGGCCAAGTTATTACAACAACAGGTAAATTCACTCCTCATTGAATATGATGTTTGTGATAATGAGAATTGTAAACTGCCCAAGTCTATGCATTTATGTATAATCAGAGTTATTGATAACACAGACTTGGTGGTGGAAATCAACCAAGAGGAGCTGGAAAATAAGATTGAGATGCTGGAAAACAACATTAAAAGTGGTGAAAACAAGAGTACAACGGTGAAAACAACATTACAAGTGGTGAAAACAAATAGTACAATGGTGAAAACAAATGTACAAGTGTGGAAAACAACTCCATGAATGTTCTTCCACACTAAGCAAGAGTGAAAACAAGAGGAGAGCGCCCCATTGAAGACCAATGCGCCATATAGAATTCCTAATTCAATTAGGCATGGCTTGTATGCCATATTGGCCGAATCCCCCTAAAGTGGGTCGGTTTGTATCCCTTCCTAGTCCAAGTAGGATTCCTAGCTTGAGTCCTAGTCTTAGTAGGAGAGGTCCTTGCGCAAGGAGCCCTTGTGGCCGCACCCCCTCCTTCATATACCTCACACCTGGGTGTCGAATCCTTAGATCAAGTTTAAACCAAAAACCCTAGCCTCTAGATTGTATTGATGCCAATCATTCATCTTGAATTATTACGTGCAAAGTTGCGTGATATCTTGTTGTTCCACTGGGAATAAGGAGATACATGACCACTTGTGATCTTTGATTACGTGTGCAAGAGTGTGTTGTTGAGAATACCCAAAGGGATTGATTGTTGTTGCATTGGCAACAAGAGTTATCCAAGTGAGAGGTCTCAGTGTAGCACTAGTTATCAGAAAATCCACAAAACTTCCACCAAAAATAGAGAGAGCTCATTGAGAAGATCGGGCCACCCCATATCAACTCTACAACAGACTTGAACATGAATTTGACGGGTGCGAGCTCACATTGGCAGAGGGAGCAATTTAGAAGAAGATGCTCTAGCAAAAATCGGGTCCACGTGTGCACCAATACCACCTGATGTTTTCTACGAGGATATTGATCAACCCTCCATCAAGCGTAAAGTATTAGCTACAGAAATAGCTAAGGACTTGAAAGCCAGCAACACAGAACAGTCAAAGGAAGAAGCAAAACCCACACCTATGAACATACCAGAACTAGTAAACCAGGTATAAACCACTTGGATGCAGCCATTGATCAACTACATGGCACGAAACGAACTCCCTGAGGATCATGCAGAAACGCGCCGAGTGATGCGCAGAGCTAAGGCGTTTATAATCCATGATGGGCAACTCCACAAGTGGAGCATATCAGACATATTACAGAGGTGCATCACCCCATAAGAAGGAAGAGAGGTCCTGCTGGATATACATCAAGGAACCAGTGGGCACCACGTAGGAAGCGGAAATTTTGTTCGGAAGGCCTTTCGAGCTAGATTTTATTGGCCAACAGCAGAACATGACGCTAAAGCCATCGTATAACACTGTGAGGCATATCAAATGTTCACGACTAGGCCCTTGTCCAGCCACATAACTTCACATGACACCACTCGCATGGCCTTTCGCACAATGGGGACTCGACATGGTCGGACCACTCAGCCGCTCATCCAATGGTGGGTATACTTGGCTACTAGTGGCAGTCAATAAATTCACCAAATGGATCGAAGAAATGCCCGTCACATCATAGGACGTAGAGTCAGCAATAAAATTCATCAGGTCCATTGTGCACAGATTTGGAGTGCCACACAACATAATCACACAGATAATGGAACAAACTTCACAACAGTAGAATTCCAGGACTAATGCAAGGAGCTAGGGATCAACATCAGCTACGCATCAGTCGCACACCCACAAACCAATGGACAGGTGGTGCGCTCGAACGGGCTAATTACAACAAGACTAAAGAAACGGCTACTGACACCATTCAAACGAGCAGCTGGAGCATGGGCAGGGGAGTTGCCCTCAGTATGAGAACAAAACCAAATAGATCTACAAAGTACACACCATTCTTCATGGTATACGGGGCTGATGCAGTGCTACCAGCAGAAGTACGCCACAATGCCCCTTGGGTCACTTCTTACAGAGAGGACTCAAATTAAGCACCCGAAGACGCACTCAACTTGGTAGATGAGGCTCGGAATACAACACTCGCACGCACAACCATATATAAACAAGGCTTGCGCAACTATCACACACTTCGAGTGCGTAGCAGAACCTTCAATGTAGGAGACTCGGTGCTGCGGTTAAAACAAGGAAGCCACGACAAGCTAACATCCATGTGGGAAGGTCCCTATGTAATAGGGGAAGTACTCAGAAACGGTACGGTACAAGCTCAAGGACAAAAAGACTAGGAATTTCTACAAGAATCCATAGAACGTCTAACAGCTACGTGGTTTTATTCTTAGTTTTCTTTATATCTATACCTAATAATAAAGGCGTTAAGGCTTCCTTGATTTGGTTTGGTAGGTCATTGAAACTGCCCCTAAAGTTAGACATAAATTATCCACCCTCCCACCGGTAAGTGAAAAACGTTTAGTTACTTTTTTTCCCGAGACTCTGCCCACCTACCGCCAGGTGAACCACCGCAGCTCACAGTCCCCAGCTCACCGCCTCCATCCATGCCCCTCTCACCACCCAAGCGCATCGTCCTCGACAGTTGTAGGAGATTGGGAAAGCGATGTATCTGGTCTCGACATCGATGCTCAATTCGGGAAGGAGACGGGGACTCCTCAGATCTTGACGAGTTATCTAAAAAAAGATCTTGACGCAGTCGTCCACACGGTGAAGAAGATGGACACACGAGCTAGGCGCATCTCCTGGATGTTGCCTCGCCTAGACCTGATCACCGGTGGATCAGCCGCACGCACACGGGCCTGCACACCCGCGAATGGTGCACACCGATCTAGCATACTGGGCCACATCTTCTATCACCGCGTCGATACCAGGAGCAAGTTTTGCTCCAATTTTCCGGTCCTCCGCCTCCCAACCGCTTTTATAACTCTGCCAGTTTGGGTCTTCTTTCTTTGTTTTTTCAATAGTAGTTAATAGCCGCATCTTCGTTCGTAGGGCTCTTGAGCAGACGTGTTTTGTAAAAAATGATACATGAAGCTGATGCTTGGTACTGTTTTTGTGCCGAAGCTATTTATGTATGCATGTCAATTTGCAAAAAAAAAACGTGGTTGTAAAAATATACTTTAATCTTAATTTGCGTTGTCAAATTTGCATTGTCAATTTGAATAGATATTTGTCAAATTTCAATTCTCAATTTGGGTCAAATTTCAAGTGACAAGGGAAAAGAGAACAATGAACAAACAAAAGACAATCCGGAAAAAAAAACTGGATGTAGTCAATGATGTGTATTTTATTAAGCCAGATCTCAATGCTAAATTATTGATATTCTGTCCAATAAAACTGAAAAAAATTAGAGGTTTCAAATGTGCACTATTAAATGTACTTGTATTTATTTTTTCCATTTATGTGCAGCCTGAAATATAAATGATTTTGAATTGAGGATTTGCATTCTTATAGTATATATCAGTGACTTTGTTACGATTTTTTTGAAAGTTTAAAATATGTGTTTTGAAATTTCAAAATAAAATGATACGTGGCGTTTGGGCTAAATTTTAAGTTCCCATTGCAACGCACATGTATTTTGCTAGTTCAGTATAATTAGAATAAGCCTATCTTATCCATATCTATATATCGTACAAACAAATCAACCAATATTACCCCTCTGCTACAATCACAAACCAATTGCAGCCCCACCTGAATGCATGCAAAAACCCATGTACTTAGCCACACTCAGGGGTTGCGCAGGAACGGATCCAAACATAAAATAAGGGTGACTCCCAGACGCGATCACACTCGAAACACTCGGGGGCCGCGCAACAATCAGTTCAAACAGAAAATAGGGGTGACTCCCAGCCGCAGTCGCACTCGAAGCACTCGGGGACCACACAACAATCAGTTCAAACAGAAAATAGGGGTGAATCCTAGCCACACCCGCACTCGAAGCACTCGGGGGCTACCCACCAATCAGTTCAAACGGAAAATAGGGGTGACTCCCAGCCGCAATCGCACTCGAAACACTCGGGGACTGCCCAACAATCGGTTCAAACAGAAAATAGGGGTGACTCTCAGCAGCGGTCGTACTCAAAGCACTCGGGGGCTGCGCAACAATCAGTTCAAACAGAAAATAGGGGTGACTCCCAGCCACAGTCGCACTCGAAACAATCAGGGGCTGTGCAGTAATCAGTTCAAACAGAAAATAGGGGTGACTCCGAGACGCAGTCGCGCTTGCAGGCTGCACATCAATGAGTTCAAACAGAAAATAGGGGTGACTCCTAGTCGCACTCGAAACACTCGGGGTCTGTATAGCAATCAGTTTAAACAGAAAATAGGAAGGACTCCTAGCCGTAAACTCACTCGATATACTCGTGGCCTGCGCATCAGTTAGTTTAAATAGGAAAAGGGTTGACTCCCAGCAGCAGGCATACTCGAAATACCCGGGGACTGCGTAGCAGTCAGTTCAAACAAAAAAGGGTGACTCCTAGCCGTATTCGCACTCAAGATACTCGAGGCTTCGCAGCAATCAGTTCAAATAGGAAAATGGGGGTGACTCCCAGCCGCGGTCGCACTCGAAATATTTGGGGGCTGCGCAACAATAAGTTAAAACAGGAAAAAGGGTCAACTATCAGCAACAACTGCAGTCGAAGGACTCAGGGTTTGCGTAGCAATCAGTTCAAATAGAAATGATACAAAAAAGTACTCAAGGAAATAAGCAGACAAGGGACACTCAATCAAGAAAAAATTGGGACATTATTTATATATAGCACAGACGGTTACATAGTTATCTACAAAGGAAGCTAAGCAATTTAATACCAAAATTGAGGAGTCCAACCACCCGCAAGTTGCACGTCTGTCTCCTATTCCATCAAACACATGAGTGCGTCTGCTGCAAGAGTGGCTAGTTCATATTGTGCACTCATGTTGACGCGCTGACGACCTCGGGGAGCATAAGGACCCCTACCAATTTTGACAAAATTCATATGTGGGTAGTCAGTCTTGGCAACTGCTAAAGCAACCTTAGCTCCACCAACCAGCTGACGACGGACAAGCGCCTTGGCATGACTATAACTGCTAAATTTACGCATCAAGTTGAAGATCCCTTCTGGTAGTTTGTAGAGTGGAAATAGGGCTCCGTATATATTGCAGAAAGCATCACCCCACCAAGTTGTTGGGCCCGAGTTCGCAACGTCAGGTGTACTCGAGATTTTTCTGCATTAGCCCAGAAGGAAGAAGAGCTAAAAGCAGCAAGATTTTACCGCTCCTCCTCGGTGTATCGAGCAACCTCAGTAGAGTTATCTTGGACACCTGCAGAAAAAATGGTCACCCGGATCAAATGGACTCAATTGACTCGGGGCAAGCCAATATTTCCCACCTTAAAGTTTACATTCTAGATTTGTGGCTATAGTAGTTAGCTCAGCTAAAAGGAAATCTTAATGGTCCATGGCAACTTGTTCTTTGGATTTTGAAGTGTCAAGTTGATCCCTCAAAGATTTGAGTTCTTCCTCTTTGCTCAGAAGTTTGGCGTGCAATAACTGCACCAACGCTTTTGGGGTATTTACTTCATAAAAATAAGAAGCAAAAGGATTTTAAGTTGATCCTGCCACTGGTGGTTGAATATCATTGGATGGAGTCGTAAAACTAGTAGCCTCGGGTGCCTAAAGAAGTGAGAAGAATGATGTTAAGACTCGATGTGCTATTTTCATTCGAGTGCTCGATAGCATATCTACTACCTTACACTCGGGGGCTACTCCCATCGGGAGAAGTTATGTAAATGAAATTTGAGTCACACAAGAGAAGCACAAGATACTTTCATTCATCGTTAGGAGAAAAAAGTTCATTACAGGCAAAAGGCAGGTTTACTGCACTTAGGCACCGCTCCTAATGAAACTATTAAAAGAAATAAAACTAGCTCTCAACAGCTGCTTTGCGAGCATCTTCAGCGGCTTGAGCAGCTTTGGCTCGAGCTTCAAGCATTGTGAGGAGTTTCTCGGCTAACTTAATGGAATCTTCAGTGAAGGGGTCGAGGTCTACCTCTTGCACGCTCGAGTCCCGAGGGATCCCACACAACACAACTATGAAGCCACCCTCGATGTCGAGTCCCCATGCGAGAGTGGGCACCGTCTCGGCTCCAGAGAGGGCCTGCTCCCAACTGAATTCAGCTAAGACGTTCGTGTTATGAAACACACCCATCAGAGCATCCAGAGTGGAAGGCACTTTGTCTCTGGGGAACAAACACGAGTATGTCCAGGAGCTTCGTGAGTGTATTCTTGGCCTTGGACACGTGCTCCTCCGAGGAAGTGACAGCATCCAAGAGTGGACCTTCCTGAGGTCGAGCAGTAAGCTCAGGGGGAATACCCAGAGGAGCTATAAAATTAAAGGAAAATCGTTAGTAAGGCATGGGAAATACCAAGGGAGAGCATGAGCAAGAAGGTGAAATGCAAGTACGAGTCAGAGCATCCGTCAAGACATGGAGTCGAGGGATTATTGCCTCCTCCAAGTCTGCAAACTTCTTGAGAGCTTCAGTCTCCTTCTGTTTGGACTCGTCCACTTTCCGAATAGCAGCCTTAGTCCTCTTCTTAGAAGTCGTCTTCTGGGCGAAGATTAGCATTCTGGGCCTCGAGTTCTTTCACTCCAGTGAGCGCATAATCTTTTTCTGTGGAAGTAGAGATCAAAAGCTCTAATGTAGACAAAGAAAACAAATTATAGGAGCAAGTCAAAACAAAATAAGTATTGGACACTAGGAGAAAAAGGATACCTTTTGCTTTGGTAAAGTTGGACTGAGCAATGTCCCTCTCCTTCCCAATGTTAAGGAAGCGAGTGCTTAAGTCCTTCATGCTGGCTAGAAAAGGCTGAAAGAATATTTGAGCCAGTGCATGCAACACATGTTTTGAGTCTACGCGTGCTTGTAGGCAGCCAAACATAGACTCGCGGACTACTCCCATCAGGAGCGTTGTCCTCGCACCTGATAGAATAAGCAAAGCAAACAGAAGAATAAAGGAAAAACTCACGTGGTTTGTAACCTAGAATTCTGGAGCTAGAGTGTCCACATCAGTCAAGTCAGCGGTCCATGCCCCTCGAGCAGAAGGTGCAGGCTGCCTTGGTTCGGCGTCACGAACAGCTGAGCTCCTTAGGGCATCTTTCTGGACGACTGCCTTGTCCCTCGTGTTTCAAGAGGAATCCAAAACAGTAGGAGTTTGGATGTCAAGAGCAACACTCGAGTCACTCACCCCTTGAGGAGGAGGAATCCGGGTAGCACCGAACCGACCCCTCCTTGGGGAGGAGGAGTTGGAGCTTTGGGAGGATCACTTCAGAAAAATGCAAGTAGAGAAAAGGAAAGGGTTAAATTAAAATTAAGACGCAAACAAATCAAAGAAACAAGAATAAAAACTTACCCGCTAAAGGACCCCACGTCGTACATGCGGCGAAGCTTTTTGGCGGTAGGTGGTTATGAGGGTGTAGCTGTAGGCTGAGGGGAGATTGGAGGAATCATAGAGATGGGAACAGCAAAGATCGGTTCCTCGGCTCGTCCCTGCGAGTAGCCCTCAAAGAACTTGATTCCTTCGAGGTAGCTTCCTCGTGTCCACTATTTGCTCGAGTGAATTTGGGGGGAACACAGGATTCATTGGCAGTCTCCTTAGCACCCTCTTCCACGTCCTAACTGTCCCCAGAAGACTGAACTGTAGCAGCGGAAGGAATCGAGTCCAAATCTGTGGATGAGGCCACAGTCAAGCCCTCCATGAAAGGGACGGTGCCAGCCTTGGGTGGTTCACTAGGAAGAACATCGAAGTTCTTAAAGAAATTAAAATCAAGGTTCAACAATAGAAAATTCCACTCGAGTGCAACGAATAGGAAGCAAGAAAGAAGGTGCGGTCAAGTACAGGATTCAGCAGATATAACAAAGGAATAGTTTGATAATCGAAAAGTAGAACGAGAGATAAACTTACCATGGTCCGCTGGATCTCGGAGGAAAAGGGAGGAATAGGTGGCACCGAGTCAACGGGGTCTATTTCCTTGACCCGAGTGATTCCTCGTAGGAAAATACCGAGTTCGTTACTCGAGAGTTCTTCTCCATTTAGCCAATGTGACTATTCAGCGCTCGACTACGCCCACATAGGTTGCGCTCTGTCCTCGAGTGGCTGCAATCGGCGCTTAAGAAATACTGCATCAAGGTGACTCCCTATAGGCCTGTCGATGACCCACCAGTATAGGGGGTGTATCATAGTACTTTTGATAAATAAGAGTGTCGAATCCAACGAGCAGCAGAAGGTATTGACAAGCAGGTTGGATAGAGGATTTACTGTAAACACTAGCAAACAGGTTTTTGTTATAGCAGATAAATAAAGTGCGAGTAAATAAAAGACAGTAATAATATTTGTAGTGAGTGGCCCAATCCTTTTGAGAGCAAAGGACAAGCCGGTTGCTTTACTTATGATGACTAAATGTTCTCGAGGACACATGGGAATCTCGTCAAGTGCTTTTGCTTCATAGAGTTGATTAATACTTATTGTTTTGATAGGTGTTGTGTGGCTGAACCTATGCTAATGTACCGCCCAAGTAGGACTAATACATACTTGTGATTATACCCCTCACAAGCATCCGCAAATACACGAAGTAATTAAGATAAATCTAACCACAACCTTAAACTATGGGATCCTACACTCCCTCGTGCATCTGCCACTTCGGCAACCCCACAATTAGTAGGCAAACACACAATGCATCCTCCTAGGCCCATAAAGTTGAAGTGTCATGTAGTCGACGTTCACATGACACCACTAGAAGAATAATACCACAACTTAAATATCAAACCACATAGATATTACTTCAACATAATTCCACTACTAACATCTTGACTTCTCCCATGTCCTCAAGAACTAAATGAACTACTCACGAGACATCATATGGATTATAATCAGAGGTGATATAATGATGAATAACAATCTGGTCATAAAGCGAAAACACCAAGAAATATCGTAGGCATCAACTAATAACAAGTAATCCACATCGAGATAGAGAGAGATCTAGTGGAAAGCAACGATAAAGAACCCTAATTGTTACAGCCGGGTGAAGGTGGAAGGTGAGGGTGATGGTGCTAGTGGTGACGATGATGATCTTGATGATGCTTGGAGTGATGAAAGTGATGATGACGACGATTTCCTCTCTCCGGGGAGGAATTTCCCCGACAGATTTCTCCCCGCCGGAGAGCTTTTCTCTCTCTATTGTTTTCCACCCTGAGGAGGCGGAAGAATATTTCCTTGATGGTTCTCTAGGGCTTAGGGTTCCCTAGGGGTCAAGTACGCGAAAGGTGGTGACCAGAGATGGGCCAGGGTGGCCTCACCACCTGGCGGCGCAGCCTAGGGGGGTCGCGCTAGCCTATGGTGTGGCCCCCTGGTGGCTCCCTCTGGCTCCCCTTGCGGCTGGCTTCCTCTTCTGGACTTCTAAGACTTCTCCGATGTCCCCCTTCTTATTTTGATATTCAGAATTAGGGTATCCTGGGGGTGCTTTTTCCATCAGATTTCTTGTCCTGGTGTTTATTCTCCAATAATTATTAAACATGCAAAACAAGATGAAATAACATAAGTAATGCATCTTAATATGAAATATATCGATGAATAACAGAAAATTACAATATTAAATAGTGATGCAAAATGGACGTATCAACTCCCCTCAAGCTTAGACCTCGCTTGTCCCCGAGAGAAACTGAACTCGGTAAACATGACCACATGTTTATGGAGTGAGGTGTCGATAAATAAAATATGGACAAGAAGCATCACATCTATCAATACACAAGTCATTCTAGACATCAACTTCCTCTCATATAATTTAACTTGAAACAAGTAGAGGGAATCACAATAAAGGTGCAAAAAGGAAATCATAATTGGAGAAGGCAAAACTTCGTTCTTGGTCAGAGAACAATTAACATATTGTACTTATATTTCAATCAGAATCTTTATATTAGAGCTTATATTGCAAAATTTAACATGCTCGGTCATAGCAATTTCTTTGCAATCATCAATAACTTTCAAAGTGATATTCATTCAGATAAGAACATTTGTACTAAACAAGGAAGGATAAAAACATGATTGCGTAAATCAACATATAGATGGATGGATCACAATAACTCAAATTCTTGCTTAAGACAGAAAGGAGCAGTTTTACTGACTCAACATAAAATTAAAGGATAGGCCCTTCGCAGAGGGAAGCATGGATTAACTCATGTGCTAGAGCTTTTCATTTGATAAACAGAGGCATGAAAACAATTTTCAGAGTGGTGTATGTCTACGTCACAAACCAACTAGACCTTACAAGAGCGACTCTCGTTGAAGGATGCTAACTGAAATCAGTAGATCATCCCTCCTCTCTTTTGTTGTACACAATCATGCTTGGACTGATAAATCAGGGGGCAAAAATAGTGAAGATAATTTGTTGTAATTAAGTTTGGGGCCAGGCACCCCACTGCCAGCTCTTCTAGCGATTGGATAAGCGGATGAAGCCACTAGTCCAGGAGTGTAAAGTACAATCAATAAGTGAGATAAAGATTCTCTATTTGCGTCCTCATGAGCTAAAATAGGGGCACAAAACATGAGTAATTTTGAAGTTTTAAAGGTAGCACACAAGCTATTTACTTGGAGTGGCGGTTAAACACCACATATAGGTAGGTATGGTGGACACAAATGGCATGGTTTTGGGGCTCAAGGTTTGCATGCACGAGAAGAATTCCCTCTCAGTACATGTTTTTTTGCTAGCAAGGATAGGTAGCAAGCATAAGAGTTGAGGGAAAACAAACAAACATATATATGATAGAAACAATCATCCAATCTTCCTTGGAAGTACAAAAAATCTTAACTTGAGAATACTAAGCTTATGATCCAACAAGAAAGAAAGATCATGGAATACTATATCTACATGCAACTCCCTCTTTTCTACTTAATCCTCAAAGTATTGTTGCTACTGGCCAATGCCAAGTTTGCGAAAACCAACTAGATTAAATTGATGCTCCAATATTGATACCAATACTAATAACAAGATCAACCATATAACAAAAATTGCAAGCTAAAAGAAAGTTTAGAAACTAAATGATGAAACTTCTCATTTATATTCCATAGCAGCAACTCAAACCAAGGGATACATCGATAACCAACTAAAGGAGTTATACTTCCATACTGCAAACCATCCTATATGATAACTTCTCTACTCATGATATGACTCTACTAAAAGTAAAAAAGGTAAACTATAAAGGTGTGATACCGCGGCACCCCTCCAGGCTTGAAACAAGCCAAGGAGATGCCAACACCAATGACGAATTAGTTCTTCGGTGGCAGTGGTGAATCCTTCTCATCATCAGACTTGCAATGTAAGGGCTCTCCATCAATAAATGATGACTTGGTCTCCAATATCATGAAAATGGCAGTAGAACTTATACGTTTAAACCTGTTTTCATACTCATAGTTCTGATTCGGCACATCATAGAGTTGTGCTTCTAATTATTTGGTGGTCTCGGTGAGTGAGAAGATCTCCTCCCAAAGCTTTGAAATCTCCTTCTTGTGCTCGGCAATCAGTTCCGTCTTTATTCTATGGATGATGTCCACTTCACGCTACGCCATCTTCTTGTATCTAAAGACTTCTTGCTCCAGCTCTTCCACCCTAGCTTCCAGGCTGTCTTCCCCTTTAGGACCCCGAACATCTTCTTTCTGAACCTCCCCATCCTTAAGTAGCAACTCATTGGGATGCATATTCACGATGTTCACAAAGAAACTGTCTTTGGAAGGTCCGGAAGAGGACATCGTGGCTCTAAATCTGAAGATGAAATCTGGAAGAAACAGGTTGAAACAAAAACACGACGAGAAAACGATATATGGACCTCGGGGGGTCCGGGGGATTATATAGCAAAATTATACGTAACGAGAGAAAAGTGCAGGTCGAAAACGGGTCGGAGAGGGGCTCCTAGGCACCCACACCATAGGGTGGTGCGGCAAGGGGTGGGCCCGTGCCCCCAGATGGTGTGGTGCCCTCGGGCACCTTCTCCTACTGTTGGGGGAATGGGTAAGGTGGAGCCTTACCAGCCACCCAAATAAATTGGAATTTACCCCATCCGGTCTAAGATGCTTAACCCGGGTTATGTCAAGAAGAGCCGGGTTAAGTCAAGAAGAATCGGGTTATGATGAGTATAAGCCGAATTGGATGAAGGAACCGGCCCAAGGCCCAGGAGGGAAGACATGGAATCCCGAGAGCTTGGAGAGCAGTTCAAGGCTGGCAGGGAGTGGCTGGTTCATGAAAAGAACTGGAGCGAGGAGGCCAGGAGCCGGAGAGAACTAGGACTCCGAGGACGGGTGTGACCCGGACTTCCCTGTAACCCGGAGGTCTCGTCCACTATATAAGGTGAGACCCTGGGACGTAGATAGAAAAGTTCTAAAGAAACAACAAGGTAGCTCGATACATCGAGAGCCGGAATCGCCCTTTGTAATCGATACCTTGTTCCCCGATAGTAAAAAGGCATGAGTAGTTTTTCCCTCAATAGAGGGGCCGAACCTGGGTAAACTCGGTCTCTCTTTTCCACCTTAACCCTTTCAAAGTTTCGCTTAGAAGCAATAGCCTCGCAATCTAGTTCTCGTATGTGGACACTTGCCGTGACAAAACCACGATAGTTGGCGCCCACTGTGGGGCATGCTTGCGGAAGCGTCGTCTTTTTGGAAGGAGCCTTACCTGGGATCGAGAAGCTCACGATAGGCCAGCTCAGGAGGAGCCGACGTGGGAATTATTACAACCATGATACATGGGGCCCTGAGTTTGCCTTCGTGGAATCAGGACTTCATGTCCCTTTTGGAAAGATCCATGTATTCATTGGGTACATCGGGATAGCAACTTCAAAACCGAACCAAGTATTATATTCGGTGTCTTAGAAGAGCATGGTGGTTGATTCTGATGGAGAGTCCTCAGTTGGGAACAATGACGATCATGACAAAACAGGTTCTATCCACCAGCTCTTTGGAGACCGGTTAGGAGGAGACCTGGAATTGGATACACAGAGTTTCAGAGAGGCGACTTATCACGCCGCTGTTTATATGGCTGGGCCCACACGACCTGCGGAGCCCAGGTATGACGCGGAGGGAAATGTGGTTGCAAACGAAGCTTCAACCTCAAATCCTGTTCTTGGAGCACCAGGCATCACAGGAACAACACCTACAAGGCCAACGGTAGCCCCAGCCGGACCAAGGGTGGCACCTTCGACGGGACATGGAACAACCAGCTCTAGGCCAGGGGAGACGGTGATGGACCTGACAGGTCCTGCGTCATATAACCCAAGGCCTGAGTTGATGGCCGCAATGGATTCATTAAATGATATTTTGGCAACTCCGATCACCCCAGAAAACTTGGCGCAGCGTAACATGAGATAGAAAGGCTCTGACAGGAAATAACTCATGCCCGTCGGGAGATCGAGAAGGAGGCAACCTGCATAAACAAAGCTCGGTCAGAAGTTACGGAGGAAGCAACACGTCTGGAAAGGGAAGGAATTCATCAAAGTTTCACGCAAAGGGAGTTAGCTTCAATACAGAATAGACGTCATCATACTCGTTTGAACAACGAATTCGGGGCAGGACTAGAGCCATCCAACCTTCATAGTGTATTTACGTCCCTTGCTGGGACCCCCGCAGTTCATATCCCGGCTGGCCCAGTTCACCCCATGAAGCCGCCGTTTACTCCTGCTCCAGTTCATCCAGCATGTTTCCAACCGCCCATCCAGCTACATGGTAACCCAAATCCTGTTCCAGCTCCAACACAGCCTCTCCAAGAAAGTTTTCATACACCTCGAGGTCATTTCAACAATCCAATGGACAACATTTGGGCAGAAACAACTAGTCTGGCACAGATTCCAGTTGACCCCAATAACCCTATTTGAATTGAAGCTCGGAGGGCCATTGAGATGTTCCAAACGGCAGTGGTTCAGCAGTTGAATTACAATAATCAGGACAAGATACATTCAATTCCCTATAATAGCAGGAGCGCTTTACCTAGAAGTCACCATGGAAATTCACCAGCCCCGGGAGGATCCAGCAACGCTAACCGGCAGCAACCTAACCCACCCAGGAAAGCACTATCTTATGCGCCTGGAGTTGTAAATGCATGACATAGAGTTGCAGAAATGGAAAATAGGAATCCAGGTCATATTCAACACCCAACTCAAAACACGGTCGCAAACCCAGCTCAAGCCGGGTCTCGGAGAATTGGAATTCAATGTCTTGGTCCTGCGATCAGGAACGAGAGAATGCCGGCTGATTTTAAAGGAGCTCGTAGAGTTGTAAACTACACGCCTGACATGGAGCCTGCAGATTGGATAGAGGGGTATGAGATGGCCATGGAGATATTGGAAGTAAGCGACACAGTGTGCGTGCGATACTTAAGTGTGATGCTAGAAGGGTCTGCGAAGTCTTGGCTAAAAAACTTACCCGCGAATTCGATTAATAGCTGGCAGGAGTTGAAGGACCAGTTCATCAAAAAAATTCAAGGGACATGCAAGCGGTCGACGACTATTACAGACTTAGAGAACTGTGTTCAGAAGGAAGGGGAGTCTGCTCAACACTGGTCTCGGCGGGTCGCGGAAATTATACATTCATCCTTCGGACTCACCGCTCAGCAGACAATCATAGCATTGGAAGGAAATTGCAGATTTGACCCACTAAAGCATAAGCTGGGACACATCAAGCGATATGTGAATGATATGAGCGAGTTAATGGATGCCATGACCAAGTATGCAGAGTCTGACAAAACGAAAGATGCAGACTCGGATGATGAGAAGTCTGCAAAGGGAAAGAAAGTTAGGCCCAAGAGTAGCCAGAATCTGAATCTAAGTAACAGCAACCACTAGAACTTGAATAATAACAAGCGCAAAAACGGGGAACAGACCTCATATTTAGTGGTTAACACAAATACATGTTACAGAAACCAGCGTCAGAGGAACAACTTCAGAGGAAATCAAAATTTTTGACCAAACAGCTTTGCTCAAGCTCAGCAATACCCATCATAATATAATATATATATATCTATAGGAAACTGGTTCTATATATATATAGGACAAATTTAGGCTACTCCCCCGGGTGTAGCTACACCCACATGTGTTTAGTATGATGTATGTAGTATATATCATACCGGAGAGTATGTACAGGTAGTATGCAGTATATATTTTAATATTTCGGCAGTATATATACTATTTTTTACGTAGTATGTGTAATTTTTCTACATACTCCTTTTATATGTACATATATACCCGTATTTTGAATATATAGTGTAAACTACAAGCTCAATTTTATAATTTTCACGAAACTTGTTTTGAAGTATCTTAGATATAGTATATGAACATACTTGGACCGAAAAAGTATGACACATACCTCCGTACGGAAGTATATGAGACGTGGGTGTAGCTACACCCGGGAGTAGAAACCATTTTCCGTATATATATATATATATATATATATATATATAAGAAAATGGTTCTGTTCTCCTCAGTGTACATACTCCCACATGCAAATATACCACATAAATAAACCGTTTATACCTCTTTCTTATTTTTAATATAATTCATTATTTAATACTTGATACCCCAAAATAAATTTTGTGAAAAATTTCATTAGATTCTACATATTTTTTATTATTTGAACATATACTGCTTTTATGTACCTACAAATGGTATATTGAAAAAATTGAGGACTCTAGTGATATTTTTTCCATCAAATTGTATTGATGTATCTTAGAATAATTAATGAGGTATATGAAAAATAATAAAGGGGTATAATACCCTTGTACGTGTGGTATATTGAGTATGAGCGTATGTACACCCGGGAGTATATAACAGGGTCATATAAATAAATAAATATATATATATATATATAAATATATATATATATATATATACACACACACATATATATATCCATATTCACGAAAATTTTTGGCATGAACTTCCTACAAATTGGAGGTTACAGGAGTGCCAAACTTTGCCGAGACGGAAATGAATCAACATTCCGGCAAAGTGGCAACTCATTTTCATATCCAAAATTTCACTTCATGTCATATTCATGAAAAAATTCGGCATGACCTTTCTACAAATAGGAGGTTATTAGAGAGTGCCAAACTTTGCCGAGACGGAAATAAATCAACATTCCGGCAATAGTTGGCTACTCAATTTCATTACACAACAAATTGCACATATTTAACGTCTCCATCACACGGCCATATTGAATCCGGTGAAATTTCACACATATATTGCATATCGCGTGTATCCGGAAAAAACTCATACAAACTCATTTAGTTATATATAAGCATTTATCCCACCTCAGATGATTAGATGGGTACACGAGATGATATCCAAAGAATTTTGGAGCTTTGGAGAGCGAGGGGGTAATTCTATATCTAGATGCCTAGGAAGGGAAAACTTTGGGTAGAAAGGGTGTTGGGAGGGAGATAAACCTAGATATACCAACTAAAATAATTTTGGTTGGTTGAAAAGAGAGGAGGAGAGTGGGGAAATTGACATGAGTTTGAGCTAGAGAGAGAAGGGGACAAGGTTTAGAAGAGAGTGGAGGAGGGGAAAGTGGGTGGTGGGTGCTTCACTTATGGAAGCACCTGCCAGGTTACCGCTGGCGAACAACTTGGCTTGTTCGCCAGCGCTAACGTGCGTGCTGGGCCCACAGATTAGCGCTGGCGGACCAGCAAAGTTGTTCGCCAACGGTAGTACCCGTAGCACTGGAAAACAGGGGAGGGTGTCCGCGAGCGGTAGTGGCAGCTCCACGCTCATGGGGCCCCACACTTAGCGCTGGCGAACAAACCGGCACGTTCGCCAGCGTTAAGGGGCGTAGCGCTGGCGAACAGATAAACTCGTTCGCCAGCGGTAATAGCGCTGGCGAACCGCGAAATATGTTCGCCAGCAGTATACTGGTGACTATAGGCAGTCTCCTACTAGTGGGACGGTCATAGATTTGCCTCCAGGTCACAAGCCGATCGGTCTCAAATGGGTGTTTAAACTCAAGCGAGATACAGACGGGAATGTGCTGAAGCACAAGGCCAGGCTGGTGGCAAAAGGGTACGTGCAGAGAGGCCGGGGATCGACTTTGAAGAGGTCTTTGCTCCAGTGGCTCGCTTAGACTAAATATGCCTCCTTCTCGCCATCGCCGCGCAGAAGAAGTGGGAGGTGCACCACATGGACGTGAAGACCTCATTCATGAATGGGGGATTGAGAGAGGAGGTCTAGGTTGCACAACCGCCAGGATTTGCAAGGTCAGACATCTCGAGCAAGGTACTGCGCCTTCGCAAGGCGCTGTACGGTCCCCGTCAGGCGCCACGAACTTGGAAGACGAAGCTAGACAAAGTCCTGGTGTCGCTCGGGTTCACACGCTGTCGTAGAGTGGGAAAGACAAATGCCATGGGATGGCTTAAGGTTTGGGGCCGATGTACGTTGTAGGTATCCGGGGAGGGATCGCACGGCGAGTAGCCGCGCTCAAGAACACTGCAAACACAACAATCTACCCAGTTTCGGGGCCCTCGTGTGGAGGTAACACCCCTACTCCTGCATATCTCTCTGTATGTACAATATCCGAGTAGCCACAGTACAGTTTTGCCTCTCATACGAGTAGCTACTCTGCTGCTCTCTCTAGCTCTAGTGCTGGCTCTTGCAATAAATGCGATCTGGGCCAACATCCCACGTGCAGGAGGGGGCAGGGCACCTTATATATTGGTGCCCAACCGAGTAAACAAAGAATAAAAGGTACAACTGATGGGACTTCACCACTGTGACGCAGAGCACGCTTCCGGGTTCTCGCGCTGACGCCAGCGCGAGAAGTCGCTGCGCCGTACGGCTGACAGGACTTGTCCACCCTGTCAGCCTCACAGTATAGGCCCCCGTCCTGTCTTGTCCTCTCTGTCAATGATAAGACAAGACAGGTGCCCACCTCCCTGTATCCATGACGCGTCGTTGATGATCACATACCTAGTAAGTTGAACCGCACGCCTATACGGCTACGGGATACACGGGATCTCTGTCAGAACGGCTCCATTGACTTTTGGCCCGAGTAGGATTGCTGCCCATCTACTCGGACCATAACTTCTCTATTCGGGTGAGTACAATCTTCCTCAATATCTTCTCTTGGCCTTCAGTGAGTATCACCGGATAGAATCTACCAGGTAGTGGGTACCCAGGTAGCCGTCTACCCAGTCAACAACACTTTGACCTTTGCTTTACCACTTGCCTTACCCCTACTCTGGGGTAGCCCCCCGACATTAGTCCCTGAAGCTGGTAGAGTCCAGCGAACTTGTTCGTAGGGCTCTGCCAGCTTAAACCAAATTTGTCTTCATGAAAGAATTAGACCGAGTTGCGCCTCAACTCGGACCAATACCTCCTACTCAAATCTCCCCAACTGTGTTTATGAAAGAAACTCTTTGAAGCCGAGTAGAGTACCCTCTGCAAGGTACTGACGAGTACCTTCACTTAGCCAAATTTCTAGCACGCTCCCGCTCGAACTCTATGAAATCCAACTTCTCGTGTCACCGCGGGGCATGTGTCATGCACCTGGGACCCCGACGCCTCGGTGCCAGTGCTGCCGCAGGCCACGCGCCAGTCAATGCGCCTAGGGCCCACAGCACGTTAGGTCATGTCGAGCGGGTACTCGAGAGCACACGATCCAGGACGTGGGATTAACTGCGCCGGTTACGCGCGCATATTGCGTAGTGTGCGTTTCTAACGGGCAGTTAACTCACGCCACACGATCTCAGGCCACGATCGATCCAGTAGTAACTGAAGCTCGCGGAGGAATAAATACCCCCCGCGCCGCCCTCTTCTTCTCTTTCCTGCTCACTTTCCCCCATCTCCGCTCCCTCTCTGCCTCCGCCGTCGAGCGCTGCACCGCCGCAACCGCAAAGCGCCACCGCTCCACGCACTGAGAGAGAGCGAGAGATAGCCGCACCTCCGCGGACCTCCGTCTTCTCCGCCAGATTCAAACTCAACGAGCACTCGCCGCTCCTTCCGCATCCGCGCCGTCATGGATCTTGAGAACACCGCCACAGACGAGCACGAGAACGAGATGGCGGCCGCCCGAGCCGGTTGGGAGGTCTCGGATGTCACCTCCGCTGATTGCCAGTGGCTGGTGAACACCCACAGAGTCCCTCCAGGCGTGATCTGCAGGCCTCCCGGCGACGAGCTCGTCCCCGCACCGGAGGCAGGCGAGTATGTTGTCTTCCTCTCGCACTTCAAGCGTGGCTTAGGCCTCCCTGTCTCCCAATTCTTCGCAGACTTCCTCCGCCACTTCGGCCTCCAACCACACCATCTCCCTCCTAACTCCGTCGTCATGCTATCCGCCCACACGACCTGCGGAGCCCAGGTATGACGCGGAGGGAAATGTGGTTGCAAACGAAGCTTCAACCTCAAATCCTGTTCTTGGAGCACCAGGCATCACAGGAACAACACCTACAAGGCCAACGGTAGCCCCAGCCGGACCAAGGGTGGCACCTTCGACGGGACATGGAACAACCAGCTCTAGGCCAGGGGAGACGATGATGGACCTGACAGGTCCTGCGTCATATAACCCAAGGCCTGAGTTGATGGCCGCAATGGATTCATTAAATGATATTTTGGCAACTCCGATCACCCCAGAAAACTTGGCGCAGCGTAACATGAGATAGAAAGGCTCTGACAGGAAATAACTCATGCCTGTCGGGAGATCGAGAAGGAGGCAACCTGCATAAACAAAGCTCGGTCAGAAGTTACGGAGGAAGCAACACGTCTGGAAAGGGAAGGAATTCATCAAAGTTTCACGCAAAGGGAGTTAGCTTCAATACAGAATAGACGTCATCATACTCGTTTGAACAACGAATTCGGGGCAGGACTAGAGCCATCCAACCTTCATAGTGTATTTACGTCCCTTGCTGGGACCCCCGCAGTTCATATCCCGGCTGGCCCAGTTCACCCCATGAAGCCGCCGTTTACTCCTGCTCCAGTTCATCCAGCATGTTTCCAACCGCCCATCCAGCTACATGGTAACCCAAATCCTGTTCCAGCTCCAACACAGCCTCTCCAAGAAAGTTTTCATACACCTCGAGGTCATTTCAACAATCCAATGGACAACATTTGGGCAGAAACAACTAGTCTGGCACAGATTCCAGTTGACCCCAATAACCCTATTGGAATTGAAGCTCGGAGGGCCATTGAGATGTTCCAAACGGCAGTGGTTCAGCAGTTGAATTACAATAATCAGGACAAGATACATTCAATTCCCTATAATAGCAGGAGCGCTTTACCTAGAAGTCACCATGGAAATTCACCAGCCCCGGGAGGATCCAGCAACGCTAACCGGCAGCAACCTAACCCACCCAGGAAAGCACTATCTTATGCGCCTGGAGTTGTAAATGCATGACATAGAGTTGCAGAAATGGAAAATAGGAATCCAGGTCATATTCAACACCCAACTCAAAACACGGTCGCAAACCCAGCTCAAGCCGGGTCTCGGAGAATTGGAATTCAATGTCTTGGTCCTGCGATCAGGAACGAGAGAATGCCGGCTGATTTTAAAGGAGCTCGTAGAGTTGTAAACTACACGCCTGACATGGAGCCTACAGATTGGATAGAGGGGTATGAGATGGCCATGGAGATATTGGAAGTAAGCGACACAGTGTGCGTGCGATACTTAAGTGTGATGCTAGAAGGGTCTGCGAAGTCTTGGCTAAAAAACTTACCCGCGAATTCGATTAATAGCTGGCAGGAGTTGAAGGACCAGTTCATCAAAAAAATTCAAGGGACATGCAAGCGGTCGACGACTATTACAGACTTAGAGAACTGTGTTCAGAAGGAAGGGGAGTCTGCTCAACACTGGTCTCGGCGGGTCGCGGAAATTATACATTCATCCTTCGGACTCACCGCTCAGCAGACAATCATAGCATTGGAAGGAAATTGCAGATTTGACCCACTAAAGCATAAGCTGGGACACATCAAGCGATATGTGAATGATATGAGCGAGTTAATGGATGCCATGACCAAGTATGCAGAGTCTGACAAAACGAAAGATGCAGACTCGGATGATGAGAAGTCTGCAAAGGGAAAGAAAGTTAGGCCCAAGAGTAGCCAGAATCTGAATCTGAGTAACAGCAACCACTAGAACTTGAATAATAACAAGCGCAAAAACGGGGAACAGACCTCATATTTAGTGGTTAACACAAATACATGTTACAGAAACCAGCGTCAGAGGAACAACTTCAGAGGAAATCAAAATTTTCGACCAAACAGCTTTGCTCAAGCTCAGCAATACCCATCATAATATAATATATATATCTATAGGAAACTGGTTCTATATATATATAGGACAAATTTAGGCTACTCCCCCGGGTGTAGCTACACCCACATGTGTTTAGTATGATGTATGTAGTATATATCATACCGGAGAGTATGTACAGGTAGTATGCAGTATATATTTTAATATTTCGGCAGTATATATACTATTTTTTACGTAGTATGTGTAATTTTTCTACATACTCCTTTTATATGTACATATATACCCGTATTTTGAATATATAGTGTAAACTACAAGCTCAATTTTATAATTTTCACGAAACTTGTTTTGAAGTATCTTAGATATAGTATATGAACATACTTGGACCGAAAAAGTATGACACATACCTCCGTACGGCAGTATATGAGACGTGGGTGTAGCTACACCCGGGAGTAGAAACCATTTTCCGTATATATATATATATATATATATATATATATATAAGAAAATGGTTCTGTTCTCCTCAGTGTACATACTCCCACATGCAAATATACCACATAAATAAACCGTTTATACCTCTTTCTTATTTTTAATATAATTCATTATTTAATACTTGATACCCCAAAATAAATTTTGTGAAAAATTTCATTAGATTCTACATATTTTTTATTATTTGAACATATACTGCTTTTATGTACCTACAAATGGTATATTGAAAAAATTGAGGACTCTAGTGATATTTTTTCCATCAAATTGTATTGATGTATCTTAGAATAATTAATGAGGTATATGAAAAATAATAAAGGGGTATAATACCCTTGTACGTGTGGTATATTGAGTATGAGCGTATGTACACCCGGGAGTATATAACAGGGTCATATAAATAAATAAATATATATATATATAAATATATATATATATATATATATATACACACACACATATATATATCCATATTCACGAAAAAATTTGGCATGAACTTCCTACAAATTGGAGGTTACAGGAGTGCCAAACTTTGCCGAGACGGAAATGAATCAACATTCCGGCAAAGTGGCAACTCATTTTCATATCCAAAATTTCACTTCATGTCATATTCATGAAAAAATTCGGCATGACCTTTCTACAAATAGGAGGTTATTAGAGAGTGCCAAACTTTGCCGAGACGGAAATAAATCAACATTCCGGCAATAGTTGGCTACTCAATTTCATTACACAACAAATTGCACATATTTAACGTCTCCATCACACGGCCATATTGAATCCGGTGAAATTTCACACATATATTGCATATCGCGTGTATCCGGAAAAAACTCATACAAACTCATTTAGTTATATATAAGCATTTATCCCACCTCAGATGATTAGATGGGTACACGAGATGATATCCAAAGAATTTTGGAGCTTTGGAGAGCGAGGGGGTAATTCTATATCTAGATGCCTAGGAAGGGAAAACTTTGGGTAGAAAGGGTGTTGGGAGGGAGATAAACCTAGATATACCAACTAAAATAATTTTGGTTGGTTGAAAAGAGAGGAGGAGAGTGGGGAAATTGACATGAGTTTGAGCTAGAGAGAGAAGGGGACAAGGTTTAGAAGAGAGTGGAGGAGGGGAAAGTGGGTGGTGGGTGCTTCACTTATGGAAGCACCTGCCAGGTTACCGCTGGCGAACAACTTGGCTTGTTCGCCAGCGCTAACGTGCGTGCTGGGCCCACAGATTAGCGCTGGCGGACCAGCAAAGTTGTTCGCCAACGGTAGTACCCGTAGCACTGGAAAACAGGGGAGGGTGTCCGCGAGCGGTAGTGGCAGCTCCACGCTCATGGGGCCCCACACTTAGCGCTGGCGAACAAACCGGCACGTTCGCCAGCGTTAAGGGGCGTAGCGCTGGCGAACAGATAAACTCGTTCGCCAGCGGTAATAGCGCTGGCGAACCGCGAAATATGTTCGCCAGCAGTATACTGGTGACTATAGGCAGTCTCCTACTAGTGGGACGGTCATAGATTTGCCTCCAGGTCACAAGCCGATCGGTCTCAAATGGGTGTTTAAACTCAAGCGAGATACTGACGGGAATGTGCTGAAGCACAAGGCCAGGCTGGTGGCAAAAGGGTACGTGCAGAGAGGCCGGGGATCGACTTTGAAGAGGTCTTTGCTCCAGTGGCTCGCTTAGACTAAATATGCCTCCTTCTCGCCATCGCCGCGCAGAAGAAGTGGGAGGTGCACCACATGGACGTGAAGACCTCATTCATGAATGGGGGATTGAGAGAGGAGGTCTAGGTTGCACAACCGCCAGGATTTGCAAGGTCAGACATCTCGAGCAAGGTACTGCGCCTTCGCAAGGCGCTGTACGGTCCCCGTCAGGCGCCACGAACTTGGAAGACGAAGCTAGACAAAGTCCTGGTGTCGCTCGGGTTCACACGCTGTCGTAGAGTGGGAAAGACAAATGCCATGGGATGGCTTAAGGTTTGGGGCCGATGTACGTTGTAGGTATCCGGGGAGGGATCGCACGGCGAGTAGCCGCGCTCAAGAACACTGCAAACACAACAATCTACCCAGTTTCGGGGCCCTCGTGTGGAGGTAACACCCCTACTCCTGCATATCTCTCTGTATGTACAATATCCGAGTAGCCACAGTACAGTTTTGCCTCTCATACGAGTAGCTACTCTGCTGCTCTCTCTAGCTCTAGTGCTGGCTCTTGCAATAAATGCGATCTGGGCCAACATCCCACGTGCAGGAGGGGGCAGGGCACCTTATATATTGGTGCCCAACCGAGTAAACAAAGAATAAAAGGTACAACTGATGGGACTTCACCACTGTGACGCAGAGCACGCTTCCGGGTTCTCGCGCTGACGCCAGCGCGAGAAGTCGCTGCGCCGTACGGCTGACAGGACTTGTCCACCCTGTCAGCCTCACAGTATAGGCCCCCGTCCTGTCTTGTCCTCTCTGTCAATGATAAGACAAGACAGGTGCCCACCTCCCTGTATCCATGACGCGTCGTTGATGATCACATACCTAGTAAGTTGAACCGCACGCCTATACGGCTACGGGATACACGGGATCTCTGTCAGAACGGCTCCATTGACTTTTGGCCCGAGTAGGATTGCTGCCCATCTACTCGGACCATAACTTCTCTATTCGGGTGAGTACAATCTTCCTCAATATCTTCTCTTGGCCTTCAGTGAGTATCACCGGATAGAATCTACCAGGTAGTGGGTACCCAGGTAGCCGTCTACCCAGTCAACAACACTTTGACCTTTGCTTTACCACTTGCCTTACCCCTACTCTGGGGTAGCCCCCCGACATTAGTCCCTGAAGCTGGTAGAGTCCAGCGAACTTGTTCGTAGGGCTCTGCCAGCTTAAACCAAATTTGTCTTCATGAAAGAATTAGACCGAGTTGCGCCTCAACTCGGACCAATACCTCCTACTCAAATCTCCCCAACTGTGTTTATGAAAGAAACTCTTTGAAGCCGAGTAGAGTACCCTCTGCAAGGTACTGACGAGTACCTTCACTTAGCCAAATTTCTAGCACGCTCCCGCTCGAACTCTATGAAATCCAACTTCTCGTGTCACCGCGGGGCATGTGTCATGCACCTGGGACCCCGACGCCTCGGTGCCAGTGCTGCCGCAGGCCACGCGCCAGTCAATGCGCCTAGGGCCCACAGCACGTTAGGTCATGTCGAGCGGGTACTCGAGAGCACACGATCCAGGACGTGGGATTAACTGCGCCGGTTACGCGCGCATATTGCGTAGTGTGCGTTTCTAACGGGCAGTTAACTCACGCCACACGATCTCAGGCCACGATCGATCCAGTAGTAACTGAAGCTCGCGGAGGAATAAATACCCCCCGCGCCGCCCTCTTCTTCTCTTTCCTGCTCACTTTCCCCCATCTCCGCTCCCTCTCTGCCTCCGCCGTCGAGCGCTGCACCGCCGCAACCGCAAAGCGCCACCGCTCCACGCACTGAGAGAGAGCGAGAGATAGCCGCACCTCCGCGGACCTCCGTCTTCTCCGCCAGATTTAAACTCAACGAGCACTCGCCGCTCCTTCCGCATCCGCGCCGTCATGGATCTTGAGAACACCGCCACAGACGAGCACGAGAACGAGATGGCGGCCGCCCGAGCCGGTTGGGAGGTCTCGGATGTCACCTCCGCTGATTGCCAGTGGCTGGTGAACACCCACAGAGTCCCTCCAGGCGTGATCTGCAGGCCTCCCGGCGACGAGCTCGTCCCCGCACCGGAGGCAGGCGAGTATGTTGTCTTCCTCTCGCACTTCAAGCGTGGCTTAGGCCTCCCTGTCTCCCAATTCTTCGCAGACTTCCTCCGCCACTTCGGCCTCCAACCACACCATCTCCCTCCTAACTCCGTCGTCATGCTATCCGCCCACGCCATCGTGTGTGAAGCTTTTCTGGGCGTCTACCCGACAGTCCAGACCTGGGCCCGGTATTTCTATCTCCGCCAACAGAGTGTCCCCAACCCTGGCAACCATCAAGTTCCTCGCGTCATGACCCAGACGGGTGGCGCGATGATGCTGCAACGCAAGAACGGGCACCATCCGAGGGTTCTCGGATTGGAAACCGTGCGCAAGTGGCCGCGCGGTTTCCTCTACGTGAAGAATGTGGCTCCTGAAGCCGGGAAGCCCACGGTGGACCGGATTGGACTCCCAGCGTTCCGCAACGTGCTACCCACCGGGCAGAACTGGGGGTACCATTCCAAAAATACAGTGCCTGACGTCGTTCAAGTTGAGAAGCGCCTAGTGCAGCTTGTGAACGAAGGACTCCTGCAGGATGACCCGATCGCCTGCTGGATGTCGTGCCGAGTGCTCCCGCTCCAGGATCGAGCACACAAGATGTGCTACATGGGAGGCCCTTGGGACTGCGCCAGGACCACCACCTTCGAGGTCAGCAAGGCAGAGGTGGTCCTTTGGGCGAGGTCCATCATGAAGACCACAATGACCGACAACTGGGCATACGGCTTCGTGCTGTATAGCCGCACCAAACGTATCCCCAAGGTTAGTTCTCTACTATGTATGCTTTGTATTTGCATTTTGATACCTAATAGGTTGATTCTCAGCTTTGTATGCTTAATGTTTGCATGCTGCACCGAGTAGGTCCTCATACTTAACTCTCGGTCTCGTATGCTTTGTGTTTGCATGCCGTGCCGAATAGAATCACTTCTGTGAGTAGAAAAACTTAGCTCAATATGCTTCATGTTTGCATGCTGGACCGAGTAGCACCACTTAGCTTAATATGCTTTGTGTTTGCATGCTAAACCGAGTAGTATCACTTAGCTTGATATTCTTTGTGTTTGCGTGCTAAACCGAGTAGTACCACTTAGCTTGATATGCTTTGTGTTTGCATGCTAAACCGAGTAGTATCACTTAGCTCGATATGCTTTGTGTTTGCATGATAAACCGAGTAGTATTACTACTCTGCTAAAACTCAACTCACTGCGCCCTATGCTTGTACCTGCAGCATATTCCTCGTCAGAAGACCGAGGACAACGAGATCTTTGATGCCAACTGGGAACCTAACATGACAGAGGATGACGTCAATGCATACGACATCCAGGACAACCTCTGCATTCCTCGCGCCGGCCAGGAAGGTAAGGCCCGTGTAGATGCCTCTATTCGGGATTGGTCCGAAGATGAAGAAGGTGACCGAGTTCACCTCTCTGCTCGCTTACCAAAATGCGTTGATTCTTTTTCCTTGCTTGTTCTAAATCCTTCCTTCTTCTGTCCACAGAGGAGCCCAAGCTGGATGAAGGGGAGGAACCCCTGATTGTGGATCCGCTGTCCGTGGCTGGTCCCACCACCCGGAAGAGGGCTGGCAGCGATGCACAGGCTTCCCCTGGCAAGAGGACTAAGAAGAAGCCGGCAGTCAAAGCCACCACCTCCCGCAAGAGACAGGCCCCCACCATAGACGGGTAAGTGCCTTCCGAGTAAACTTTGATTCATTGCCGTTTTTCTTCCTTGGTTTCCTTTTTTTCTTTCCTTCTGATCCTGTGTGTGTTCCTCTTCAGCGAGGCACTCGATGCTGACGCCACCACTGCACCAATTCCTAAGAAGCGGACAGCCCCGCCCCAAGAGCAGCCCGTGGAGCTCTCTGATGATGATGAAGGCCAAGAGGAACGGGGTAGGGCGCGTGCTCCCTCCCAAGTTATAGAAGTGCAAGACCCTGGCGCCGAGAACCTTGGCGCTGGGAATGAAACAGATCTCGGCCCTGAGCAGCCGTAGCCTGATGCGCAGCCGGCTGCCCAGGCCACTGACGACGCCGAGAGATCGCCAACTCCTCCGGCTGCATCAGCCGAGGAGAACACCGAGCGCGCTGCCGAGCAGCAGCAAGAAAACGCCGCCCTGGAGCGTCCAGAGCCTGCTGCAGAACAGCAGTCTAAAGATAATGCTGCAGAGCAGCGCGACCCCACTGCCGAGCAGCTGGTGGAGGACAATGCCGCCGAAAGGCCTGATCCCGCTGACGAGAAGCGGGTGGAGTGCTCTGTTGTGGAGCCGCCACTCCCACCTGTGCCGCCTACTCAGCAGGCAACTCCACCCACCAAGCAAGTGACGCCACCATCTCGACAACCACCTGTACCAGTTTGCCAACCGCCTCCTTCTTCTCAGCAAGTACCTCCGCCCAACACCAGGAAATGCATCAAGCCCGGCGCGGAGCCAACCCGACTGCAACCAAAACGCGCTGCCGCACAGACTGGGCAGCAGATGCCGCTCGCCAAGCCGCAAGGCGGACAACCCGGGCAACTGGTCAAAAGCACCCAGCTGACGCTCACCCAGAACAAGACACCGTCGAACCCAAACGCCACCCTGGTTCCCTCCAAGGTCACCCTTGGTCCTGTCGATAAATTGAGTGCTGGCGCTGGCGTCAGCGTGCAGCGCAAGTATCCTGAGTATTGGACAGAACTGCAGCAGCGCCACCAAATCCAGCTGTCCAAGGAGGATGAGCGGATAGCCGCTCTCAGAGAGCGCAAAGCCGCAGGCCAGTCCAAATCCAAGGGAAAGCAAAAATCCTTGGTTATCAAGGAACTCTCTTCCCGCGGTGAGGACGACGAGGTGCTTCCCGAAGAAGGCATCGCGGCCATCTTGGACCGTGCAGGCCATGTCGAGAAGGCCTAGGATAGCAAGGTGTACGGCAACAACGCCTGGGATGGTACCGAGTTGGGCAAGCTCGACCATTACGGGACATACTGGAACAAGGCCGATATTGGTCCTATTGGCATGTCCGTGGCCAGCCCTTGCAGCACCTTGGCCGGAAAGCTGTTTGTCCTGCGCAAAAACATCGAGGACATTAAGAAAAGCTATGTCGTAAGTGTCCCTCTTCATTTTGAGTTTTCCGAGTTGCCAGTTTGCTTCTTTCTCCTTTTTTTTCTCTTAGCCATCCCCAGTCCCCGAGATTCGGGCCGAGTAGGTGAGACTCAACCGAGTTGAAATTTACTCGGGCCAAATCTTCCAAAAACTTATACTCTTCCCTTCTTCTCTGCAGGATAGCGTCCAAAAAAGGACAAAAGTTTCCGGCCATCTTCTCTGGAATCACCGCCAAGCCAGAGACCGGAACCAAGCTCTGGAGGCTGACAAGAAAGACAGGGATGCTATGGAGCAGCACGCTCTGGAGCGCACCCTCAAGCTTTCTGAAATGGAGAGTAAGATTTCAGCATCTCGGTTTGTGCGTTTTGTACTTACGCCCGTTTTTTGCTTTTTGCTCAATTGCTGTCTTCTCTGCAGGCGAGCTCAAGGCTCTGTTGGATAGACACCAAGATTGCGAGGTTTTCGCTGCCTCTGCGCAGAGTAAAATATCTACTTTGGAAGGTGAGCTTCCCTCTTTCTTCTCTGCATTTTCATTCTCTTACTTGGCTACCCTGCTGATAGTGATGTTCTTCTCGCAGAAGAATATAAAAGTTTCCGGGAGCAGCACTTGCATTGCCTCACCCCTGCTGAGGCACAACAGCAAGTGCAGGCCCGAGAAGCGGAGCTGGAGAAAGAGCGCACAGTCGAAAGGGCGAAGTACGAGAAGCTCCAAGTTGATCTCAAAGACGCCCTTCAGACTGCAATTAACCATGTCCGCGAGAAGCAGGATCTCGAGACATCAGCTACGCTGAGAAGCGGGCACTTGAACTGGAAATCCAGATGCTGAAGGACAGGAACTCGACTCTCGAGGCTCAAATCTGCGAATCGCGCCGCCTCCAGGATAATCACATCACATAAGCGACCGACTGGAAGAACAAGCTGGGGGCCATTGTGCTGGAAATGGAATGTAAGTTGCCGCTATTCTCTACCTTGTGTGGTTTCCTCGCTTTACCTTCTTCTATTCTATTTCCTCTCTTCTCGGTCATTGTTTCTGAACCAACTTAGGTCCTGTTGATCCAGATGTCTTCCCGGAACTCCGCTCTGCTGGTGCAACTACTGTGGACAAGGAAAGAAAGGCCAGGGCAGCAGCCGGTCTCAGCGTTGATGATGGATCCAGCATTGATGACCTTCTCGCCAACTTGAATACCCAGATGCACTCCCTCAAGGGCTTGGGCACCTCCATGGTGTCCACTGCTATCAAGTTGCACAATCTATTCTGGACCGGAAAGGACGTCTCGGAAACATTTTGCGGAATTGGTGAGCACTTGGATGAAGTCAAGGTGGAGCTCAAGAAATGGCGTGCCTCCGCAGCTCGGGCAGGAGCTGACGAGCTGCTGCACTTCATTCTGTCCTGGTACGAGAACTTGGATCTCGACAGGATCAGCACTCGTCGCAACGACTCCAAGTGGACCAAACGTCCTGAGTGCATCGCCCGCCGAAAAGAGGTGGCTTACGAGATTGCCTCCTATGCATACGAGCACCTACATCGATGGCCTCACCGAGCCTGATACGGATGTTGATGAAGAGGATGATGAAGACCTGGCCGAGTTCGAGGAGGGTGCTGAGGAGGAGGGATCCGAGCAGGAGGAGGCCGAAGAAACGGAGGAGATCGAGCAGCAAGGCACTGCAGAGGACTCCGGGTTGGGAGCTAACCCGGAGACCGAGCAGCCGCAGCCCGCCGCGCAGGAGGCCACCATCACCACTGAGGTGGTGATTGAAGACCCAGCTCCTGAGTTGGGCGCGACTGGGGCTGTGCTATCCGGTGTCTATCCTCTTCCCAGCACTCAAGCCACTCCAGCCTCCAACACTGCAATGGAGCCAATCTCCACCATTCCAACCTCCAGAGCTACTGCTTCCGAGCCCACTGCGCCTACCAACGCTAATGCGGACACCACTGCTTCTACTGCTGTTTGATTCCTGCATGTCTTATCTCTAAACACTTTATCAGATCCCCGGGATGCCGGGTGCAAATGTAATCGATACAATTATGTCCTTTGCTACTCAGCTTTTATTTGTTTAGCACTTAGCAATTCTGGCTTAATGCCGGATTGCATTATTATGCAAGTCCCCGAGTTGCATTTTCTATCCACTCATTCTTTTTGTCTTAGCTCTTACCTGCCACTTGTGGCTTTTTTGGTAGTCGAGTCACAAGATTTCAAAGTTTGAGTTTCAAATACTTAGCCACTTAGAAAAATTGCATGGTAACGCTGCCCACCACTTAGCCGAAAAGAGAAAAATAGTGAAGAACACCCTACTCGGTTGCTACACCTTTCTTTTCCTTAACAATTTTTCGTGTGTTCATTGACCTTTGGATTGTTCTCTTGCTTGCCATGAAGCCGGGTTGCGGACAGCAGCAGAGTCGAAGAGTTGGCCCTTGGGTTTAAACACATTACTATATATGCTTATGAAATTCTAAGTGAATCAACCGAGTAGACAAAGTAAAACAGAGTAGAAAGACACAGAGCAGATTTGGACAAGGGCAGTCCCCGAGTTTGAATTCGGAGTGCCGACTAGAATTTTAACTCGGTTGAAGAGATACATACAAAGTTTGCTCACGAATGAAAACGGCGGAGTAGAGCTACATTCCAGGGGCGCTTGGATTCCTCTCCTGCTCTATCCGGTCGGTTCTTCCGGGGTGCCTGTGCGTCAACTAGATAATATGCATCATTGTGCAGGGCCTTACTCACAATAAAGGGCCCTTCCCACGGAGGGGATAGCTTATGCATCCGGGCTGTGCGCTGCACGATCCTAAGGACCATATCTCCTGCTCGGAAAACCCTTTGGTTCACTTTCCGGCTATGATAGCGCCTCAGGCTTTGCTGATAAATGGCTGAACGTGACAGAGTTAGCTCTCTTGCTTCTTCTAGCAGGTCAACGTCATTTTCTCGAGCATCTCGGGCCTCTTTTTCAGTATAGAGTGTTACCCATGGTGAGTCATGCTCTAGGTCAGTGGGCAACACGGCCTCAGCTCCATATACCAGGAAGAATGGTGTGTATCCGGTTGATTGGTTAGGGGTAGTCCTTAGAATCCACACCACCACCGGCAACTCGTCCAGCCAACAAACAGGGGTTCACTGTAATGGCTCAATCAGCCTTGGCTTTATTCCGGATAGAACCATGCCATTTGCTCTTTCAACTTGTCCATTGGAAGCTGGATGCGCAACTGATGCCACATCTAGTCGGATGCGCTTCTCCTTGCAGAATCTTGCAAAGGCCCCCTCAGCAAAGTTTGTGCCATTGTCAATGATGATGATGTGCGGGTAGCCGTATCTCAGAATGACATCCTTCAGGAAACTCATAGTTGTGACTCCATCACACTTCCGAATAGGCTTCACCTCAATCCACTTGGTGAATTTATCAACCATGACCAAGATGTGAGTCATGTTGCCTCTAGCCGGCTTGAAAGGGCCTACCATGTCCAAGCACCAAACAGCAAATGGCCAAGTGATGGGAATGGTCTTCAACTCAGATGTTGGCATATGAATCTTGCTTGCAAATCTTTGGGACCCATTGCACTTTCTCACTATATCTTCAGCTTGTTTCAAGGCCGTGAGCCAAAAGAAACCATGCCGAAAAGCCTTGTTAACTAGAGCCCGAGAAGAGGCGTGATGTCCGCATTCCCCTTGATGTATTTCTCTGAGAATTTATTCTCCTTCTTCTGGTTCAACACAGCGTTGCAGCACGCCAGTTGGGCTCCTTCTATGTAGCTCCTTGTTGATGATTGTGTAACCCTTGGATCTTCTCTGTATCTGGCGGGCTGTGACCTCGTCACTCGGCAGGGTGTCTTCCCTTAGGAAGGACAAGATAGGCACAGCCCAACCTGGCGTGGGCCGAACAGGGAACACAGGTCCCCGAGTCCCCGAGTACTCGGAAATAACCCCCTCAATGAATGCGACAGTCCCCGAGTTAGGAGGGGCAGTCCCTGGGTTGCAGGCGCCAGTCCCCGGGTTGGAGACGGCAGTCCCCGGGTTCTGTTTGGCAGCCTCCCAATCAATTTCCATAGGAACAACTTCTAAATCCAGCAGTAATGGAATGGAGATAGACTCCGATTTGGGAGAAGGCTTGATAGATGGCTTTCTCAAATGCTCCAAGGCAACCCCAAGTGGGATAAACTGCCGAGAAGACCCCAACTTGGACAAAGCATACGCTGCATCATTATCAGCTCGGTGTATGTGATGAAATTCACAGCCATCGAAGAATCCAGTCATGGTTTGCACCAGAAACCGGTAAGATGCCATATTGGCATCAAAAGCATCCCAACTGCTGG
>CM054061.1:198011021-198203881 GCA_028641055.1 Alopecurus myosuroides
GTATGAAAAATAGCCATTAGAATGTTTGCTCTCTGTTATTTTATGTTTTGCATCATGACATCATGTTCATTGCATTTGTTTTGCTTGTTTTCCATTTGTTTTCCTCTGTTTTCATTTGTTTTCCCTTGTTTTCTATTTGAATTTCAAACCAAAATTCAAACCTTTTGTTTCATACTTGTGATGTTACAATTTCCAAAATGATATTTCAAATCAAAACAATCAATTGTTTCCATTAAAGTTGTGATTCCAAAACTGTTGATTTGTTTCTAATCAAAAAATCATTTAATACCAAACCCTTTTCAAATTCAATTAATTTCCAAAACAGCAACCCCTTTTGAAAATTATGAAAATGACAAAGCACTTCCATCTTTTGTTTCCATTAAACCATAAAGTTCAAACTATTTAATTATGGCTTTTAATAATTCACTTAATTCAAATGATTTTCAAATTCAATTGCAATTACAAACAGCAACCATTTTTGAAATTATGAAAATTGCAAAACAAAGCAATCACTTGTTTCACAATAAAATTGAATTTAAAACTTCTAAGTGGCTTAAGTCAAAATTATTCCATTAATATTGATTTCAATCAAATTTCAAACAAATTTCAAACCAGCAACATATTTAAAATATTTCTCGAAAACCAAAGTGTGTAATTGTTGCTATTACAATACTTAATCATACAAATTATCCCAAAAATTTGCTAACCCCTAAAACCATCTGTTTTTCTCTCCTTTTCCCAAATCTGCAAAAAAAAACAGAAAAAGAATAAAGAAAAGGAGAGGGGGAGAGAGCAGCCAGCCCTTTGGGCCAGCCCACCTAGCCTTGGCCTGCTACCCCCCTGCTCACCCCTAACCTCTGTACGGCTGACCATCGGTGGCATACACGTCGACAGTGGCAGAGAAGGACGGCCACGAGCTCTCCCCTTCCCCCTTATAGCTACCCCTAACCCTAGGGTTTCCCCTCTACCTCTCTCTCCCTCCTTCTTCCTCTCCCCCCGCCTCCATTCTCTCCCTTCCCCTCTCTCTTTCTTCTCTGCTGCAACTCTCTGAACCCAACATCTCTGTACCTCACCGAAAACCCTCCCTTCCCCTCCGGTGATCGTCGCCGGGAGGCCCTCCTCCGGCCATGCGAGGGCGGGAATGGAACCTCCCCGGTGCCCTCTCCCTCCTCCACCACTCGGTGGGCACCGGGAGGCCCCGAGGCGCCGCCGCCATCGAGGTCCTCACCGCCGGCCGCTGCAGCTGCCCGAGCTCCCCCTCGCCTCCGTTTCCGCTCGAGGTGAGCCTCGCTCCTCCCCTTCCCTCCCTCCCGCTGTCCCCTCTCCTTTTCCCGCTCGGTCACCACCCGCACGGCCCGCAGCAGCCCGATGCACGGCGAGCAGCCCGCTGCCGTTCGCTGCCGCTGCCTCTGTCGAGGAACAGAACGATCGGGTTCAGCTCAGTAACTTTCAGTTAAACGCGCGAGAAACACCATATCCACCCCGCGCTCCCCTCTCTGTCAACAGATCGACAGCTACCGCACTGGCACTGCCTCTCTGCGCGCAAGCGTGAGGGGGTGGGTTCGAATCCCACCCCCTGCAGATTAAAACATCTTTTTTTGTTTTATTTCTCCAGATCCAGAACAAACTGCAAATCACCAACAAGTCCCTGTATTTCTTTTCTAGGTCCCTGTTATTTCTTTCCAAGTCCCTGCTGTAATTTCTAGATCCCTGTATTATTTTTCCTAAGTCCCTAGTTAATAAAAAATGGCAGATTAACACCAAAAACCTAAAAATGCATAACTAAATCATCCCAACTCCAAATTCAACATTTTTAATATGTTTTCTATACCAAATTGAATGCTCTACCCAAATATAAATTTTGTTTACTGTTTTGAATATTTTAAATTGGTGCAATATTTGAAAACTTGTTTAATTCACTTAATTTTGCAAAATTCATAACTTGGGCATAAAAATTCCAAATTCCACAAACTAAATATGGTTTCCAATCAATTTTTCATGTACTTTCCAAATATCAACTTTGTTTACTGTTTTGAATAATTTAAATTGCTGAAAACAACTGTTTCTTGTTTAATGCATTTAAAATTGCCAAATTAATAACTTGCTCATTTTAAATCCATTTTCAACAAATAAAATATGTTTTCCATGAAAAATTAAACCACCTTTTCAAATATAAAATTTGTTTCATGTTTTGAATAATTAAAATTGGTTAAATAATTTAAACCTTGTTTAAATCATTTAAAATTGTTAAATTCATAACTTGGTCAAATTAAATTCTTTTGGGACATATAAAATATGTTTTCAAAACATAAAAGTATAAACTTTTCAAATATGAACTTCACTTAATGTTTTGCACAAATAAAAATTCAAATAAGTTCATGTTTGAATTAAATTCATTTAATTCTTGCTTAAACTTGTTTAATTCATAAATAATTTATTTGAAATCCTTTTTCAACAAGTGAAACATGTAATCCACCTAAAATTTGGTGTTCTTTCCAAATATGAACTTTGTTATTTATTTTGAACAATTAAACTTGATGAAAACAACAAATGCTGGTGTAACACCTTTAAGGAACCAAAATTTCCTAACTTAACAACTAAAATTCCAAACTTGGTAAACCTTATTTCCAATTGCTCCTATTGTTGTTATTTTGCTGTTTTCCTCATCCATGCATCATGCTAATCCACCTTCATCTATTGTTTAGTTGTAAAACAATTATTTCAACCCTAATTCTTGGGCTTTTCATATGCAACTCAAATTGCATGTGGGTCCATTTAATTTGTGTTACCATGTCAACTAGTTTATTTTGTTGCATCAATTAAAATGGTCATGCATCATCCCATGTTTGTGCACTATACCATGTTATTGATTGTTTATCTCTCTGTGTTGTTTGTTTGCTTCTTCTCGGATACACGACGACATTGAGACCGACGATACTTACGACACCCCTTCTAAGGACTTAGCTCAGTACCAGGCTGCTGAGTTTGCAGGCAAGTATTCACTCACATGAACCACTGTGTTCCTTTCAACATTGGATACCGATACTTTCCGTTGTCTATTCTGCTAGCCCTATGAATCGTTGCTTCCGTTACGAACCTATCACATGTTATCCTCTAACCCTGATATAGCCTCACCTCCATACCTATAACCCCTTGCTTGTTGCCTTAGTCTTACCTAGCATGCTTAGGGTTGTTTTGCTCGAGTCTGTTACCCGTTACTTTCTGTTACTATTTCATTATGTTCTGGGGCTCGATGTTAAACAATCAACCTGTTAATGTTTGAGGTAATAATAATTTGCTGATAAGGCACCGGCAGGAGGCCCGGCGTGGTTTTGAGGCCTGCTAGTGTCGACCCTAATTAGGAAAAGGGTCTTGTCTACTGATCCATGATGAGCGCACTAACCGCATGTGGGAAGCGAGTATGGGCGCCCCCTCAATTTGATTCGATTCGCATCTCGTCCAAATCGCCACACTTAGTTCGGGATTTCCATTTGATGCATGCATGTGCAGGTGCGAACCCTTGGCGCCAGGGTGGAACTTTTGTAGTCGGCATTTAGGGCGGCGTGGTCTTAGAGTGCTATGAGGGTCCCCTTTTCTTCGTGGGGCTCGATTAGCCGCGCACGCACAGCATGTGGTTCTTTGGGCTTGATGCGAAGAAGAGTTGAGTTGTGTTGAGTGCCTCGCTTGGTGGGTTAGCTCCCCGCCTGGCGGGTCATTCTTACGTGTACGGCCAAATTGGTGCATCCCTGCAGGGTTAAATCTTCTCGAGAAGCCGTGTTTTCCGCGGTTATGGACTACTTGGTGAAAGTACTGGCTAACAAGTACTGAGAACAACTTACACCTAACTAATGATAATTTGACTAGTAATAGCCTTATTGCCACAATAACTTGATCCATCATTAATCCAACTGCGTGTTATCCTCGGATTTCTTCTTCGGATAAGGGGCGAGATCCAGGATGGGTTTGTTTGGTGGTTAGTTATAGTTGGTTCCGATACGCTATCTTATCTTCTTTCTGTTAGCCGGAAGTGGTAGTAACTCTGTAGTTGGTTAGAGCAGCCAGTTGCAACATCTTTTTATCCCCTTTCTTCCGTTGAACCCAAAGCATCTGTGCTTGGTGTTGACGGGTTACACTTTGGTGAATTGTGAGTCTTGCTTGCCAGTACGTTTATGTACTGACCCCTTTGGGGCTGTGGTTTCCGCAGACTACGTTTCCGAGGATCCCCATGGTGGCTACTACGTGGAGTATGACGAGACTGCTGACGAGTAGATAGCGGACCCGGGCATGATCCGAGACTTCGTGGATGGGCTCCGTCTTTTCGTGTCGCACCCAGACTTCTAGGGGATACTCATAGTCCGTTAAACAGTAGATAAATGGCTTACGGGGCATACCGGCACCCGCATCTCAATATGAGCAGGCCAACACATAAACGTGTGACAACCATTTTCTTACTATTCATCGTCTGCGCAAACCATCCCATAGAAATCCAGATACTTCCGTTGACGTACTTCAAACCATACACACATGGTACGTCAACGACGTTGAAGAATTGATATCACAACAGATCTCTACGACACAAAAGATTGAAATAAGTTGCAAATAGCTCTCATTAGAGCAGAGATAGCAAATACAATCATCCAGAGGACACATGTCCCAACATATCATCATTACAACACAGCGAAAGCATTCAACATGTCTGAGTATAGACAAGATCCAAATAGGCCTAAGAGGCCGGAAACGAAAAGACGGAGCCCATCCACGAAGTCTCGGATCCTGCCCGGGTCCGCTATCTACTCGTCAGCAGTCTCGTCATACTCCACGTAGTAGCCATCACGGGGATCCTCGTAAGCGTAGTCTGCGGAAACCACAGCCCCAAAGGGGTCAGTACATAAACGTAATGGCAAGCAAGACTCACAATTCACCAAAGTGTAACCCGTCAACACCAAGCACAGATGCTTTGGGTTCAACGGAAGAAAGGGGATATAAAAGATGCTGCAACTGGCTGCTCTAACCAACTACAGAGGTACTACCACTTCCGGCTAAACAGAAAGGAGATAAGATAGCGTATCGTAACCAACTATAACTAACCACCAAACAAACCCATCCTGGATCTCGCCCCTTATCCAAAGAAGCAATCCGAGGATAAACTCACACAGTTGGATTAATGATGGTTCAAGTTGTTGTGTCAATAAGACTATTACTAGTCAATTTATCATTAGTTAGGTGTAAGTTGTTCTGAGTACTTGTTAGCCAGTACTTTCACCAAGTAATCCATAACCGCGGAAAACACGGCTTCTCGAGAAGATTTATCCCTGCAGGGTTGCACCAATTTGGCCGTACACGCAAGAATAACCCGCCAGATGGGATGCCACCCACCAAGCGGGGCACTCTACACAACTCAACCCTTCTTCGCATCAAGCCCAAAGCACCACGTGATGTGCGTGCGCGGCTAATCGAGCCCCACGAAGAAAAGGGGACCCTCATAGCACTGGAAGACCACGCCGCCCTAAATGCCGACTACAAAAGTTCCACCCTGGCGCCAAGGGTTCGTACCTGCATATGCGTGCATCAAATGGAAAACCCGAACTAAGTGTGGTGATTTGGACGAGATGCGAATCGAGTCAAATTGAGGGGGGCGCCCATACTCGCTTCCCACATGCGGTTAGTGCGCTTATCATGGATCAGTAGACAAGACCCTTTTCCTATTAGGGTCGACACTAGCAGGCCTCAAAACCACGCCGGGCCTCCTGCCGGTGCCTTATCAGCAAATTATTATTACCTCAAATTAACAGGTTGTTGTTTAACATCGAGCCCCAGAACATAATAGAATATGATAACAGAAAGAAACGGGTAACAGACTCGAGCAAAACAACCCTAAGCATGCTAGTAAGACACAGGCTCAAACAACGGGGTTATGGGAGTGGAGGTGAGGCATTATCAGGGTTAAAGGATACATGTGATAGGTTCGAACAGAAGCAACGATTCATAGGGCTAGCAGAATAGACAACGGAAAGTATCGGTATCCAATGTTGAAAGGAACACAGTGATTCATGTGAGTGAATACTTGCCTGCAAACCCAGTAGCCTGGTACTGAGCTAACTCCTTAGAAGGGATGTCGTAAGTATCGTCGGTCTCAACATCGTCGTTTATCCGAGAAGAAGCAAACAAACAACGCAGAGAGAAACAATCAATAACATGGCATAATGCACAAACATGGGATGATGCATGGCAATTTAATTGATGCATAGAAATAAACTAGTTGACAAGATGGCAACATAATTAAATGGAACCATATGCAATTGGATTGCATATGGAAAGCCCATGAATTTAAGTTGAAACATTTGTTTTACAACTAACCAATAGGTGAAAGTGGATTAGCATGATGCATGGATGAGGAAAACAGCAAAATAACAACAATAGAATCAATTGGAAATAAGGTTTACCCATTTTGAAATTTCATTTATTAAGTTATGGAACTTTGGTTTCTTAAAGGTGCCACACAAGCATTTGTTGTTTTCATCATGTTAAATTGATCAAAATAGATAACAAAGTTTATATTTGAAAAGACAACAAGATTTTAGTTGGAATACATGTTTCACTTGTTGAAAAAGGATTTTGGATGAATTACTTATGAATTAAACAAGTTTGAACAAGTTTTAATTGAATTTAATTCAAACATGAACTTATTTGAATTTTTATTTGTTCAAAACATTAAGTGAGATTCATATTTGAAAAGTTTATACTTTTAGGGTTGGAAAACAGATTTTATATGTCCCAAAAGAAATTAGTTTGACCACGTTATGAATTTAGCAATATTAAATGATTTAAACAAGGTTTAAATTATTTAACCAATTTTAATTATACAAAACATGAAACAAATTTTATATTTGAAAAGGTGGTTTAATTTTGCATGGAAAACATATTTCATTTGTTGAAATTGGATTTGAGATGAGCAAGTTATTATTTTGGCAATTTTAAATGCAATAAACAAGAAACAGTTGTTTTCAGCAATTTAAAATATTCAAAACAGCAAACAAAATTGATATTTGAAAATTACATGAAAAGTTGATTGGAAAACATATTTCATTTGTGGAATTTGGAATTTTTATGCCCAAGTTATGATTTTTGCAAGTTTAAGTGAATTAAACAAGTTTTCAAATATTGCACCTATTTAAAATATTCAAAACAGTAACAAATTGCATTGAAAAGGGTGAAAACATGTAGCAAATGTTTCACTGAACATTTTGAGCTATTAAACATAATTTTTGGGTGATTATTGAATTTATTATGCAATTTTCCATAATCATTCTCATTCTGCCATTTTTAGTAAACATAGGAAAACATGCTCAAAATTAATTCAATTGTGACCAAATAAAATACCAATGTGTAGAGTTTGTTAAGAAAAATTTTTAGAGCCCAAGTTTGCTTAAATTGGATGAGTAGAATTAAAGTTTTGAAATTCCAAAGTTTCCAAATTTTATTGCATTTTCAGTAATTAATTATTTAGTGCAAAAATTGTTACAGAAACATGTTGCAAACTTGACATTACTAGAAGGAGCACAAAATTATGAAACCACGGGATTTTGAATCATTCAAATTGGAGTTATATTAAATTTTATATGGAATTTAGAAGTAATGGTTCAGATCTGAGTTGCTGAAATTCTGACAGAAAAAGAAAAACGGAAAGAAAAAGGTGGGGTTAGGGGGATCGAACCCAGGACCTGTGGGTTAAGCGCAAGGGGTGTTGACCAGTGGGGTGGTGTGCTGCTGTGTTGACAGTAGAGGGGCGTCGGGGTGGATAAGGTGTGGTTTGCGGGTTTCTTTTTCTGAATCTATAACTGACGAGCGCACGCAGCAGGGAAGAGGGCAGCGATGGCATCGATCGGCTGCTGCTGCTGCGTGGACTCGCGGTGGTCGGGGGGGGGGTGCCGTGGGTGCGGTGCTGCGGTCGGAGGGAGAGGGAGGAAGGGGAAGCGAGGGGAGAGGGAAACGAGAGGGGAAGGAGCGCTCACAGCGAGGGGAAGAGGCGCAGTCGACGTGCTCGAACAGGAGGTGGCCGGCGACTTGTGATGGACGGCGGCGGCGGCACAGCCCCTCCCGGCCCGTGCCGAGGGGGGGAGGAGGAAGAGGGCGGCCGTGGGGTTCCATTCCCGCGGTCGCCCGGGCCGGAGGGAGCCCGGAGCTCCGACGATCACCGGAGGGAATGGGGCTCGGTACAGGTTCAGACAAAAACAGAGATTGTGCAGGGAGCAGGGAGAAGAGAGATGGAGGGGAGGTGGAAAGGAGAGGGAGGATGGAGGCGGCTAGGATGGAGAAGATGGCTAGGCAGGGGCTAGGGGAACCCTAGGGTTAGATATAGAGGGGGGGAGGGGGAGGAGCATCAACCGTTCCTCCATTCTCTGTATACGTGGAAGCTCCAGATGGAGTCCGTACGAAGGTTGAAGAAGAGGTGGAAGGGGTATCGGACTGAGAGGGAAAGTGGGCTTGGGGGGAGAGTTGGGCCTCTCTCTCTCCCTTCTCTTCTTTTTATTAATTGTTTCTGTTTTTTTTTTGCAGAATTAGGAATAGGAAGAGAAAGAGGGTTTTGGGTTAGGAAAAAGTTTTAGGAAAAAATGTGTTTTAGCTATTTAAGTTAGCAGCAACCACTTGCCCACATTGGGATTTTAAAAAGTTCAAATATAAATACTATTTGTGATTTGATTGAGATTTGAAATAATTTGAGATTAAGTGAGTTATTATTAAAAGGAAACATATAATTGGTTTTTGGGCCCTCAAGTTATTTTGAAGCAAATTGATTGGAGTGTTTTGTTTCATTGATTCAAATGGTTGTTGTTTGGAAAATTAAATGAATTGGAATGCAATTTAAATGAATTTTGGGTATTAAGTGAAATATTGAAAGCAACAATTTAATTAGTTTGAACCTTAGTTTAATGGAAACAAATGATTGATTTGCTTTTGCAATTTTCATAACTTTCAAAAGGGTTGTTGTTTTGGAAATTAATTGAATTTGAAAAGGGTTTGATATTAAATGAATTTTTGTTAGAAACAAAACAACAGTTTTGGAATCACACTTTAATGGAAACAATTGATTGCTTTGATTTGAAATATTCATTTGGAAATTGTAACATCACAAGGATGAAACAACAGGTTTGAATTTTGGTTTGAAATTCAAATAGAAAACAAAGGAAAACAAATGAAAACAGTTGGAAAACAAATGGAAAACAAACAAAACAAATGCAATCAACATGATGCCATGATGCAAAACATAAAATAACAGAGAGCAAACATTCTAATGGCTATTTTTCATACTTGGGATGTTACAAAACGCCCCCCTTGAAGGAATCGCGCCCCGAGATTCCTACTGAGAAAAGAAAAGGTCTGGATACTTCTTGGGAAGATCCTCTTGAGCTGTGATACGTGAAACACATCGTGCACATTGGGTAGTTTTTCTGGAAGTTCAAAACGATAGGCATTCCTGGAAACTCTTCTGGAAAGATGTCAGGGAATTTGGAAACCACCGGAACATTTTCAGTAAAGGTAGAGGTTTTTGCATCGAGGGTGTATAGCTGGATAGAATTTGATTCATTTGGAGAATAGACTATCAGGAATGTGGTGCTTCAGGAATGCTTCCTCGAAACAACCCCAGGTGATAGGAATGCCAGCTCTCATAGCCTGGAATCAACAAAAACAACAACAACAACAACCTTTCTGGCCAGATAGACTTGATATTTGGGAAGTTTTGATTAGACGCCGGTAGAAGCATTGAAGTGGAAAACAACAACAAGATTTCAACGGACGAAAAGGATGTTGAGAAGAACAGGATAACGAAGCAACATCGGGAAAAACAAGATCAAAACTCCCGAGGTACTATGGAAAACCCATCCGGGCTTCTAAAGGATCAATATCTACCGCTTAAGGGATAGAGGATCTGCTTCCGAGGCTTACACGCCTCCGTTCTCAATCGTGAGTAGGCAACATGATAAATCATGTCACAACCACCTCCATTCCTATGGTCTAGTAGATATAACCATCCTAGAGAAACCAGGATTCGTGAAATCCTAACTTGAAAGTTTAGGTGAGAAGGGAAAAACAACGTTGCACTTCCTTACCAGAAAAGGGAGGGTGGGTGGGGAAAGAAGAAAAAGAACATAATTCCTACTCTCGCGTTTCATTTTTCCTATATAGCTACAAAATAGTTTCTAGACTCAACTGCGACCAGTAAAAAGGGATCCTACAGGAAGACAGGCTCGGATACCATTTGTCGCACCCAGACTTCTAGGGGATACTCACAGTCCGTTAAACAGTAGATAAATGGCTTACGGGGCATACCGGCACCCGCATCTCAATATGAGCAGGCCAACACGTAAACGTGTGACAACCATTTTCTTACTATTCATCGTCTGCGCAAACCATCCCATAGAAATCCAGATACTTCCGTTGACGTACTTCAAACCATACACACATGGTACGTCAACGGCGTTGAACAATTGATATCAAAACAGATCTCTACGACACAAAAGATTGAAATAAGTTGCAAATAGCTCTCATTAGAGCAGAGATAGCAAATACAATCATCCAGAGGACACATGTCCCAACATATCATCATTACAACACAGCGAAAGCATTCAACATGTCTGAGTACAGACAAGATCCAAATAGGCCTAAGAGGCCGGAAACGAAAAGACAGAGCCCATCCACGAAGTCTCGGATCCTACCCGGGTCCGCTATCTACTCGTCAGCAGTCTCGTCATACTCCACGTAGTAGCCATCACGGGGATCCTCGTAAGCGTAGTCTGCGGAAACCACAGCCCCAAAGGGGTCAGTACATAAACGTACTGGCAAGCAAGACTCACAATTCACCAAAGTGTAACCCGTCAACACCAAGCACAGATGCTTTGGGTTCAACGGAAGAAAGGGGATATAAAAGATGCTGCAACTGGCTGCTCTAACCAACTACAGAGGTACTACCACTTCCGGCTAAACAGAAAGGAGATAAGATAGCGTATCGTAACCAACTATAACTAACCACCAAACAAACCCATCCTGGATCTCGCCCCTTATCCAAAGAAGCAATCCGAGGATAAACTCACACAGTTGGATTAATGATGGTTCAAGTTGTTGTGTCAATAAGACTATTACTAGTCAATTTATCATTAGTTAGGTGTAAGTCGTTCTGAGTACTTGTTAGCCAGTACTTTCACCAAGTAATCCATAACCGCGGAAAAAACGGCTTCTCGAGAAGATTTATCCCTGCAGGGTTGCACCAATTTGGCCGTACACGCAAGAATAACCCGCCAGATGGGATGCCTCCCACCAAGCGGGGCACTCTACACAACTCAACCCTTCTTCGCATCAAGCCCAAAGCACCACGTGCTGTGCGTGCGCGGCTAATCGAGCCCCATGAAGAAAAGGGGACCCTCATAGCATTGGAAGACCACGCCGCCCTAAATGCCGACTACAAAAGTTCCACCCTGGCGCCAAGGGTTCGTACCTGCATATGCGTGCATCAAATGGAAAACCCGAACTAAGTGTGGTGATTTGGACGAGATGCGAATCGAGTCAAATTGAGGGGGGTGCCCATACTCGCTTCCCACATGCGGTTAGTGCGCTCATCATGGATCAGTAGACAAGACCCTTTTCCTATTAGGGTCGACACTAGCAGGCCTCAAAACCACGCCGGGCCTCCTGCCGGTGCCTTATCAGCAAATTATTATTACCTCAAATGAACAGGTTGTTGTTTAACATCGAGCCCCAGAACATAATAGAATATGATAACAGAAAGAAACGGGTAACAGACTCGAGCAAAACAACCCTAAGCATGCTAGTAAGACACAGGCTCAAACAACGGGGTTATGGGAGTGGAGGTGAGGCATTATCAGGGTTAAAGGATACATGTGATAGGTTCGAACAGAAGCAACGATTCATAGGGCTAGCAGAATAGACAACGGAATGTATCGGTATCCAATGTTGAAAGGAACACAGTGGTTCATGTGAGTGAATACTTGCCTGCAAACCCAGTAGCCTGGTACTGAGCTAACTCCTTAGAAGGGATGTTGTAAGTATCGTCGGTCTCAACGTCGTCGTTTATCCGAGAAGAAGCAAACAAACAACACAGAGAGAAACAATGAATAACATGGCATGATGCATGGCAATTTAATTGATGCATAGAAATAAACTAGTTGACAAGATGGCAACATAATTAAATGGACCCATATGCAATTGGATTGCATATGGAAAGCCCATGAATTTAAGTTGAAACATTTGTTTTACAACTAACCAATAGGTGAAAGTGGATTAGCATGATGCATGGATGAGGAAAACAGCAAAATAACAACAATAGAATCAATTGGAAATAAGGTTTACCCATTTTGAAATTTCATTTATTAAGTTATGGAACTTTGGTTTCTTAAAGGTGCCACACAAGCATTTGCTGTTTTCATCATGTTAAATTGTTCAAAATAGACAACAAAGTTTATATTTGAAAAGACAACAAGATTTTAGTTGGAATACATGTTTCACTTGTTGAAAAAGGATTTTGGATGAATTACTTATGAATTAAACAAGTTTGAACAAGTTTTAATTGAATTTAATTCAAACATGAACTTATTTGAATTTTTATTTGTTCAAAACATTAAGTGAGATTCATATTTGAAAAGTTTATACTTTTAGGGTTGGAAAACAGATTTTATATGTCCCAAAAGAAATTAGTTTGACCAAGTTATGAATTTAGCAATATTAAATGATTTAAACAAGGTTTAAATTATTTAACCAATTTTAATTATACAAAACATGAAACAAATTTTATATTTGAAAAGGTGGTTTAATTTTGCAGGGAAAACATATTTCATTTGTTGAAATTGGATTTGAGATGAGCAAGTTATTATTTTGGCAATTTTAAATGCAATAAACAAGAAACAGTTGTTTTCAGCAATTTAAAATACTCAAAACAGCAAACAAAATTGATATTTGAAAAGTACATGAAAAGTTGATTGGAAAACATATTTCATTTGTGGAATTTGGAATTTTTATGCCCAAGTTATGATTTTTGCAAGTTTAAGTGAATTAAACAAGTTTTCAAATATTGCACCAATTTAAAATATTCAAAACAGTAACAAATTGCATTGAAAAGGGTGAAAACATGTAGGAAATGTTTCACTGAACATTTTGAGCTATTAAACATAATTTTTGGGTGATTATTGAATTTATTATGCAATTTTCCATAACCATTCTTATTCTGCCATTTTTAGTAAACAGAGGAAAACATGCTCAAAATTAATTCAATTGTGACCAAATAAAATACCAATGTGTAGAGTTTGTTAAGACAAATTTTTAGAGCCCAAGTTTGCTTAAATTGGATGAGTAGAATTAAAGTTATGAAATTCCAAAGTTTCCAAATTTTATTGCATTTTCAGTAATTAATTATTTAGTGCAAAAATTGTTACAGAAACATGTTGCAAACTTGACATTACTAGAAGGAGCACAAAATTATGAAACCACAGGATTTTGAATCATTCAAATTGGCGTGATATTCAATTTTATATGGAATTTAGAAGTAATGGTTCAGATCTGAGTTGCTGAAATTCTGACAGAAAAAGAAAAACGGAAAGAAAAAGGTGGGGTTAGGGGGATCGAACCCAGGACTTGTGGGTTAAGCGCAAGGGGTGTTGACCAGTGGGGTGGTGTGCTGCTGTGTTGACAGTAGAGGGGCGTCGGGGTGGATAAGGTGTGGTTTGCGGGTTTCTTTTTCTGAATCTGTAACTGACGAGCGCACGCAGCAGGGAAGAGGGCAGCGATGGCAGCGATCGGCTGCTGCTGCTGCGTGGACTCGCGGTAGCCGGGGGGGTGCCGTGGGTGCGGTGCTGCGGTCGGAGGGAGAGGGAGGAAGGGGAAGCGAGGGGAGAGGGAAACGAGAGGGGAAGGAGCGCTCACAGCGAGGGGAAGAGGCGCAGTCGACGTGCTCGAACAGGAGGTGGCCGGCGACTTGTGATGGACGGCGGCGGCGGCACAGCCCCTCCCGGCCCGTGCCGAGGGGGGGGGGGGAGGAGGAAGAGGGCGGCCGTGGGGTTCCATTCCCGCGGTCGCCCGGGCCGGAGGGAGCCCGGAGCTCCAACGATCACCGGAGGGAATGGGGCTCGGTACAGGTTCAGACAAAAACAGAGATTGTGCAGGGAGCAGGGAGAAGAGATATGGAGGGGAGGTGGAAAGGAGAGGGAGGATGGAGGCGGCTAGGAGGGAGAAGATGGCTAGGCAGGGGCTAGGGGAACCCTAGGGTTAGATATAGGGGGAGGGGGAGGAGCATCAACCGTTCCTCCATTCTCTGTATACGTGGAAGCTCCAGATGGAGCCCGTACGAAGGTTGAAGAAGAGGTGGAAGGGGTATCGGGCTGACAGGGAAAGTGGGCTTGGGGGGAGAGTTGGTCCTCTCTCTCTCCCTTCTCTTCTTTTTATTAATTGTTTCTGTTTTTTTTTTTTTTGCAGCATTAGGAATAGGAAGAGAAAGAGGGTTTTGGGTTAGGAAAAAATTTTAGGAAAAAATTTGTTTTAGCTATTTAAGTTAGCAGCAACCACTTGCCCACATTGGGATTTTAAAAAGTTCAAATATAAATACTATTTGTGATTTGATTGAGATTTGAAATAATTTGAGATTAAGTGAGTTATTATTAAAAGGAAACATATTATTAAAAGGAAACATATAAAAGTGAAATATTGAAAGCAACAATTTAATTAGTTTGAACCTTAGTTTAATGGAAACAAATGATTGATTTGCTTTTGCAATTTTCATAACTTTCAAAAGGGTTGTTGTTTTGGAAATTAATTGAATTTGAAAAGGGTTTGATATTAAATGAATTTTTGTTAGAAACAAAACAACAGTTTTGGAATCACACTTTAATGGAAACAATTGATTGCTTTGATTTGAAATATTCATTTGGAAATTGTAACATCACAAGGATGAAACAACAGGTTTGAATTTTGGTTTGAAATTCAAATAGAAAACAAAGGAAAACAAATGAAAACAGTTGGAAAACAAATGGAAAACAAACAAAACAAATGCAATCAACATGATGCCATGATGCAAAACATAAAATAACAGAGAGCAAACATTCTAATGGCTATTTTTCATACTTGGGATGTTACATTTCGTTTCCGGCCTCTTAGGCCTTTTTGGATCTTGTGTGTACTCAGACATTTTGGATGCTTCCGCTGCGATGTAATGATGATATGTTGGGACAGGTGTCCTCTGGATGATTGTATTTGCTATCTCTGCTCTAATGAGAGCTATTTGCAACTTATTTTCATCTTTTGTGTCTTAGAGATCTGTTGTGATATCACTTGTTCAAATGCCATTGACGTACCATGTGTGTATGTTTTGAAGTACGTCAATGGAAGTATCTGGATTTCTATGGGATGGTTTGCGCAGACGATGAATAGTAAGAGAATGGTTGTCACACGTTTACGTGTTGGCCTGCTCATATTGAGATGCGGGTGCCGGTATGCCCCGTAAGCCATTTATCTGCTGTTTAACGGACTGTGAGTATCCCCTAGAAGTCCGGGTGCGACACTGCGCCTTCATGGTCATGAGCTCGAGCTCGGTGGGAGGCGGCATGCCCACTCGCACGGCGGATGCCGGTATCGTTGATGTCGTGGAAGGAGGGATGTAGTCCGGGATGTTGTGAGGCGCGTCGTAGGGCTTGTGCGTTCTCGGGGCCTCGCTCGGGCCAGCAAGCTCCTCGACGACTGTCGCGGTTGCGGCTGCGCCCTTCCTGGAAGCGATAGCCGGGCCGGTCATCAGCACTTCCACGATATCCGCAGAACAGCCAGTTGGCTTTCCGCGGGCAGCGATGACAGCAGGGGGATCCTCCGCGACGAGCACCAGCTCGGGGTACTCACGGACGACGGTGGTGGCGACGTAGTCGAGGTGCGAGCCGAAGGAGAGCACCGAGCCGCCCTCCGGCATGGGCCTGCTGCCGAAATTGCCGGCGTTGTTGGTGACGAAGTCGAAGGAGCCGAATCTGTGGACAAGGCTACAGACTACACGCTCCCCAGTAGCAGAAATGGACCGCGTCCGAACATGGACTCCAGCTAGCGCCGCTGGTTGCCCCACGGTGGGCGCCAACTGTCGTGGTGGTATCACGGCAGATGCCATAGGATGGCTAATCGTTTGGGGTCGATGGACGCTGGAGGTGATCGGGGAGGGATCACACGGCGAGTAGCCGCGTGTGGGATGAATCTAACACTGCAAACACCAAGATCTTACCCAGGTTCAGGGCCCTCGTGTGGAGGTAACACCCCTACTCCTGCCTCTCTCTTTATGTGTGTGTTACTGAGTAGGCATAGTACAATTAAGCCTTCAGCCGAATAGCCACTCTTCTCTCTAGTTCCTTCTACGTGAAGACAATGCTAAGTGTCCAAGCCAATGCAGTGAACAATGTGTGCGCACCTCTCACAGGAGGTGGTAGGGCACCTTATATACTGGTGCCCATCCGGATAGAATAAGACTAAAAGGTACAGCTGATAGGACAGGAGCACTGCAGAACAGAGCACGCTTCCGGCTTCTCGTTGACGAGTGCACCGTAAGTCGTCGCGCCGTTCGGAGATGGGACCTGTCCACCCTTGTCAGTGAGATAGGGTAGGCCCCTAGCCCTGTCCTGTCCCCTCTGTTAGTGACAGGAGTTGACAGGCGCCTACCTCCACTGTAGCAACGCCATAGCGCGGATAATCACGCGCTCCGTAAGTTGAACCGCAAGTCGTACGGACGCAGGATACGCGGGATCCTTTGTCAGAACGGCTCCATTGACTTCTGGCCCGAGTAGGAACTCACTCCCTCTACTCGGACCACTTCCTCTACTCGGAAGAACATAACTTTCTTGATTCTTCCTTCTGGCCATTGGTAGGTACGTCCGGATAGCAGTCGACCGGGTAGCGGGTACCGGGTAGCCAGCTACTCAGCCGAAACTCTCCTTTGTCCTTGCCTTGAGCACTTGCCTTACCCCTACTCGGGGGTAACCCCCCGACATTGGGGTGCTTTATATAGTGGGAGGGAGGAGAGATTTTCCATAGGGAGTGTCGGTTCCCCATATCGACATATCTGCTGGATGGCATATTGGGGGTTTGAGAATAGGAGACGAATGAGCGTTGGTGGACTCGACGGTTAACAGGGGCACAGTTTACCCAGGTTCCGGGCCCTCGAGGAGGTAAAACCCTTACTACTGCTTGTATGGAATATATCAATGGTGGTTACAATGGCGGGTGCCCTTGTCGCGACAAATAGATTGAATCTCGAGCGAGCCAAAGCGTATGGTGGACTAAAGATTCGATTCCCTACCATGGGGGTTCTCCCAGCTCACGCTGGGCGTTCGGGTTAACCGAAAATATCGGGTCGGGAAATTCGGGATTTAGGAATTTCGGGTTTTCAAAATTGTCACCCGAAATTTTGCCAAAAAAGTTGCTACCCGACAATTCGGGTGTCCGAAACTTCGGGTTCGGGTTCGGGATATCCCGATCTTCCCGAAGTACAAGACACAGATAGAAAACAATCATGGTGCGGGAATACCGCGAGCGCATGTAGGCTTGCCGAAGCAGGAAGTCGACAAGGAGCGACGGGACCTGTGGAGACGGCAGAGCTCGCTGGCCGGAGATCCTGGAGAATGGCGGCCGGAGGTAGAGCCAACACGCCGCGCTACGGTTGGTGCTGCAGCCGGGAGGCCTGGTTGTGTGCGAACTGGAGGCGGAGCAGGGCAGCATCGGCGGCCTGAGGAATCTCTGGCAGGCAGCCTCAGCCGAGCGGCGGCCATGGAAGGTTGTGGCCGCTGGCCAGCAAGGCGGTGCACGGGGTGGGAAGGGGATGGGATGGAGAATCGTGAGGGGCTGCGGTTGGTCACGGACTCACGGTCGAGTGGCCACCTCCACGTCCAGACCTAGGTTACCTTAATTCTTTTGTGTTATTGGGCTGGGCCTTCTCCATGGGTGCGTGATGTTACTTGGCTGCCGAATTATTTCGGGCTATTTGGGAAATTCGGGTACGGTGGCCCTTTTCCCGAATTATTTTAATAAAATTCGGGTTTCCATAACTGCTACCCGATATAGTGATCGGGTTTTTCGGGTTCGGGCTATACGGGTTCGGGATCGGGTTTTTCGGGTTCGGGATTCGGGTGTCGGGTTTTATGCCCACCGTGACTCCCAGCCTTTAGATAGGAGTATATCTGGCCATCTCAGGCCCGGCCCTGTCGGACCACCCAGGCCCGCCCCTAAAATCAAGGACCTAGGCATTACGGGCTTTCTCGTGGGCCAGGCTTGGGTCTAGGTTTTAAGCCCACCAGCAGGTCCTGGGAGGGCCTGGGCTTGGCATATTGGGATTTTAAGGAAGAGGCCCGACCCTAGGCCCTAAGGGCTTTGGTAGGGCTTGGGAGGGCCTGGGCTTGAAAACTAGGCCCGTTGGTACGGCATGGGCCTCAGTTGTTGTCAGATCCCGGACCCAGGGATATACATACTCTTATGTGCTCCTAGTCATGGATCCACAAGGGCTTCAGGGTTACCAGTCCCGGCCGCGACAAACAACGGCAGACAGATCGGATTCATCGGCACGCAGGCTGGATCACCACGGTCTACGACTCCTTGTATCCATGCTAGTCATAACCAATTATGCATAACCAAGCGTCCACGAGTCGGATGAAACTGAAGGAACGGGACCAAAGCTATACAGAGCTGCTATGTGTCCAGAAAGTGCAACAACAATCGAGGGTTACTAGGGTTACCTCGCCCCAGGCCGAGTCACATCGGCAGGCGGGCTCGGACATGGATCATCGGCTCCACAACCCCTCGATTGCGACAACTATGCAGGCATAGCCAAAACTGTATAACAATGGGCTCGAAACCAAATAACCGATCAAAGCAACACTCTATACATGGAAGCTGTATTGAACATGTATTACTAGAATATAGCTTTACAAACAGAGGTCACATGACCCAACATTACATCAGACAATGGAAAGCAAATTATGTTGCTAATCAACAAGAACCAAAAAGGCCTAAGAGGCCGCAACATAAGGCGACGTCCCATGCCATAGATTCCAGGCTGCTACCTGGGAACCCCAAACTACTCGTCGATGTCCACATTGAACCACCACTGAACTGAGGAACTCCACCTGAACCAAGTTGAAGCAAACATGAGTACGAGAGGTACTCAACAAGACTTAGTTAACCTAGTATATATCTGCTTATTTTAGAAGGAGTTATGAAGGTTATTTTGCGTAAAGTCATCTTTGTTTTCCAAATTGAGGAAGGAATAGCACGTCTCATGGAGTATTTTGAAAACAGATGAGGAAGCTACTCAACTACTGATATCATCATCTTTTAAATCCACCAATATCATTTCAACACCTCGTGCTTCAAAGATCACCACCTCAAGTTGTTCCGGTAACTCATGCTACAAGGTAACCCCTCTCGGCATCTCTGAGGAGGCATCCTTCATTCGTTATCAACAAATTTTAGCCATTACGTTCAAGTTGTCTACAATCACAGAATCCTTCACCAAGTCATCCTTGACCGTGGACACGGCTTTTCGAAAAGATTTGACCCTGCAGGGGTATACAACTTTAACCATATGTACCAACCAACTCTTAATGCCAGTACATTAGCACTATTCCAGGAAGTGCCGGCAGATGGATTTTGATCACGACCTTTCCCTTGATTCGCCGATTCCATGAGTCGCTCCGAGTAGAGATGGACCGCCAATAGGGAGTGGCCATCTCCTGCCGGGTCTCTATCATTGTGAGCGGTGCTTCAACTACTGTCTCGCCACAGGCTGTTACACCGCCACGTCCTAATTTTGCAAACGTTTTTAACATCCCCGCAAATCCAAATGGAACTCCCGAACTGGGCAACTCATGGAACAAACTAGGAAAGTTGAGACCGAGGGGAATCTAAGCCCCGTGTGGATGCACGCTCAGTCTTGGCTCGAAGACGAGAACTCGCTCCTAGGGGCATGAACGAGGCAACCACCACAGACCCTCTATGGTCTTGTCATCCACACCTTTAAGTCATGTTAAACAAGTTCTCTTAACTTTCCACAACATCCTATCATACTAGATTCATTCGCAGCTCTGATTCATCAACTGGATGGAGCAGAGATAACAAGAATGTATGACTAAGCATAGCATATTTAAGGCTTTGGCGATGAACACAATCAAACCTATGGCTACTAGGAGTAGTGGATCAGGATAAGTAGGCTATGCATGGTATAGGAGAACTCTAACTACTGACACAAGATACATTGGAATCGGATGCAATGTACGAGAATCAAAAGTCTTTCGAAAATCATATATGGGCAGATAAGAGGTTATGCTTGCCTTGCTTCAAGAAAACCAGAGAAAATCTTTAGGAATAAGTGCTTGAATTGTCGGTTAGGATCAAGTATTCGTCATGCCGTTGTCGATCTTCTCTTCGGAGTCACGTTCTACCGAGGGGGAACAAACACCGAAACAAGAAAAATAACAATCAACACATGGCATCGATGCAATGCACAATATGTATGCATGCGCAAGTTAATGCAATGAAGTAGAGCCCTAAACATATTCGATGGGTTACTAGGGTTTGTATGGCAGTTCTGCAATTATGTTGAAATTAGCCCCGAAACGGACCTCGGAGGGTGTTTCGGGTGATTATGAAAGTGAGTACCATTTTAATTTCTCAAATGGGTTTGAAAACATCATAAATGGATTGCATTTGTCATTTGAGAAATTTGGTATATAACTTTTAAGTTTCTAATTTTAGTGAATAAAAACTTATTTTTCCATTTTTATATGAATCAAACAACATTAAATAATGTCCAAAAATAAATGTTGTCAAACATACGAAAGTGACATAAACATATAGAGTAAATTTTTCTGAACATTTTGGTACCTTACTTTTATTTTTATGAGTTATAAAACAGTAGTTATAGTATTATTAAAACTAATTACTTTTCTGTAATTATTAAACATTTTCTGGAAATAAGAAAAAACTGGATTACGACGTCATCATGACATCAAGCTGACATCACACTGAGACAATCTTCTCTGTTGAACTCAAATTCGAATGAATTGCTGCGAATTTCTCTGAATCGAAGGTACCACAACGCAGAGTAGACTACGGCGAATCTGTCGGTGGTGGCGGCTTGGACCAAAAGGTCATGGGATAGCCAGCGGCGACCATACCGCTGCGGCGGAGCAAGTCCCCCGGCGACATCCGTCTACAGGAAGGGAGGAAGTAGGGAGAGGGCATGGGAATGTTCATGAGCTCACTGTGATGCTGTTGATGTGGTCAGACGAGGTTGAGGCGGCCGAAATAAGCGGCAACGAGCCGACGGCTGGACTCGGGGAAGATGTGGTCAATTCTGGCGGTTCGGGTCACATCTGCTCGATTCCTTCACACAGGGAGGAGAGGAGAGGACGAAGAAGCTGATGGTGACAACGGTAGGGCTCGGCGTGGCCTGTACCGGCGGCGCCATGGAGGTTAACCGGAGCTAGGGTTTCAGGTTCGGGTTTGCTCTCGGCAGAGAGTAAGAGAGCGAGAGGGAAGGCGCAAGTGGGGGATGAAGAGAGATAGAGAGATGGGGACTGGGGACGACATCCTCCTTATCTTCTCGCAAGGGAAGAGCAGGAGGTGGCGTGTGGCGGCGTCGGCATTCTTCCATCCTTATGGCGGCAAGAGGAAGAAGAAACAAAAACCTGCTTTAAGAAAACCCCCCTGAAAAAGCTAAAAACTGCAGAAGGTCCTTCTGAGGTTTAAAGCTGAACGTAAAACATTGTTTTGAGGGCCTTTTTGCAAACAGACAAATTGGCAAAAACAGTTTTTGGAAACCTCATAAAATTTCCAACCTCACCATGTTTTGTTTTGGTGTAATTGAATTATTTTTCATTACAAAATTTTGGAACCCATTTTAAGTACTATTTGTGGTATTTTCTCAATTCAATTTAAATTCAAGTTGTAAATTGGTTCAAACCTGATTAAATTTTTATTTCATGCATGTATGATATGAACACAACACCACACACCCTAATTTTGCAAATTTGGGATGTTACAAATCGACCCCCCTTACAAGAATCTCGTGCCGAGATTCCCGAAGGAGGAAGAAAGAATGAACACCGGTTTTGAACGATCTTATCGAACCTTACGATTCTCTTCGTGAAGAGGTTGGTCCGTAGCATCATGAAGTGTTTATCGGCTACACCTTAGGTAAGAGGGAACGACTCTAAGGGATTTTTTCTTCATGAAGATCGAGTATTTCATGGTCAACTCATGGCGATAGTGTTCTCGGCAACACTTGAGCTAGCGACCATAAAACACGTCAAGGTAGCGGGGGAAGTAGGAGAAGGTTTCAAGTTTGTGGACGGATGTTCTTGAAAGGATTTAGAATGTGAGCTTTGCACAAGACTTTAAATCCTTTTGGAAAATAAAGGTTGAACAACTTATGAAACCGAGGTTTCACTCTTTACTGCGAACAAAATGCCAAAGTTAGAAGGATTGTCTTGGATACCACAACGTAATATCCGTATAAAGAGAGAACATGAGAATACATTGAAATCATGTGTCAAATAAAATTTTGATACATGATCATGTTCACTGTTCGGAGTGGACATAGTAGATGAAGGAACTTTCATTCCGTTAAAGTTTGTCGAAATTTTTGTCAAAGATCATGATGTTACTTTACGATAGGAGATAAGTAACCAAGATATGGGAACACCATAACATAGAAGGAATTCTTGGTCACACCATAAAGATGGGTAACCAATGGGGATTGAAGCACCGGAAGGAAATAGGGAATCTCTTTCCTATTGTGGTTTTGGACGTAGTAGTACATCTACCACATGGTTAAGACCCCATGGATGAAGTGACTGACAAATTCACACAATGTGTGAGATGAACAGAACTTCAAGTACGAACCACTTGAAAAAGGAATATGACCAAAGGTGGTTACAAAACACCACGAGATGGTTCTCGTGATGAACTTGTTTCCACTTGAAGGAAGGTTTGGAGGATTGGTGGAGAGACATTGGAAGAATCAACTTCCAGGTTCTCCTAGATGTTCTGGATACCGACAGTAGGCTCATGACCAAACTTCTATAGGTCATCAAGTGAATGTAGAACTCCGGTTTAGAAGAACGGGGAGGAAACATTGTTAGAATGATCCAGACAATTATTCTCACGAAGAGTGGCTGTTCTTACAGATCCAAAGAGATATCACATTAGTCCTTCCGGCTAATTGTGTTACCACAACATCAACCATGCCGTATTTTGAAAATACCTAATTCAATACCCTTGAGGAAACACCAACCATCGTTGCTGTTTGAGATTCAGCTCTGGTTAGCGGGTTGATAAATCAGACTCGGCATGTGTGATCGAAGAGGTGGCACCGGTTACCTACGAGATACATTTACTAGATTCTCAAGATATGGACTACAATGTCAAGCTCAAAAAGGACGAGCAAGATTGTGAAACTCATGTATTAGCAACTTGCGAAAGAAGGTTGCACCTACATGGTTTACTTGCAATGAAACACATCGGAATACCTGTTAAGAAGACGATTACAAAGATGAGAGAATTCCTTATTTGACCCTTTTTTAAATTCATTTTCCTTATTTGTCCCTAAAATAAAATTTCTTCCCAATTTGACACCTAAATTTCGTTTTCTTCCTAATTTGACACAAACATTGGTTTCGTTTCGTGTTGCCGTGAGTGGAAATTTTATTGGACAAAAATACCCACACCTAAGCTGACCAAACTTTTTCTTTTCCTGGAAGCTGTGGTGAGGTCTCGCGCATGCACGGTCAGATTGAGGCCAGCGGCCGCGCGCACGGCCGGCAAAAAAGGTCGACCAACGTTCTTCCTTTATTTCTCAGCTCACCTAAGTCAATGCCTCTTGACATCTCGGACTGGCATAGTGGCATGTGCATTCTTTAGTATTTGAGAAGTTCTTTCACTCTGCTTACACTGGCCATTGTGTTCACAGTTCACTTCTTTACTCTAGGATTAGTGCAGCGTAGATTAGTCCAGCAGCTTAGCACGGATCGTGTCTCCGCTCCTGCAGCCCTTATTTAGTTTCGTGTGCATGCCAGATTTTGTCCAGTCCGCGCCCGCTAGAGATTAAAGGGCATGGTCGTCTGTCACCTAACTGATTCAATTAACTAAACCAGATTAGTTTGAACGGTCAAATTTTAGATGAGGTGCTGCCCTATATTTTTATTTTTTAAATTACATTCTGTTAGACAAAATGGTTTCATGTTGGCTACTTTCAACAATTATTGAGCTGTCCGTTCCATTTCTTATTTTCTTAAACATGTAATAGACATTAGAGAGTAACTTTTGGCCACACAATTTATCAGGGGCGAAAGAGTCTTTCTACATCCCCATTTAACACCGTTAGTGCTTAGAATGCACTATAGGGACATGTTAGGAAGGAACTAAATTTTAGGTGTCAAATAAGGAAGATTTTTATTTTTAGGGCCAAATAGGAAAGAAGATTTTAAGGAAGGGCCAAATAGGGAATTCTCTCTACAAAGATAACGAAGTTCTTAGACTTCTTCTCCTTTTACAAATGATCAGTCAGTGGCTTGAGGTGGATGCAAACTTCTTCAAGTATATGGAGGTAACAACCTACCATCTCAAGAATAGTCCACACATGCATGGCTGACTTGGGATTATTCCCGAGGGAACAAGAAAACTTTACTCGGGTCCATGGCGATAACTTTCACCATAAACACATGGACCGGAGAAAGTCACTTCGAACATCTAGAACACAAACTTCGTAATGACACGAAGATGGTTCTCAAAAGTTTCCAACACTAATGCCAATTGTTCAACATGAACCTCTTGCAACTTGGAGATATAGGAATGTCATCGATGGGCTCAACAACACGCTTATCAGAACACTCCAAGAAGAGGGATTCATCTGATGCATGAATAAGGAAAATATTGGTCAGACTAAAGGACATGAAGGTGTACTTAGGTGGAACACCATGAGTGAAAACACTATCAAGATAGTCCTTGGGTCTGAACTTGATCTGACGATAGCCCAAATAGTGTCAAGGTAGGATGATAGCATGTCCACTAAGAAAAGACTATCATGCTTCAACAAGATGAGAACTAGACATCCCATTGCTAAGGAACAAGTTAAGAAGAGCTCTTGTCTTTCAACTCTCCAAGTTAGTGGTTAAGCTCAACCAACTAGTCCAGGATATCCAGCAGGGTTCCTTGGAGAAAGGAGTAGTTTGGATTACCCCTTGTTTAGACATCAAGGTTAGGTAACAACCTGGTGATACTTCTAGAAAGACAACCAGAATATCACAACCTACCGATATGTCTTGGAGTTTGAAAGGAATTTTGCTTTTCAAAGCAACCGATATGGTGTTGAGAGCTTCGGCATGAACCTAACTTTTTGACCGAGAAGATGCACCAGAATGAACGGATTTGGTAACACGGTCAACTTCAAGTAGAGACCGGGTGACCAATAGTGCTAAGAACGATACAGATGGTTCTTAGATTTTTCAAAGGAAAAAAGAATTTCTAGGAATATATGATACACACATCAATGCACAGACCCATCATTCTCATGCATTCAAGCTTGGAGGAAGGGGGATGAAGATGTGTACGAGCATCATTTCATCGATAAGGCCATAAAACTCAACACAACCTCTTGATATAAAAGGGTGTGATACTCGAAGGTGGAACAGAACTAAAGCTAATGAAACTTATTTAGTATGCGAATTACAAAACTTTGACCTGATCACACGATGGACAAAGGTAGGAAAGCAACTAAAGATTAAGAACATGCTCCAGAAAATCCAGAGATCACGGTGAATGCACAGGTATTACTCATTTGTAGAACCCATGCCGAAAGATTGGTATAGCTGAATCAAACCAAAGATATGAGAATCATGAAGAACACTCTTGTTGTGACTCCTTTTGATTCCAAAGAAAGCCTATGGCTATGAGAGTTGGAATTGCCTAGACACCCTGAGGTGGAACAGATTCCTCAAGATCCAAAGAAACAGAACTTGGGTCAAAGGTCAGCATCCTATACTGATAGCATGAGCATTTGTCGTGGTGGTATCACGGCAGACGCCATGGGATGGCTTAAGTGTTCGGGCCGATGGACACTGGAGGTATCCGGGGAGGGATCGCACGGCGAGTAACCCCGCGCTAAGATGTCTCAAGCACTGCAAACAACAAGATCTTACCCAGGTCCAGGGCCCTCGTGTGGAGGTAACACCCCTACTCCTGCCTTTCCTCTCTTTATGTGTGTTATCCGAGTAGCCCGGCCAAACAGCCCCTTGACCTTGCCTTTTAGAACTTGCCTTATGTAACACCTGTGGTGTTACCTGTTTGTTTTGTTTGCATCATATGCATCACATTTGCATTGCACCATGTTTGCATCACAACTGAAAATTTCAAAACAATTTAAACTTTTAAGCTTGCTCAAAAACTTCCAATTTCAACCTTGCAATTAAAACCCCTAAATTGTTTCTTCCACTGGTTAATTCTGTTTTAATCACTTGTCTGTTACAATCTTTCAAATAAAGAAGTGCAATCAAAAACATCTTTTGCTTCCAATCAATTCCTTAATGTTTCAACTATTAATTTGTTGCTTATTTCAATCAATCACCTTAATCTTTTATTTTCAAATCAATTCAAAAACTCAAAACAATTCTCAAATCATCAATCCTTTGAATCCATGAAGTTCAACACAAATTGGTATTCCTTAAAACATTCTAAACCCTAAGGGAAACCCTATGGAAAACACCCTATTTTCTAAATATTAATTAATATGGCAAAATTCAATTATTTTGGTTCAATTTCAAAACAGCAATCAAACCTTTGAAATTTTGAAAACCAAAACATCCAAGTGGTTGCATTTCACCTAAGAAGCTTATCCAAATTTTTCCAAATTTTTATCTAACCAAAAACCCCTGTTTTTTATCCAAAAGCAAAACTACAAAAAAAAATAGAAACAGAAAAATAAAACAACTAACTAGCAGGAGACAGCTAACTATCTACCGCAACCCAGCCCACCTAACAACTAACAGCGCGCAGCCCGGCCCGCCTAAAGCCACTTACCGGTTCAATAGTGCGCCAAGATTCGTGCCAGCTCCCTCCGTCTTCGTCAAGCTGTACGGCGGTCATCGGGAGCGCCACCGCGACAGAAACGCCGCCGTCCGACCGCCTCCACGCGTTTCCGCCCCTATAAGAAGGCCCTAGGGCCCTGGCAGGTGCCCTAGGCTCCTAGGGTTCCCCATCCCACCTCGCCAGCGCCGCCAAATCGCCATCTTCCCGTCGATCCCCTCCTCTGTCAGCTCACCGGGGCGCCGTTTCTGAAAATTCCGGCGATCGCCACCGTCTTGGACCTCCTCCACCCTAACTATCCACCGGAATCAGACCGCCACTGTCCCCTCTCCCTTTTGGACACCTTAGGGCCCTCGGAGACGCACGGATTCGACGACGCGGTCCTCAACACCACCGCCGGCCACCGTGGCGTTCCTTTCTGAACCTTGGCCCGCCGTCGTCGCTGCAGAGCCAAACGTCGCCAGCCACTCGCGGGAATCCACTTGCCGCCACTTCCTCGAGCTGGTGGACGTCTCCCCGACGCCGTCTACCCCCTGGATCGAAGCCGCCATGCACGATCTCGCCGTCGCCGCCGCTGTAGCTCCATCGGGCCTCTGCTCCGTCTTCAGTCGCCGGTGAGCACGCCCCCGCACCCATCTTCCCCTTCCTCTCTGCCATCTCCGCTTCGCGCACGCCTCCATCACCCGTGCACTCGTCCAGCAGCACTCACTGTCACCGATCGCGGCAGCTCGTCGCCGGTGGGTCGCGGAAAGTTTTGATCTTCAGAAGTTCAGTTAAAGTTTCAGTTTCAGTTTCGTTTCAGTAACTTTACCCTCACTGCGCGTGTACCTATGACAAGCAACGCTCATCCATCGCACTGGTTACACCGCACCTCTTCCTTGCGCAGGTTGCGGGTTCGAGCCCCGCAACGCGCCACCTTTTTGGTCTTTTTGCTTCAGCGCGCCAGGCCCACCGTCAGCCTCCCCTGTGGCCACGCAAGCGTGTGCGCCACGCTGGCCTCGCAGGCCCACAGGGCAGTGCCTGTGGGTACGCTTCCAGTGCGTATAAAAAGGAATAAAAAGAAATCTGTTTTAATTTTCTTTTAAATAACAGAATAAAGCAATAAACTTTGAAATTCAATAACTTTTAATCTGTTAATCCAACAACTAAAAGTTGTATATGTTTTCTGTTCAGAATTTAACAAACTTTCCAAATAACTTATTTGTGTTCTGTTTTGAATTTTCAAAATGCATTTTAAATTCAAATTCAAATAATTCAAATGCCATTTATAATAATTCATAACTAATTCATACCATTTCCAACTAATGCAAATAAAATATGTTTTTCACACCTTTTTGAATGTTCTATTCAAATATAAATTTTGTTTTCTGTTTTGAATAATTAAAATTGCTTAAACAATTTGACTCTTGTTTAATTCAATTAAAAATTGTTTAATATTGTTTAATTCATAATTAATTAATCCTAATTCCCATTTCAAAATGTGAAACATGTAATCCAACTAAAATTTGATAACCTTTTCAAGTATCAACTTTGTTTCCTGGTTTGCAACCTTTAAATTGAATAATTGTTTCACCTCTTAGTTAATGCAACTGAAATTACCAAAATTCATAACCAATTCATTTTAATTCCAAATCAAACAAATAAAGTATGTTTTCCAATCAGTTTCATGTCCTTATCATGCTTATGCCATTCATATCTATGTTTGCATCTTATCTTGTGCATTTTAGATCTTGTTATGCATGTTCACCTATATGACAACATATGGGGTGTGTGGGCTAATTAATTCCAGCTGTTGCCCCCTTCCATTTAAATTGCCTAACTCATCTACTTTATTGTTTTCCATGCTAAACAACATTTAATTTGATGGTTAGATAAACAACTTGAACCAATTCCTATTTCTCCGGACTCCGGTTCCGATTAAATTGCTTAAGTTGTTTTCCCCTGTTGCATCTTGCCATGTCATGCATATAGGATCATGCTGGATCTTTTGTCGTAGTAGTAATTGTTGCATCCGGTGTTTGTTCGAGGTTCGTTGCTTCTTCCCGGATAGGACGTTGAGATGATGTGAGCAACGACAAGTTCTGCTACCTTGCGGGATCTCAGGCAAGTATACTCACTTGCATGCCATATGGCTGCCTTTCATCACTTGTTACCGATTCTTTCCGTTGATTCTTTTCTGCTAGCCTTAGTAGTAGTTGTTTCTGTTACGAACCTATCACATGAATCCTTTAACCCTGATATTGCCTCACCTCCACTCCTATAACCTTTGCTTGAGCCTGTGTCTTACTATCTTGCTTAGGTTGTTTTGCTCGAGTCTGTTACCCGTTACTTTCTGTTATTACTTAATTATGTTCTGGGGGCTCGATGTTAATCAATCAAACCTGTTAATTGCTAATGGTAATAATAATAATTTGATGATAAGGCACCGGCAGGAGGCCCTTTGTGGTTTTGAGGCCTGCTAGTGTCGACCCTAATAGGAAAAGGGTCTTGTCTACTGATCCATGATGAGCGCACTACCCGCATTTGGGGAGTATGGGCTCCCCCTCAGTTTGACCCGATTCGCATCTCGTCCAAATCGCCTCATTTAGTTCGGGTTTTCCATTTGCTGCATGCATGATCTTGCGAGCCCTTGGATCCCGGGTGGAACTTTCGTAGTCGGCATATAGGGGGACACGTTCTTAGAGTGCTATGAGGGTCCATTTTCTTCTGGGCTCGATTAGCCGTGCGCCCAAGGTGCTTTGGGCTTGATGCGAAGAAGGGTTGGATTGTGTTGAGTGCCCCGCTTGGTGGGAGGCATTCCATCTGGCGGGTTATTCATGAGTACGGCTAAATTGGTGCAACCCTGCAGGGATAATCTTCTCGAGAAGCCGTGTTTTCCGCGGTTATGGATTACTTGGTGAAAGTACTGGCTAACAAGTACTCAGGACAACTTAAACCTAATGATCCACCATGTTACACCCCATGATTAACAACTTGACTAGTAATAGGTTTATTCACACAATAACTTGATTCACCTTTAATACAACTGTGTGAGTTATCCTCGGATTGCTTCTTTGGCTAAAGGGGCGAGGTCCAGGATGGGTTTGTTTGGATTTACTTTCAGTTGGTTACCATCCTCGATCTTATCCCTTTTTCTGTTAGTTAGAAGTAATAGAATCTCTGTAGTTGGTTAGTGCAGCCTGTTGTCGCTTATTTGCAATAACCCCTTCCTCTCCGTTGATCCTAAAGTATTTGTATCTTGTGATGACTGGCTACGCCGGTAACTTGTGAGTATGGGTTTTATCCCCCTTGCCAGTACTTAACCGTACTGACCCACGAATCTCTTTCGTGGCTGCAAATTCCAACTTGCAGTCAACAGGTTTGAAGTCTGACGACGTTAGCTTGGGAATCCCTCCGGCTTGGCCTGGGCAGGGATTGGACGCCTTCGGTTATCTTCAGGACTCTTAGTCCAATTTGGATCTTGTCCGTAGACGGACGTTTGTTTCTTCCGCTGTCATTTGGATCTTTGTATTGTATCAGTTGTAACCCCGGCTCGTGTGAGTCATCTTGTATCTATCTGCTTCTGTTGTAATTGTGGAATATTCGTGAACTATTGTAATGTTATCATAAATGGCAACCTGGAATCGGTTATTATGCGGAATTGGCGGGAATGCTGAATTCTGCATAGTGCCCGATCTCGGGGCGTCACAAATGGTATCAGAGCCTTGGTTCCGATTCCCGAGATTGTTTCGATACGAATGGTTATCGAAGCAACGGGTCCGCAAAGCCTGTAGGTTAACCTCGCTAACGGTCGTTGTTTCTAGAGTGTCAAAAACTATTTCCGCTAAACTATTTTGAAAAAAAAACATCCCAATAGGATTCTTGTTTTCCCCTTATCCCTATTCTATTTCCCCTCCCATCTTATTTGTTTTGGAGTCTGCTCTCGTACTCAATCCTTCAAAGTGTTAGGATCCTACGTGGGTGGACGTTTTCTGAGCCCTTAACCTAATAGGTTCGATCATCGGAAGATTCCTGGTGGAAGAACATCGTCGTCACTCCGAGCAAGAACCCCTTGTTAGTGGTGTCGAGGAGATCAACTGGAAGCACGAAGAATCGGTAGTCGAACTTCTTTCCCCTCCCGGGTTAGCAGGTGGATTGCGAGGGCGCAATCCCTTGTTAGTGGTGTCGTCTGTAACACCTGTGGTGTTACCTGTTTGTTTTGTTTGCATCATATGCATCACATTTGCATTGCACCATGTTTGCATCACAACTGAAAATTTCAAAACAATTTAAACTTTTAAGCTTGCTCAAAAACTTCCAATTTCAACCTTGCAATTAAAACCCCTAAATTGTTTCTTCCACTGGTTAATTCTGTTTTAATCACTTGTCTGTTACAATCTTTCAAATAAAGAAGTGCAATCAAAAACATCTTTTGCTTCCAATCAATTCCTTAATGTTTCAACTATTAATTTGTTGCTTATTTCAATCAATCACCTTAATCTTTTATTTTCAAATCAATTCAAAAACTCAAAACAATTCTCAAATCATCAATCCTTTGAATCCATGAAGTTCAACACAAATTGGTATTCCTTAAAACATTCTAAACCCTAAGGGAAACCCTATGGAAAACACCCTATTTTCTAAATATTAATTAATATGGCAAAATTCAATTATTTTGGTTCAATTTCAAAACAGCAATCAAACCTTTGAAATTTTGAAAACCAAAACATCCAAGTGGTTGCATTTCACCTAAGAAGCTTATCCAAATTTTTCCAAATTTTTATCTAACCAAAAACCCCTGTTTTTTATCCAAAAGCAAAACTACAAAAAAAAATAGAAACAGAAAAATAAAACAACTAACTAGCAGGAGACAGCTAACTATCTACCGCAACCCAGCCCACCTAACAACTAACAGCGCGCAGCCCGGCCCGCCTAAAGCCACTTACCGGTTCAATAGTGCGCCAAGATTCGTGCCAGCTCCCTCCGTCTTCGTCAAGCTGTACGGCGGTCATCGGGAGCGCCACCGCGACAGAAACGCCGCCGTCCGACCGCCTCCACGCGTTTCCGCCCCTATAAGAAGGCCCTAGGGCCCTGGCAGGTGCCCTAGGCTCCTAGGGTTCCCCATCCCACCTCGCCAGCGCCGCCAAATCGCCATCTTCCCGTCGATCCCCTCCTCTGTCAGCTCACCGGGGCGCCGTTTCTGAAAATTCCGGCGATCGCCACCGTCTTGGACCTCCTCCACCCTAACTATCCACCGGAATCAGACCGCCACTGTCCCCTCTCCCTTTTGGACACCTTAGGGCCCTCGGAGACGCACGGATTCGACGACGCGGTCCTCAACACCACCGCCGGCCACCGTGGCGTTCCTTTCTGAACCTTGGCCCGCCGTCGTCGCTGCAGAGCCAAACGTCGCCAGCCACTCGCGGGAATCCACTTGCCGCCACTTCCTCGAGCTGGTGGACGTCTCCCCGACGCCGTCTACCCCCTGGATCGAAGCCGCCATGCACGATCTCGCCGTCGCCGCCGCTGTAGCTCCATCGGGCCTCTGCTCCGTCTTCAGTCGCCGGTGAGCACGCCCCCGCACCCATCTTCCCCTTCCTCTCTGCCATCTCCGCTTCGCGCACGCCTCCATCACCCGTGCACTCGTCCAGCAGCACTCACTGTCACCGATCGCGGCAGCTCGTCGCCGGTGGGTCGCGGAAAGTTTTGATCTTCAGAAGTTCAGTTAAAGTTTCAGTTTCAGTTTCGTTTCAGTAACTTTACCCTCACTGCGCGTGTACCTATGACAAGCAACGCTCATCCATCGCACTGGTTACACCGCACCTCTTCCTTGCGCAGGTTGCGGGTTCGAGCCCCGCAACGCGCCACCTTTTTGGTCTTTTTGCTTCAGCGCGCCAGGCCCACCGTCAGCCTCCCCTGTGGCCACGCAAGCGTGTGCGCCACGCTGGCCTCGCAGGCCCACAGGGCAGTGCCTGTGGGTACGCTTCCAGTGCGTATAAAAAGGAATAAAAAGAAATCTGTTTTAATTTTCTTTTAAATAACAGAATAAAGCAATAAACTTTGAAATTCAATAACTTTTAATCTGTTAATCCAACAACTAAAAGTTGTATATGTTTTCTGTTCAGAATTTAACAAACTTTCCAAATAACTTATTTGTGTTCTGTTTTGAATTTTCAAAATGCATTTTAAATTCAAATTCAAATAATTCAAATGCCATTTATAATAATTCATAACTAATTCATACCATTTCCAACTAATGCAAATAAAATATGTTTTTCACACCTTTTTGAATGTTCTATTCAAATATAAATTTTGTTTTCTGTTTTGAATAATTAAAATTGCTTAAACAATTTGACTCTTGTTTAATTCAATTAAAAATTGTTTAATATTGTTTAATTCATAATTAATTAATCCTAATTCCCATTTCAAAATGTGAAACATGTAATCCAACTAAAATTTGATAACCTTTTCAAGTATCAACTTTGTTTCCTGGTTTGCAACCTTTAAATTGAATAATTGTTTCACCTCTTAGTTAATGCAACTGAAATTACCAAAATTCATAACCAATTCATTTTAATTCCAAATCAAACAAATAAAGTATGTTTTCCAATCAGTTTCATGTCCTTATCATGCTTATGCCATTCATATCTATGTTTGCATCTTATCTTGTGCATTTTAGATCTTGTTATGCATGTTCACCTATATGACAACATATGGGGTGTGTGGGCTAATTAATTCCAGCTGTTGCCCCCTTCCATTTAAATTACCTAACTCATCTACTTTATTGTTTTCCATGCTAAACAACATTTAATTTGATGGTTAGATAAACAACTTGAACCAATTCCTATTTCTCCGGACTCCGGTTCCGATTAAATTGCTTAAGTTGTTTTCCCCTGTTGCATCTTGCCATGTCATGCATATAGGATCATGCTGGATCTTTTGTCGTAGTAGTAATTGTTGCATCCGGTGTTTGTTCGAGGTTCGTTGCTTCTTCCCGGATAGGACGTTGAGATGATGTGAGCAACGACAAGTTCTGCTACCTTGCGGGATCTCAGGCAAGTATACTCACTTTCATGCCATATGGCTGCCTTTCATCACTTGTTACCGATTCTTTCCGTTGATTCTTTTCTGCTAGCCTTAGTAGTAGTTGTTTCTGTTACGAACCTATCACATGAATCCTTTAACCCTGATATTGCCTCACCTCCACTCCTATAACCTTTGCTTGAGCCTGTGTCTTACTATCTTGCTTAGGTTGTTTTGCTCGAGTCTGTTACCCGTTACTTTCTGTTATTACTTAATTATGTTCTGGGGGCTCGATGTTAATCAATCAAACCTGTTAATTGCTAATGGTAATAATAATAATTTGATGATAAGGCACCGGCAGGAGGCCCTTTGTGGTTTTGAGGCCTGCTAGTGTCGACCCTAATAGGAAAAGGGTCTTGTCTACTGATCCATGATGAGCGCACTACCCGCATTTGGGGAGTATGGGCTCCCCCTCAGTTTGACCCGATTCGCATCTCGTCCAAATCGCCTCATTTAGTTCGGGTTTTCCATTTGCTGCATGCATGATCTTGCGAGCCCTTGGATCCCGGGTGGAACTTTCGTAGTCGGCATATAGGGGGACACGTTCTTAGAGTGCTATGAGGGTCCATTTTCTTCTGGGCTCGATTAGCCGTGCGCCCAAGGTGCTTTGGGCTTGATGCGAAGAAGGGTTGGATTGTGTTGAGTGCCCCGCTTGGTGGGAGGCATTCCATCTGGCGGGTTATTCATGAGTACGGCTAAATTGGTGCAACCCTGCAGGGATAATCTTCTCGAGAAGCCGTGTTTTCCGCGGTTATGGATTACTTGGTGAAAGTACTGGATAACAAGTACTCAGGACAACTTAAACCTAATGATCCACCATGTTACACCCCATGATTAACAACTTGACTAGTAATAGGTTTATTCACACAATAACTTGATTCACCTTTAATACAACTGTGTGAGTTATCCTCGGATTGCTTCTTTGGCTAAAGGGGCGAGGTCCAGGATGGGTTTGTTTGGATTTACTTTCAGTTGGTTACCATCCTCGATCTTATCCCTTTTTCTGTTAGTTAGAAGTAATAGAATCTCTGTAGTTGGTTAGTGCAGCCTGTTGTCGCTTATTTGCAATAACCCCTTCCTCTCCGTTGATCCTAAAGTATTTGTATCTTGTGATGACTGGCTACGCCGGTAACTTGTGAGTATGGGTTTTATCCCCCTTGCCAGTACTTAACCGTACTGACCCACGAATCTCTTTCGTGGCTGCAAATTCCAACTTGCAGTCAACAGGTTTGAAGTCTGACGACGTTAGCTTGGGAATCCCTCCGGCTTGGCCTGGGCAGGGATTGGACGCCTTCGGTTATCTTCAGGACTCTTAGTCCAATTTGGATCTTGTCCGTAGACGGACGTTTGTTTCTTCCGCTGTCATTTGGATCTTTGTATTGTATCAGTTGTAACCCCGGCTCGTGTGAGTCATCTTGTATCTATCTGCTTCTGTTGTAATTGTGGAATATTCGTGAACTATTGTAATGTTATCATAAATGGCAACCTGGAATCGGTTATTATGCGGAATTGGCGGGAATGCTGAATTCTGCATAGTGCCCGATCTCGGGGCGTCACACCTTACCCCTACTCGAGGGTAACCCCCCGACAGCATTATATGGTTAAGAAAACACATGACTCAACTCACCGCAATTCAGCACATTCCGAGACCTTCGGTTCAAGTCCAAGGGTTCAAAACCAAGAGGAAGGAGTAACTACTACTTTAGTGCCTTCAAGGACACTATGAATAACAATCACGAAGTATCTTTCAAAAGACAAGGATAGCTCCGGAAGGATTTGAGCAGAGGATAACGGATACATTCGAGATGGAAAGTAGATCTCGAGGTTCAGGATTTAGAACTTTGAAACATTTAAGAATGTGGAATCCGGACAACTTTGAGAGATTGCAATGGAAAGAAATCTTCCATTTGAAACTAGACATAACGGAACATGGAACACACACGACTCTAGAACTTAACACAAGGTCAACTTGGGTAAAAGACGTCCTTGCCAAAGAAGGCACCTATGTTTTGAATGACTAGAAGAGATAGCAAAACCTTTTCAAATCAAAACAGATAAGGTGACCCAGAGTTAGAGCGATACCAGATAAGGAGTAAAAAGAATCCTAAGAAGGTTTTTCACAATCATTTGGAAGTTTCAAAATAGTTTTCACAAACACTAGACTCAACATCGACCAAGCAGTAAGGTTTTCCTACAGGCAGTCCTGCTCTGATACCACTTTTGTAACACCCCGGACCCAGGGATATACATACTGTTATGTGCTCCTAGTCATGGATCCACAATGGCTTCAGGTTTCACTGGGCCCTGCCAGCTTAAAACAAACCTTGTCTTTGTAACTGAAAGAGGCCGAGTAGCACCTCCAAATGGCCCTTTAACTCTTGCTTGAATCTCTTCTTTTCTGAGTAGCACTTTCTTTCTTCTGTGATGCCGAGTAAAATAACTTAGTGAAATTTCGAACACGATCCCGCTGAAACGGACCGAATCCACCTCTCCGTGTCGCTACGGGGCACGTGTCACACCCCTGTGCCCCCGACGCCTCGATGCCAGGGACACGGAAGGCCACGCGCCAATCTCTGCAACCTGGGCCCACTAGCCCGTTAGGTCACGCCAGTTGTACTCGAGAGCCCACGATCTGGACGTGGGATTAACTGCGCCTGTTACGCGCGCGTTATGCGCTATGTGCGTTTCTAACGGTCGCTTAACCCACGCCGCACGATCGTTGCCCACGATCAATGCCACGATCAATCCACCGGTAACGGCAACCCGTGGGGGAGAGATAAATACCCTCGCGACGCTCCCTTCTCCTCTTTCCTGTTCTTCCCAATCTCGCGCCCCCTCGCCTCTCCGCCGCCGTCGAGCACACCGCCACCGCAAACACTTGCTGCGCCGCTGCTCCACGCACCGCGAGAGAGACAGAGAGAAGCGCCTCCGCTCAACTCTGCCTCCAATCTCCGACGAGCGCTTCCGCCTCCATGGCTTCTCACGGAGACGACGATGCAGCCGCCCAAGCCGGCTGGGAGGGCTCAGAGGTGACAGTAGAAGACTGCCAGTGGCTCGTCAACACGCGCCGCGTTCCTCCCGGTGTCGTTTGCAGGCATCCAGGTACCGAAATCATCCCAAAGCCTGAGAAGGACGAGTACGTCGTCTTCCTCTCTCATTTCAAGCGTGGCTTCGGCCTCCGCATCTCCGATTTCCTTTCCGAATTCCTCAAACACTTTGGCCTCCAGCCGCATGATCTTCCACCCAATGCCCTTGTAATGCTATCCATACACGCCGTCGTGTGTGAGGCCTTCTTAGGCGTCTACCCGACCATCCATACATGGACCACGTACTTTTTCTTCAGAAAACAGAGTGTTCCCAATCGTGGGAACACCAAGAGCGCTCGCGCGATGACCCAGACCGGATGCGCCATGATGATACAGCGCAAGACCGGGCATCACCCGAGGGTTAAGGGATTGGAAACCGTGCGCAAGTGGCAGCGCGGTTTCCTGTCGAGGACCGGATAAGGCTTCCAAAATTCAAGAATGCATTGCCCACCCATCAAAACTGGGGCTACGACCCCTAGAAGACCATCCAGGATGTCCTTCAGGTTGAGCGACGCCTGACCGAGTTGATCTCGGAAGGGTTTCATCAGGACGATCCCATCGCGTGCTGGATATCATGCCGGGTACTCCCACTCCAGCATCGATCGCACAAGATGTGCCACATGGTAGGACCCCGAGACTGCACAAGGACAACGACATTCGAGCTCAGCAAAGCCGAGGTGGCCATCTGGGCCAGGTCCATCATGCATACCTCGCTCTCTAACACCTGTATGTATGGCTTCACGCCGTATAGCCGCCTCAAGCCCATTGAACATGTTAGCATTCTGTGCTTTGTTTTTGCACTTTGATACCGAGTAGGTGGTTTCTCAGCTTTGTATGCTTAATCTTTGCATTCTGCACCGAGTAGGACATCATAAATATCCTTTTGGCTTTATATGCTTTGTGTTTGCATGCCATGCCGAGTAGAATTACTCAGCTGAATATGCTTTGTGTTTGCATGTTGTTCCAAGTAAAAATCCTTAGCCGAGAAAACAACTCACACCGTTTCATGTTTGCCTTAACAGCACATCGATCGCCAGCTAGAAGAAGATACCGAAATCTTCGAGGGCAACTGGCCCCAGGACCGAGAAGAGGACGATGAGACCGCCTACGACACCCAAGATACCCTCTGCATCCCTCACGCCAATCAGCCTGGTAAGTCCCGAGCTGACGCGTCTATTCGGGACTAGTCCGAGGATGACGAAGGTGACCAAGTTCACCTTCCTGCTTACTAGCAACGCACCTTGATTCCCTTCTCTGTTTCTGAATTTAATTCTTCTTCTACTCTGCAGAGGAGCCTAAGATGGACGATGATGATGAGCCCTTGGAGGTTAATCCTCTATCTGTGTCAGCTCCCAATACTCGGAAGAGGGTTGGCAGTGGCGCCTAGGAACCTCCTCCGAAGAAAGCCAAGAAGACAGGCGGAAAGAAGACCACCGCCAGAAGACAACCCCCCACCAGCAAAGGGTAAGCGTTCTGTCCGAGTACACACTTGTTACTGCTTCTCGTTGTGCTTTTCTCCTTCTTCCTTTCTGAACTGTTTTCTTCTTCCAGCGCCCCTCTGGACGCTGATGCCGCTGCAGCCCCCACTCGCCCCAAGAGGAAAGCCGTCGTGCCCCTAGATAAACTTGTGGATCTCTCAGATGACGAGGAAGAGCAAGACCAGCAGGACAGGACGCATGCGTCCTCTCCTATTAACGTGGAAGAAGATACCGGTGCCGAGAACACTGGCGCTAGTGATGATGTTGATCCCACCCTCCAACAGCAGCAAGATGCTGCTCATGACGAGACGCCGCCATCTCCCCCAGTCCCCGAGATTCGGGCCGAGTAGGCGGACACTCAACCGAGTTGCCGTCTACTCGGGCCAAATCTTCCAAAATACTCAAACTCTTTCTCTTTTCCTCTACAGAATAGCCTCCAGAAGAGGACGAAACTGTTCCGCCGGCTGCTCTGGAACCATCGCATCGCCAAGGACCGCATCGAGGCTCTTGAAGCCGAGAAGAAAGACGATGCAGCGATGGAGCAGGCGGCACTGGACCGCACTCTCCAGATTTCTGAAGTTAAAGGTAAGCTTTCAGCAATTCGGTTTGTGCATTTTGTGTTTACACCCGTGTTTGCGTTTTGCTATAACCTTGTTTACTCTGCAGGCAAGCTCAACGAACTGATAGAACAACATCAACACTGCCACGTCTTTGCTGCCTCTGCTGAGAGCACAATCAAGAGATTGGAGGGTGACTTGCTATCTACTCTGCACTTGCGTCTCTTTTTACTCGGTTACTCTGCTGACACTGTTGTTCTCTCTACAGAAGAATACAAGAGCTTCCGGGAGCAGCACCTAAACTGCCTCATGCCTGCCGAGGTGCGGCAACAGCTGGAAACCCGAGAAGCTAAGATCCAGAGGGAGCGCGCTGCTGAGAGAGCTGAGTTCGAGAAGATGCAAATCCAGCTGAAATCTGCACTCGAGGATGCTGTCAAGCAAAGCGAGGCAAAACGGGAGATCCTGAAGACTGCCAAGGCCAAGGAGAACACCCTTGAGATGGAAATTACGATGCTGAAGCAGCACAATGAGCAACTCGTTCTCCAGATCGCCGACTCGCGCCGCATTGAGGACATGCACATCTCCAACGAGAACGATTGGAAGATCAAGCTGGGTGCCTTGCTGGTGGACTTAGAGCGTAAGTTTCCCCTACTCTGCCTTCTTCTACTCGGCTCTGCTTCTTCTCGGTTTTGTCTTCTTCTCTTTTTTTATCTTCCTAACTCTTGCTGGTTCCTTTTTTAGACGTCTTCCCTGAGCTCCGCTCAGCCAGTGTGCCTGCTCTGGCGAAGGCGAGACAACTCCGAGCTGAGGCCGGTCTTCCCATAAATGACAGCTCTACCATTGAAGATTATCTCCTCAGCATCAAGACTCAAATCCGCTCCCTCAAGGGCCTGGGCACCTCCATGGTGTCCACTGCATACAAATTTCACGATCTGTTCTGGCCGGATCAAAATGCGCCAGATAGCTTCAGCGAGATCGCCGAGAGGCTGAACGGAGTGAAGGCTGAGCTGAAGAAATGGCGCGCCTCTGCAGCTCGGGCAGGAGCTGATCAGCTGCTGCACTTCATCACCAGCTGGTACGAAAACTTGGATCTGAGCAGAATCCTCACTATTCGTGAAGACTCCAAGTGGACCAAGAACTCCGACTGCGTCACTCGCCGGAAAGCAGTGGCGTATGAGATTGCTTCCTACGCCGACACCGCCACCTACATCGACGGCCCCCAAGAGCCAGAAACTGAACCTGAAGACGAGGATGAGGATGAAGATGATGACGATGTCGCCAGCGAAGACTTGGCCATGTTCGTGGAAGACACCGCCAAAGGAGCAGCCGAGAAGGGGAAGGCCCAGGTCACCGAGGGGACCGAGTTGTCCACCGGCGCGGGTGCCGAGCAGCCGCAGTCCAGCGCTCAAGGGGCCACCATCACCACCGATATGGTGATCAACCAGGCGGCTCCCGAGCTGGGTGTGGCTGCTGCCTACCCGATGCCCAGCTCTCAGTCTGCTGCGTCCACTTCGACCACGGATCTCTTCTCCGTCGCCACGGCCACCTCTGACCAAGCTGCCAACGCTGATGCTGGTGCCGAGAACGTCGATGCGGCTAACACCGCCACTACTATCTAAATGATTCCTGAAAAACTTTTACTTTGAACTCTTATCAGTTCCCGGGATGCCGGGTGCAGATGTAATCGCACAATTTATTGTTTCGCTGCTACTCAGTTTTTAACTTAGTTCGATATTTTAGCAACTCTGGCTTAATGCCAGGTTGCGTTTCGATGCAAGTCCCCGAGTTGCATTTTTTATCCACTCTTCCTTTTTATCTCAGCTCTTACCCGCAACTTGTTGCTTTTTTGGTAGTCGAGTCAAAAGATTTCAAAGTTGGAGTTTCAAATACTTAGCAACTTAGAAAAGTGCATGGTAACGCTGCCCACCACTTAGCCGAAAAGAAAAAAACGGTAAAAAACACTCTATTCGGTTGCCACACGTTTCCTTCCCTTAGCAGTTTTTCATGTGTTCATTGACCCTTTGGCTTGTTCTCTGGCTTGCCATGAAGCCGGGTTGCGGACAACAGCAGAGTCGCAGAGTGTCCTGTGGGTTTAAACACACTACTTTGTATGCTTTTGAAATTCTAAGTGGTTCAACCAAATAGACAAAGTAAAAGAGAGTAAACACACGGAACAGTTTGAGCAAGGGAAGTCCCCGAGTTCGAATACGGAGTGCCGACTAGAATTTAACTCGGGTGAGGATACATACACATTTTTCTCATGAATGAAAACGTCGGAGTAGAGCTACATTCCAGGGGCGCTTAGATTCCTCTCCAGCTTTATCCGGCCTGTTCTTCTGGGGTGCCTGTACGTCGACTAAGTAATAGGCATCGTTGTGCAGAGCCTTGCTCACAATGAACGGCCCTTCCCACGGAGGGGAAAGCTTGTGCATCCTGGCCGTGCGCTGCACGAGCCTAAGGACCATGTCTCCTTCTCGGAAAACCCTTGGGTTAACTTTTCGGCTGTGATAACGCCTCAAGTTTTGTTGGTAAACAGCTGAACGTGACAGAGTTAGCTCTCTTGATTTTTCTAGCAGGTCAACGTCATTTTCTCGAGCTTCTCTACCCTGCGCCTCAGTGTAGAGGGTTACTCGGGGCGAGTCATGCTCTAGGTCAGTGGGCAGCACGGCCTCAGCTCCATATACCAGGAAGAATGGTGTGTATCCGGTTGATCGGTTAGGGGTAGTCCTTAGACTCCACAACACCGCCGGCAACTCGTCTAGCCAACACCCAGGTGTCTTCAGCAGTGGCTCAATCATCCTTGGCTTTATGCTGGATAGCACCATGCCATTTGCTCTTTCAACTTGCCCATTGGAGGCAGGATGCGCAACAGATGCAACATCTAGCCGAATGCGCTTCTCTCTGCAGAACCTTGCAAAAGCACCCTCAGCAAAGTTTGTGGCATTATCCGTGATAATGCTGTGTGGGTAGCCGTATCTCAGGATCACATCCTTCAAGAAACTCACAGCCGTGGCTCCATCGCACTTCCGAATAGGCTTCACCTCAATCCACTTGGTGAACTTGTCAACCATGACCAAGATGTGAGTCATGTTGCCTCTAGCCGGCTTGAAGGGGCTGTTGGGAATATGCCCTAGAGGCAATCATAGATGATGTAATTCCCAATGTATTCATAAAGTTATTAAGTTGTCCTTTGGTTTGAACATCTGATATATGTCATTGAATATGTGATTCGATTGTGGAACTATGTATTCATGTTATTCATACTAATTGTCCTTGGTCGTTAAGGTTGTGCTGGACACACACCCTAGACTAATGTGAGTGTTGGCTGATGACACGGTTCCACTTGTCATGGGCATGGTGATGCCATTCCAACGTTCACGGACTTGGCTAAAGAGTTTAGCAAGTCGGACTGACCCACATTGAGATGCAACGATCAAGTCGTCATTTGCATGTCTCAATCAATGTAATCCTTAGACCTGAGGTTGTCGCACAATCCGAGTTGTGGATCATCGACTTAGGTTCTGTCAAACGTTGTTCTGTGACAAGGCAACTATAAAGGCAGAGTTCGGGTCGAATGAGAAGCAGGCTGCGTGATGTGGATAATCAAGATGGGATTTTGCCCCTCCGAATGGAGAGATATTCTCTGGGCCCTCTCGAGTGATATGATTCAGGAAGCATGGCCATGCGCAACTCAGTTAAGTGTTAACTGTGTCTGTTGACTAAGAGTTAGTCAGGTGAATCACATATCACGGACCGAGAAGAGAGTTGAGCTATTTAAGGGATGACGATAAATCGCCTATAGCTCGACAAGGTATATCGTGAGGCAAAAAGGACTAAGATGAATATCACATTGAAAGGTATGTCGTCATGACTCAATGGAACTTGGGAGTCAGCACGTTCTGCTAGGAGCCGCTACCGATTGATCGATTGAGAGTCGGACTCTAATCGTGTCCAAGTCGCCATGAGCCTGCAGGGTCACACACTTAAGAGCAGGAGCAAATATTGGTTGGGTTGGACCCGAACCGGAAATGGACTGAGTTAGTGAGTCGGACTCACAGAGGGAATGGGCCACAAGTGTTGTGCAGCCCATTACCATACGCTATATAAAGAGGGGCGCAGGTTGCCCAACGGGCACGTTAGTCCACTCTCCCATGCGTTGGGAACCCTAGCCCCACTCAGTCCAGCCGTCGCACCAGACCTAGCAGTCTACCGTCGGAGCTCCTCCTCGTACGTGTGGATACCGGCAGAGGTGCTGTACGTTCAGCACTTCGACGTTCGAGGGATTGGATCGGCCGGATCGGATCGTAGTACTGCACTGCCCCGACGCGCTGCATCGATAATCCGCACCTGCGCGTCTAGTGGTAATACTCGTGGCCTTCTACCTCGGCTAGATCTTGGGAGTACCGCGTAGGAAAAGTTTTTGTTTATCTCTACGCGTCCCAACAGTGGTATCAGAGCGGTAGCTTCTGGTATTAGGCCCGAAATCCGTACATATGTGATATGTAGTTAGCGTTAGATGTGATCTAATTGCTGTTTTGGTGGTCGGTCTATGAGATAGATCGGTTTTGTAAAAAGTTGATTGGATCAATCGTACTCGGGGTTAATGGGTGATCTGGTTTCCGTGATCATACTGCTAAGGTCGTGAAACAACTTACCCCTACCGGTCGGTTTCCGCCATCGGGGTATACCGTGACACATAAATCCAGTTGCGGTGATCGAAGATCAAAGAGTTTGGTCGAATCGAAATACGGATCAGATTCGGGTAAAATCGTTTTATCCGATGAAGAAATCCATGGTCCTTCGATCCCCGCCCGCTATCCGGCTAGCGGGACCGCCGGCTTCGCCCTGTCGTAGCGCCTTAGATGTCGTTGCGAGTTTCACAACGCCGGTAGATATCGTATCTATGCATAACTTGTTTTTGCAGGAAGTTGTGAATGGTATGGCTTATGTGCATGTGATGTGTGTAATCCATACATGATCTGCGTATCATGTTTATGTCAGCCGGCTGGAGCCTAGGTGCTGTCATTTTATTGTATACCGGCCTGCGTGTCGGATTCTCTATGTAAATTTTGATTTACTAGCTAGCGTAGCTTGTTGGAGAACCCGGAAGGCATGCAAGTCGATGTACAAGTCGGCTACATGGAGCAAGATGGCACGTGACAAGAGTTGGCACGAGTCGACTTGCAAGCTTCGTGGAGATGGAGATCACCATGAAGAGAGCCATACCATTTCACATTATAATTGCTTTATTTGTGTTATTGTTATGTCTCTATTTACCTCTATTTAGATAGTTGGTAGATTCTTTAATCCCTCAAAGAAGGTCTAGTCGGTCGCCCCGCCAGTGCTGCACCATCACAAGTCGGACATTCTTGGTAGTGGGCTCATAAAATTGAGGTGCTACCAATTCTTTCCGGTTAGGTGGGTTTGAGTCGGACTCTTACAAGCAGAAGCACTTGGTAATCTAGACGAGTCCATCACAACGGTTGTGGGGCTCGGGGCGAGGTAGGTTGGGAGCCGGGGCATGTGATGTCACCCAACTAACAGGAGTCGTATTGGATACGATTGGCAAGGTGTTGCCTACCTAGATCACTTGACGGCTAGCGGTGATGCTAAAGCTCACTAGTCGGCTTGCTTATTTGGGATCTTGAATCACTTAGCAACCATCGGAGGGATGTTGGTTCTAGTGGGAGCATAAGTATTAAAGCGTTTAATATGCCTGCTCTTTTATGAATACATGTCTTAAGTGTTTTTGCGTATTTTCTGTTGTAGATCAATGGCACCTAGCAACCTTCCTCAGTTGTCCGCGTTTGCGTTGAGGTCAATCCTAGAGAAAGATAAGCTTAATGGAACTAATTTCACCAACTGGTATCGTAATCTGAGGATAGTCCTCAAGCATGACAAGAAAGAACATGTTCTAGAAACTCCACTTCCAGAAGAGCCTGATGACGATGCGACTTTCGCAGTCACGAATGCCTACCGTAAGACTAGAGATGAGTCTACGGAGATTAGCTGTCTTATGCTTGCACACATGGAACCGGACTTGCAGCAGCAGTTCGAGAATGTTGAGGCCTACGATATGATCGAAAGCCTCAAAAGTATGTTCCAGGCTCAAGCAAAGACTGAGAGGTATCAAGTCTCTCAAGCTTTTCTTGGCTGTAAGCTGAAAGACGGCGATCCACTGAGTCCGCATGTAATCAAGATGATTGGTTACATACAGTCTTTGGATCGGCTGGGCTTCCCAATTAACGAAGAGTTCGCTACTGATATAATTCTGAACTCTCTTCCTAGTGCCTATGGTCCGTTCATCTCGAACTACCATATGCATGGTATGGATAAGAGTATCACTGAATTACATGGGATGCTCAAAACGGCAGAGGCTGATATCAAGAAAGGCACTAGTCAAGTGTTGATGGTGCAGAATAAGGCTAAGTTCAAGAAGAGTTCTTGGACTAAGAAGAAGAAGGATAAGTCAGGAGGTAAAGCCCATGGCCCTGTCCAGAGTGCTCCCTCAAAGACTAAGCCTTCTCCTACAGCCGGAGCCAATTGCTTCTATTGCAAGCAAGATGGCCACTGGAAGAGGAACTGCACCAAGTATTTGGCTGACAGAGCCAAGAGTGGAGGTGTGACTTCCAACTCAGGTACGCTTGTGTGCAATGTTATAGACATTTATCTTGCTGATGCACCTAATAGTTCTTGGGTATATGATACCGGATCAGTTATTCACATATGCAACTCGTTGCAGGGACTGGTAAGAACTAGGAGCGTGGCAAGAGGAGAGGTTGACATTCGGGTCGGCAACAAGGCGAGAGTCGCTGCGTTGGAAGTCGGCACGATGCAACTTCATTTACCTTCAGGATTTATTTTGGAACTAAATAATTGTTATTATGTTCCAGCGCTTAGTCGAAACATTATTTCCACCTCATGTTTGATGAGACAAGGTTATGAGTCGAATATTAAGAATAATGGTTGTTCTTTATATTTGAAAGATATGTTTCATGGCTTTGCACCTGTTCAGAACGGGTTATTTATTTTAAATCTTGATAGTGAATCAGTCTATAACATAAATGTTAAAAGGTTGAAACCAAATGATCTGAATATGACTTACTTTTGGCACTGTCGGCTTGGTCATATAAGTTGGAAGCGCATGAAGAAGCTCCATGATGATGGACTTCTAACTTCGTTTAACTTAGAGTCATTCGAGACATGCGAATCATGCCTACTAGGCAAGATGACCAAGACACCTTTTGCAAGGAGTTGTGAAAGGGCGTCCGACTTGTTGGAACTAATACATAGTGATGTATGTGGACCAATGAGCACGACAGCTAGAGGTGGTTATGAGTACTTCATTACCTTCACTGATGATTTGAGTAGGTATGGATATATCTATTTAATGAAACACAAGTCGGAAGCCTTTGAAAAGTTCAAGGAATTCCAGAGTGAGGTACAAAATCAACTCGGCAAGAAAATAAAGTTTCTACGGTCGGACCGTGGAGGCGAGTACATGAGCCATGAGTTTGATGACCATCTAAGGAGTTGTGGAATAGTTCCTCAACTCACTCCGCCGGGTACACCGCAGAGAAACGGTGTATCGAAACGGAGAAATCGGACCTTGTTGGACATGGTACGATCAATGATGAGTCGGACAGATCTACCTTTATCATTTTGGGGTTATTGTCTAGAAACTGCAGCTTTCACACTAAACAGAGTACCATCAAAGTCAGTAGAGAAGACACCACATGAGATGTGGACGGGCAAAAAGCCAAGTTTGTCTTTTCTTAAGATTTGGGGTTGTGAGGTATTTGTCAAGCGACTTCAGTCGGACAAGCTCACGCCCAAGTCGGATAAGTGTATTTTCGTGGGGTATCCGAGGGAAACCTTGGGGTACTACTTCTACAACCGGGAAGAGGGCAAAGTGTTTGTCGCTCGGAATGGTGTCTTCCTTGAGAAAGAGTTTCTCAGTCGGGAAGTCAGTGGGAGCACGGTGCAACTCGAAGAAATTCGAGAAGAACCAGCTAGGGGCGAGTCGGCAATGGCCTTGGAGGCTGAGCCGGTCGTGGTACCTACACCGGTTACAGCACCTAAACCTCGGAGATCTGCCAGATTACAGAGTGCTCGAGATGTTTTACTGTTAGACAGTAATGAGCCGGCAACTTATTCGGAAGCGATGGTGGGATCTGATTCCGAGTCATGGCTTGGAGCCATGAGATCCGAGTTAAAGTCCATGGATGAAAACCAAGTTTGGAATTTGGTTGATCTGCCTGACGGTGCAAGACCCGTCGAGTGCAAATGGGTCTTTAAGAAGAAAATTGATATGGATGGAAATATTTCCGTCTATAAAGCACGACTTGTCGCGAAGGGGTTCCGACAAGTTCAAGGAGTTGACTACGACGAGACCTTCTCGCCCGTAGCGATGCTTAAATCAATTCGGATCATGTTAGCCATAGCAGCCTATTTCGACTATGAGATATGGCAGATGGATGTCAAGACGGCTTTCCTTAATGGAAATTTAACTGAGGACGTGTATATGATACAGCCCTAAGGTTTTGTCGATCCAGCTAATGCTGACAAGGTATGCAAACTTCAGAAATCCATTTATGGGTTGAAGCAAGCATCTCGGAGTTGGAACATTCGCTTTGATGAGGTAGTCAAATCGTTTGGCTTCATCAAGAGCGATCATGATTCTTGTTTATACAAGAAGTTTAGTGGGAGCAAAGTAAATTTTCTAATCTTATATGTGGATGACATATTACTGATTGGAAATGATGTCATGATGTTGCAAGAAACCAAAGAGTCATTGGAAAGGAGTTTCTCAATGAAGGATTTGGGTGAGGCAACTTACATATTAGGAATCAGGATCTATAGAGATAGATCAAGGCGACTCATTGGATTGAGTCAGAGTACTTATCTGGACAAGGTTTTGAAGAAATTCAAAATGGAAGAGTCCAAGAAGGGATTCTTTCCGATGTCCCATGGCATAAAACTTAGCAAGACTCAGTGTCCTTCGACGACTGATGAGCGAAGTCAGATGAGTGTGATTCCGTATGCTTCGGCAATCGGATCCATCATGTATGCCATGATTTGTACTAGGCCAGATGTTTCCTATGCTCTAAGTGTTACGAGCAGATACCAGGCTGACCCTGGCAAAGCTCACTGGGCAGCGGTTAAAAACATTCTTAAGTATTTGAGAAATACTAAGGAAATGTTCCTAGTTTATGGAGGTGATGAGGAATTCAGTGTAAAGGGTTACACGGATGCAAGTTATCTCACCGACTCAGATGATTCTCGTTCGCAATCTGGATACGTGTTCGTGATGAACGGAGGGGCTGTGAGCTGGAAGAGTTCCAAGCAAGATACAGTGTCTGCATCTACAACAGAGGCTGAGTATATTGCTACCTCAGAGGCGGCAAAGGAAGCTGTTTGGATCAGGAACCTCCTGATAGATCTTGGTGTGGTTCAGGGCGCGTCCAATCCTTTGGACGTATATTGTGACAACAATGGTGCTATCGCACAAGCCAAGGAACCTAGACAACACCAGAAGAACAAACATATACTCATGCGGTACCACCTCATTCGCCAGTTTGTCGAACAAGGTGATATCAAGTTATGCAAAGTACACACGGATGCAAACATTGCAGATCCGTTGACAAAGGCGCTACCACAGCCTAAGCATGAGGCGCACACGAGAGGCATGGGCATTCGATGCCTAGGCATATGATGCCAAGATGATTGACTCTAGTGCAAGTGGGAGACTGTTGGGAATATGCCCTAGAGGCAATCATAGATGATGTAATTCCCAATGTATTCATAAAGTTATTAAGTTGTCCTTTGGTTTGAACATCTGATATATGTCATTGAATATGTGATTCGATTGTGGAACTATGTATTCATGTTATTCATACTAATTGTCCTTGGTCGTTAAGGTTGTGCTGGACACACACCCTAGACTAATGTGAGTGTTGGCTGATGACACGGTTCCACTTGTCATGGGCATGGTGATGCCATTCCAACGTTCACGGACTTGGCTAAAGAGTTTAGCAAGTCAGACTGACCCACATTGAGATGCAACGATCAAGTCGTCATTTGCATGTCTCAATCAATGTAATCCTTAGACCTGAGGTTGTCGCACAATCCGAGTTGTGGATCATCGACTTAGGTTCTGTCAAACGTTGTTCTGTGACAAGGCAACTATAAAGGCAGAGTTCGGGTCGAATGAGAAGCAAGCTGCGTGATGTGGATAATCAAGATGGGATTTTGCCCCTCCGAATGGAGAGATATTCTCTGGGCCCTCTCGAGTGATATGATTCAGGAAGCATGGTCATGCGCAACTCAATTAAGTGTTAACTGTGTCTGTTGACTAAGAGTTAGTCAGGTGAATCACATATCACGGATCGAGAAGAGAGTTGAGCTATTTAAGGGATGACGATAAATCGCCTATAGCTCGACAAGGTATATCGTGAGGCAAAAAGGACTAAGATGAATATCACATTGAAAGGTATGTCATCATGACTCAATGGAACTTGGGAGTCGGCACGTTCTGCTAGGAGCCGCTACCGATTGATCGATTGAGAGTCGGACTCTAATCGTGTCCAAGTCGCCATGAGCCTGCAGGGTCACACACTTAAGAGCGGGAGCAAATATTGGTTGGGTTGGACCCGAACCGGAAATGGACTGAGTTAGTGAGTCGGACTCACAGATGGAATGGGCCACAAGTGTTGTGCAGCCCATTACCATACGCTATATAAAGAGGGGCGCAGGTTGCCCAACGGGCACGTTAGTCCACTCTCCCATGCGTTGGGAACCCTAGCCCCACTCAGTCCAGCCGTCGCACCAGACCTAGCAGTCTGCCGTCGGAGCTCCTCCTCGTACGTGTGGATACCGGCAGAGGTGCTGTACGTTCAGCACTTCGACGTTCGAGGGATTGGATCGGCCGGATCGGATCGTGGGACTGCACTGCCCCGACGCGCTGCATCGATAATCCGCACCTGCGCGTCTAGTGGTAATACTCGTGGCCTTCTACCTCGGCTAGATCTTGGGAGTACCGCGTAGGAAAAGTTTTCGTTTATCTCTACGCGTCCCAACAGGGGCCAACCATATCCAAACACCAAATTGCAAATGGCCAAGTAATAGGAATGGTCTTCAACTCGGAAGCTGGCATATGAATCTTACTTGCAAATCTTTGATAGCCGTTGCACTTTCTCACAATATCTTCGGCTTTCTTCAAGGCAGTGAGCCAAAAGAAGCCATGCCGAAAAGCCTTGTTGACCAGAGCCCGAGAAGAGGCGTGATTCCCGCATTCCCCTTGATGTATCTCCACCAGAATTTCTTCTCCTTCTTCTGGCTCTACACAGCGCTGCAACACACCAGTAGGACTTCTTCTATGCAGCACATCTCTGAAGATAGTATATCCCTTGGATCTTCTCTGAATTTGCCTCACGGTAACTTTATCACTCGGCAAGGTGCCGTCCTTTAGAAAGGATAATATGGGCAGAGCCCAACTCGGTGTCTCCCGTATGGGAAACACTGGTTCGTCCAGTTCCATTGGATCAGCCACCAATACCTCTTCTGAGTTGAGAACGAGGTCACGAGTCCCCGAGTACTCGAAAATGACCCCCTCGATGAATGTGACAGTCCCCGAGTTAGGAGGGGCAGTCCCCCAGTAAGAAGGGACAGTCCCCGGGTTGCAGGCGCTAGTCCCCGGGATGGAGACGGTAGTCCCCGGGTTCTCCTTTGCAGCCTCCCAGTCAATCTCCATGGGAACAGCTTCCTCTCGTGGCAGCGAAGGAACGAAGATAGACTCCGAGTTGGGGATGGCTTGATGGATGGCTTTCTCAAATGCTCCAAGGCAATCCCAGCCGGGATGAACTGCCGAGAAGACCCCAACTTGGACAACTCATCAGCTGCATCATTCTCTGCTCGGTGTATATGTTGGAACTCACATCCTTCAAAGAAGCCAGTCATGGTTTGAACCAGAAACCGATAAGATGCCATGTTGGCATCCAGAGCATCCCAGGTACCAGATACTTGCTGCACCACCAGATCCGAGTCGCCATAATAGATAATGCGTTGCACGCCAACCTCCTTGGCTACTCGCAAGCCGTGCACCACGGCCTCATACTCGGCCACATTGTTAGATGCCTTAAAGTGAATCTGCAACACATATTTGAGTTGATCTCGCTTGGGTGACGTGAGCACGACGCCAGCACCAAGGCCTTCCTTCACTTTGGAGCCATCAAAATGCATCTTCCAGTAGTTGGTTTCCGGCAAGGGAGGCTCATACTGCACCTCGGCCCAATCCACCAGAAAATCTGCTAGGATTTGTGACTTGATGGCTTCTCTTCTCGCGTACGAGGGAGTGTACGCGGCTAGCTCGATCGCCCACTTGGCTACTCTGCCACTTGCATCCTTGTTGCCCATGATGTCTGAGATGGGAGCGGAACTCACCACCGTGATGAGATGCTCTTGGAAATAGTGCTTCAGCTTCTTGGCACCCAGGTACACGCCGTATGTCATCTTCTGGTAATGTGGGTAATTTTGCTTGGAGTTGGATAGCACTTCACTCAGATAGTACACTGGCCGCTGCACAGTCTTGCCCTCCTCTTCTCGTTCCATCACAATCACCACACTGACTACTCGGTTAGTAGCCGCAATGTACAACAGCATTGGCTCTTTAGGTAGCGGACTAGCCAAGATGGGAGCGCTACCCAACATGGCCTTCAGCTCCTTGAATGCCACATCAGCTTGCGGTGTCCAGACAAACTTGTCACTCTTCTTCATAAATTGATACAAAGGCAAAGCCTTCTCGCCCATTCGGCCCAGGAAGCGGCTCAGAGAAGCCAGGCATCCGGTAAACTTCTGCACATCCTTCAGCGATCTCGGCAAAGACATGCTCTCTATAGCTTTTATCTTTGAAGGATTGGCCTCAATGCCCCTACTGGATACCAAGAAGCCGAGTAGCTTGCCAGCCGGGACGCCAAAGGTGCATTTAGTCGAATTCAATTTCATCCTATACTTGCGCAAGTTGGCAAAAGTTTCCTCAATATCACTAAGCAGAGTATGTGTTTTATTCGTTTTGATGACAATGTCATCTACGTACACCTGCACATTCTTGCCAATTTGGTCATGCAAGCATTTCTGCATGCATCTCTGATAGGTAGCCCCAGCATTCCGCAACCCAAAGCACATGACACGATAGCAATAAGCCCCGTACAGGGTAATAAAGGCAGTCTTTATTTGATCACCATGGTTGAGAGCTATCTGATGAAAACAAGAGTAGGCATCTATGAAAGACAAAAGCTCACAACCAGTAGTGGAATCGATCACCTGATCTATGCGGGGTAGCGGAAATGGATCCTTGGGGCAGGCCTTGTTCAGGTCGGTGTAGTCCACGCACATGCGCCATGCAGTGTTGACCTTGGGATCCTCCTTCTTCTTCTCAACCATAAACGGGTTGGCTAGCCAGTATGGATGCAATACCTCCATGATAAAGTTGCTTACCAGCAACTTGGTGATCTGATCACCGATAGCCTTCCTCCTCTCATCACCAAAGCGGCGCATAGCCTCCTTAACCGGCTTGGCATCATGCCGCACATGTAGCGAGTGCTCAACCAACTTCCTCGGGACACCCGGTAGATCCTTATTGGACCATGCAAAGACATCCTGATTCTCATGGAGGAAGTGGATGAGCTCGCTTTCCTATTTCTCTCCCAACCCGGCGCCAATGATGGCAACACGGTCTGGGAACTCAGGGTCAACCTGGATCTTCTTTGTCTCCTGGGATGCCTGGAACGCAGTCCCGTATTGGGAACTCGGCATACCAGGCGCACCACCTTGCGCTGACTGCACCATAGCCACCACCTCGTACATCTTCTTCTTCTCGGCCGCAATAACCATGGATTCCGCCAGCTGAGAACTAGCAGAGGCACACTCCAAAGACCTCTTGTAATCACCCGAGATGGTGATGACTCCATTGGGACCAGGTATCTTCATCTTCAGATAGGCAGCATGGGTTGAAGCCATGAACTTGGTGAGGGCAGGCCTACCGAGAAGAGCATGGTAGGGGCTCTGAAGATCAACCACCTCTAACTGGATGCACTCGGTGCGACAGTTCTCCCTGGTGCCGAATAGGACATCCATCCAGATGCGGCCGATCGGAGCACAAGATACTCCCGGCACAATTCCATGGAATGTGGTCTTGCTGGGTAGCAACATGTTCTCGTCAAGGCCGAGCTTCTTCAGTGTGTCCAGATAGATGATGTTGATGCTGCTGCCGTTATCAATCAGCACCTTGCTGAAGCGGACGTTCTTCTGAGGCCCCAGGAACGTGGGATCCACCACTAGAGCATAGTCACCTCCTGGTCGCACCAGCGCAGATAGTGAGGCACAACCGGGATCACGACGTTCACCTCCATCGCGCGCCTGCGCTGCGACTTCTTGTCGACTGGCTCGGTGACGAAGATCATGTAGCTCTCATGGTGTTCCTGGTACTGGTTGCGGTCTCCACCACCATTGTTGCCGTTGTTGTTGTTGCCGTTGTTGTTGTTGCCGTTGTTGTTGTTGCCGTTGTTGTTGTTGCCGTTGTTGTTGTTGCCGTTGTTGTTGTTGCCGTTGTTGTTGTTGCCGTTGTTGTTGTTGCCGTTGTTGTTGTTGCCGTTGTTGTTGTTGTTGTTGTTGTTGTTGTTGTTGTTGTTGTTGTTGTTGTTGTTGTTGTTGTTGTTGTTGTTGTTGTTGTTGTTGTTGTTGTTGTTGTTGTTGTTGTTGTTGTTGTTGTTGTTGTTGTTGTTGTTGTTGTTGTTGTTGTTGTTGTTGTTGTTGTTGTTGTTGTTGTTGTTGTTGTTGTTGTTGTTGTTGTTGTTGTTGTTGTTGTTGTTGTTGTTGTTGTTGTTGTTGTTGTTGTTGTTGTTGTTGTTGTTGTTGTTGTTGTTGTTGTTGTTGTTGTTGTTGTTGTTGTTGTTGTTGTTGTTGTTGTTGTTGTTGTTGTTGTTGTTGTTGTTGTTGTTGTTGTTGTTGTTGTTGTTGTTGTTGTTGTTGTTGTTGTTGTTGTTGTTGTTGTTGTTGTTGTTGTTGTTGTTGTTGTTGTTGTTGTTGTTGTTGTTGTTGTTGTTGTTGTTGTTGTTGTTGTTGTTGTTGTTGTTGTTGTTGTTGTTGTTGTTGTTGTTGTTGTTGTTGTTGTTGTTGTTGTTGTTGTTGTTGTTGTTGTTGTTGTTGTTGTTGTTGTTGTTGTTGTTGTTGTTGTTGTTGTTGTTGTTGTTGTTGTTGTTGTTGTTGTTGTTGTTGTTGTTGTTGTTGTTGTTGTTGTTGTTGTTGTTGTTGTTGTTGTTGTTGTTGTTGTTGTTGTTGTTGTTGTTGTTGTTGTTGTTGTTGTTGTTGTTGTTGTTGTTGTTGTTGTTGTTGTTGTTGTTGTTGTTGTTGTTGTTGTTGTTGTTGTTGTTGTTGTTGTTGTTGTTGTTGTTGTTGTTGTTGTTGTTGTTGTTGTTGTTGTTGTTGTTGTTGTTGTTGTTGTTGTTGTTGTTGTTGTTGTTGTTGTTGTTGTTGTTGTTGTTGTTGTTGTTGTTGTTGTTGTTGTTGTTGTTGTTGTTGTTGTTGTTGTTGTTGTTGTTGTTGTTGTTGTTGTTGTTGTTGTTGTTGTTGTTGTTGTTGTTGTTGTTGTTGTTGTTGTTGTTGTTGTTGTTGTTGTTGTTGTTGTTGTTGTTGTTGTTGTTGTTGTTGTTGTTGTTGTTGTTGTTGTTGTTGTTGTTGTTGTTGTTGTTGTTGTTGTTGTTGTTGTTGTTGTTGTTGTTGTTGTTGCGGTTGGCTCCTAAAGCCACCTGGTTCACATTCTCTCTTATCGGAAACGCTGCGGGCATGGGAGCAGCTGCCCGAATAGGTTGCACATTGGCATTCGCAGCCGGCAGAGGAGGAGGAGGGGGCAAGTCTTCATTCTTGATGCGGTCCCACCAGCTGCACTGCCGGGTAGTGTGGTTGGCTGGCCTAGTCGGATGCCGAGTATGGAAGCTGCATGGCCCATCCTTCATGTTTGCAAAGATGAAGTTCGGAGCTGGATCCGAGTTGCCGCTACTCTGCTGGGGAGCAGCGTATGGTTTCTTGATGCCTTGGCCCTGATTCTGGTTTTGCCCGTATTGGGCTCCAGCAGTTTTTTGCCTTTGGCTACTCCCAGCAGCTGTGGTCACAGCATTCACCTCCTCTGGATCGTACCGAGTATCAATCCGGTCACCTCTGCGCTTGTTGCGGAAGTCATTGCGCCTGTTGCCATCTTGGAACTTTCTTCTCGGCTCAGGGGAGTCAAGCAGAGGCTGAGTAGGATCGCCAAGTGCATACATATCTGCAATCTTGATTGTCTCAGCGAGAATACTCGGCATCTCTCTTTGCAACTTCTGCCACAACATGCTGCCGTGCCTGCAGCCCTGGGCAAACCAAGTGATGGCCTGAGCCTCATTCACACCCTCACAGGTGTTCCTCAAGGTGCTCCACCGAGTAAGATACTCGCGGTCAGTTTCCTCTTCTCGCTGCTTGCAAGCAGACAGCTGCTGCGGCCTATTCGGCCTCTTGTAGGTGCTGGTGAAGTTGCTGATGAAGGCTTCCGAGAAGTCTAGCCAGCAGTTGATATTGTTCTTGGGAAGGTTGTTGAGCCAAGTCCTAGCCGGACCCTCTAGCATCTGCAACACATACCGCACAACCCATCTCCGATTGCCGCCTGCAATATGCACGGCCGTGACGTAGTCACTCAGCCAGTCTTCCGGCTTGGCGCTCCCATTGTAGCACTTGGTCCCCCTGGCCAGCTGAAAGTGGTTCACGGAAGGCTCATCCATGATACGATGAGCAAAGGATTCTGGGCCAGGTGGCCCCTTGTTCTCGAGCTGCGCGGACAGATTAATCCGGTCCAACTTGTATCTTGCATCGCTGGGCTCCAACATGCGGACACCCACGCGATCAGTGATGTCTCTTGGGCCAGCGTACCCGGCCAGTCCCATCGCCGAGTAACCATCATTATAGCGGTCTTGCTGCACCGCTGCGGGTTGCACAATCGGGATGGCTGCCTGCACAACAGCACGCGGCTGTGTCGCCGCTGGTTATTGCACCCTCTGCCGAGTAGGCTGAGCAGGTTGTTGCCGAGAAGGCCCTGCAATGTTTCCTCCTTGCCTCTTACTCTGAGCTTTAGTGGCTTGATAGCCTGCTCCTGCAGTGTTGTGTTTCTGACCGGGCTGCCGCGGCAAAGCGAGCTGTTTTGCGACGACAGCAGGGTCGTACACCTGCATCTGTTTACTCTTCCCAGAGTGCACACTCTGACCCCTCTCGTTGCTGGGAAGCGGCGATGAGGCCTGACCCATAGATCCGGCCGCACGCGAGTGCACAACCTGAGAAGCGCCAACACCCGGATTGGCCTTCCGGAACTGCTCATTCTGCCTGCTAGCCTCTAGCACTAGCTCATTAAGTCTTTCCTGCTGCCTAGCGCGCGCGTCGCCGGTGAGATGCGGCAACTCAGCAGCCACTGCCTCTGCAGCCCTAAAAGTTTTGGCGGGGGTGCTGTATCTGGGCCTAACCACAGTGTCTAAACAGTAGATTGGCTAGCAGCCCTACCATCTCTAGCCAGCTCAGCGCCTAAGTTGCGACGTGTAACGCCTAACTTGCTAGGCAGCCTAGAAACGGGAGTAAAGCCATGCGCAACATTGTACTCACTTTGTGCAAGGTTAAGCTCGAGCCTAACCTTCTCCAGCTCCTGGGTCTCTGCGAGTAGCGCTTGACGCTGCTGCTCGATTTGCGCCCTCATGGCGGCAAGTTCTGCTCGGTGGGTTGCGGCATGCCCAACTGCATGGTGACACCAGCGCGAACAGCCGGGATGACCGTAGAGGTGCAAGGAGGCAGGTTCGAGTCCTTCTCGTAGGGCTTGTGGACACGCGCACCCACATGTTCCTCGATGATGCCAGTGGCAGCGGCCGCGCCCTTCCCGGCATCGATAGCCGGGCCTATCATCATCACCTCCACGCTGTCCGCAGAGCAGCCGGTTGGCTTCTCGCGGCCAGCGAGCACAGCATGAGGATCTTCCGCGTCGAGCACCACCTCTGGGAACTTGCGGATGACGGTGGTGGCGACGTAGACCAGGTGCATGCCGAAGGAGAGCACTGAGCCACCTGCAGGCATGGGCCTGCCGCCGAAATCTACGGCGTTGTCGGAGACAAAGTCGAAGGAGCCGAATCTGTGGACAAGGCCACAGACCACGCGCTCCCCTGAAGCAGAAACCGGTCCCGTCCGAATGTGAACTCCAGCCAGCGCCGCTGCTGGCCCCATGGTGGGCGCCAACTGTCGTGGTGGTATCACGGCAGACGCCATGGGATGGCTTAAGTGTTGGGGCCAATGGACGCTGGAGGTATCCGGGGAGGGATCACACGGCGAGTAGCGCCACGCTAAGATGTCTCAAGCACTGCAAACAACAAGATCTTACCCAGGTTCAGGGCCCTCGTGTGGAGGTAACACCCCTACTCATGCCTTTCCTCTCTTTATGTGTGTTATCCGAGTAGCCACAGTACAATGTATGCCTCCAGCCGAGTAGCCACTCTGCTGCTCTCTCTCGCTCTACTGTAAGATCTAACAAAAAATGCGAAGTGTGGCGACGTCCCTCGTGCAGGAGGGGGCAGGGCACCTTATATACCGGTGCCTAGCCGAATAAATAAAGACTACAAGGTACGGTGATGTGACTTGACAACTGTGACGACAGCACGCCTCCGAGATCCCGCGCGGAGAAGCGCCGCGCCGTACGGCTGACAGCCCCTGTCCACCTTGTCAGTGAGATAGGGTAGGCCCCTAGACCTGTCATGTCCCCTCTGTCAGTGACAGGACTTGATAGGCGCCTACCGCACTGTAGCCACGCCGTAGCGCGGATAATCACGCGCTCCGTAAGTTGAACCGCACGCCTGTACGGTCGCAGGATACGCGGGATCCCTTGTCAGAACGGCTCCGTTGACTTCTTGCCCGAGTAGGAACACAGTCCCTCTACTCGGACCAACTTCTTCACTCAGACGGATATAACTTCATTGATATCTTCTCTTGGCCTTCGATGGATATGTCCGGATAGAAACGTACCGGGTAGCCAGTACCCGGGTAGCCGTCTACCCGGCCAAACAACCCCTTGACCTTGCCTTTTAGCACTTGCCTTACCCCTATTCGGGGGTAACCCCCCGACAGCATTACATGGTTAAGAAACCACATGACTCAACTCACCGCAATTCAGCACATTCCGGGACCTTCGGTTCAAGTCCAAGGGTTCAAAACCAAGAGGAAGGAGTAACTACTACTTTAGTGCCTTCAAGGACACTATGAATAACAATCACGAAGTATCTTTCAAAAGACAAGGATAGCTCCGGAAGGATTTGAGCAGAGGATAACGGATACATTCGAGATGGAAAGCCGATCTCGAGGTTCAGGATTTAGAACTTTGAAAGATTTAAGAATGTGGAATCCGGACAACTTTGAGAGATTCTAATGGAAAGAAATCTCCCATTTGAAACGAGAGATAACGGAACATGGAACACACACGACTCTAGAACTTAACACTAGGTCAACTTGGGTTAAAGACGTCCTTGCCAAAGAAGGCACCTAGGTTTTGAATGACTAGAAGAGATAGCAAAACCTTTTCAAATCAAAACAGATAAGGTGACCCAGAGTTAGAGAAATACCAGATAAGGAGTAAAAAGAATCCTAAGAAGGTTTTCACAATCATTTGGAAGTTTCAAAATAGTTTTCACAAACACTAGACTCAACATCGACCAAGCAGTAAGGTTTTCCTACAGGCAGTCCTGCTCTGATACCACTTTTGTAACACCCCGGACCCAGGGATATACATACTGTTATGTGCTCCTAGTCATGGATCCACAAGGGCTTCACGGTTACCAGCCCCGGCCGCAACAAACAACGGCATGCATACCAGATTCATCGGCACGTAGGCCGGATCACCACGGTCTACTACTCCTTCTATCCATGCTAGTCATAACTAATTATGCATAACCAAGTGTCCACGAGTCGGATGAAACTGAAGGAACAAGACCAAAGATATAGAGAGCTGCTATGTGTCCAGAAAGTGCAACAACAATCGAGGGTTACTGGGTTACCTTGCCCCAGGCCAAATCACATCGGCAGGCGGGCTCGGACATGGATCATCGGCTCCACAACCCCTCGACTGCGACAACTATGCAGGCATAGCAAAAACTGTATAACAATGGGCTCAAAACCAACAACCGATCAAAGCAACACTCTAGACATGGAAGCTGTATTGAACAAGTATTACTAGAGTAACTGAGCTATATATTCCAACATACCATAAGCCATCCTTGATCCAAGGCAGGCAACTCCCTCCTCTCGAATAGGCTGATCGGTGATACGTGATTGAGCTTCGAGGAAGAAAAGCTAGACGACTCTGTCCTCCAAAAGCATCTTCCATTCATCCTGTACTCAGATTCTGAGTGCCAAAGACAAGATATCCATCCACTTGACAGCGGTTCCAGGCTACTACCTGGGAACCCCAAACTACTCGTCGATGTCCACGTTGAACCACCACTGAACTGAGGAACTCCACCTGAACCAAGTTGAAGCAAACATGAGTACGGGAGGTACTCAACAAGACTTAGTTAACCTAGTATATATCTGCTTATTTTAGAAGGAGTTATGAAGGTTATTTTGCGTAAAGCCATCTTTGTTTTCCAAATTGAGGAAGGAATAGAACGTCTCATGGAGTATTTTGAAAACAGATGAGGAAGCTACTCAACTACTGATATCATCATCTTTTAAATCCAGCAATATCATTTCAGCACCTCGTGCTTCAAAGATCACCACCTCAAGTTGTTCCGGTAACTCATGCTACAAGGTAACCCCTCTCGGCATCTCCGAGGAGGCATCCTTCATTCGTTATCAACAAATCTTAGCCATTACATTCAAGTTGTCTACGAACACAGAATCCTTCACCAAGTCGTCCTTGACCGCGGACACGGCTTTTCGAAAAGATTTAACCCTGCAGGGGTGTACAACTTTAACCACACGTACCAACCAACTCTTAATGCCAGTAGATTAGCACTATTCCGGGAAGTGCCGGAAGATGGAGGTTGACCACGACCTTTCTCTTGATTCGCCTATTCCACGAGTCGCTCCGAGTAGAGATGGACTGTTGGGAATATGCCCTAGAAGCAATCATGTATGATGTAATTCCCACTGTATTCATAAAGTTATTAAGTTGTCCTTGTTTTGAACATCTGATATATATATCATTGAATATGTGATTCGATTGTGGAACTATGTATTCATGTTGTTCATACTAAATTGTCCTTAGTCATTAAAGTTGTGCTGGACACACACCCTAGACCAATGTGAGAGTTGGCTGATGACTCGGTTCCACTTGTCATGGGCATGGTGATGCCATTCCAACGCTCACAGACTTGGCTAAAGAGTTTAGCAAGTCGGAACGACCCACATTGAGATGCAACGAGCAAGTCGTCATTTGCATGTCTCAATCCATGTAATCCTTAGACCTGAGGTTGTCGCACCGCAGAGAAACGGTGTATCGGAACGGAGAAATCCGACCTTGTTGGACATGGTACGATCAATGATGAGTCGGAGAGATCTACCTTTATCATTTTGGGGTTATTGTCTAGAAACTGCAGCTTTCACACTAAACAGAGTACCATCAAAGTCAGTAGAGAAGACACCACATGAGATGTGGACTGGTAAAAAGCCAAGTTTGTCTTTTCTTAAGATTTGGGGTTGTGAAGCATTTGTCAAGCGACTTCAGTCGGACAAGCTCACGCCCAAGTCGGATAAGTGTATTTTCGTGGGGTATCCGAGGGAAACCTTGGGGTACTACTTCTACAACCGGGAAGTGTTTGTCGCTCGGAATGGTGTCTTCCTTGAGAAAGAGTTTCTCGGTCGGGAAGTCAGTGGGAGCACAGTGCAACTCGAAGAAATTCGAGAGGAACTGGCTAGGGGCGAGTCGGCGAACGCCTTGGAGGCTGAGCCGGTCGTGGTACCTACACCGGGAACAGCACCTGAACCACGGAGATCTGCCAGATTACAAAATGCTCGTGATGTTTTACTGTTAGACAGTAATGAGCCGGCAACTTATTCGGAAGCGATGGTGGGATCTGATTCCGAGTCATGGCTTGGAGCCATGAGATCCAAGTTAAAGTCGATGGATGAAAACCAAGTTTGGAATTTGGTTGATCTGCCTGACGGTGCAAGACCCGTCGAGTGCAAATGGGTCTTTAAGAAGAAAACTGACATGGATGGAAATATTTCCGTCCATAAAGCACGACTTGTCGCGAAGGGGTTCCGACAGGTTCAAGGAGTTGACTACGACGAGACCTTCTCGCCCGCAGCGATGCTTAAATAAATTCGGATCATGTTAGCTATAGCAGCCTATTTCGACTATGAGATATGGCAGATGGATGTCAAGACGGCTTTCCTTAATGGAAATTTAACTGAGGACGTGTATATGATACAGCCCGAAGGTTTTGTCGGTCCAGCTAACGCTGACAAAGTATGCAAACTTCAGAAATCCATTTATGGGTTCAAGCAAGCATCTCGGAGTTGGAACATTCGCTTTGATGAGGTAGTCAAATCGTTTGGCTTCATCAAGAGCGATCATGCTTCTTGTTTATACAAGAAGTTTAGTGGGAGCAAAGTAAATTTTCTAATCTTATATGTGGATGACATATTACTGATTGGAAATGATGTCATGATGTTGCAAGAAACCAAAGAGTCATTGGAAAGGAGTTTCTAATGAAGGATTTGGGTGAGGCGACTTACATATTAGGAATCAGGATCTATAGAGATAGATCAAGGCGGCTCATTGGATTGAGTCAGAGTACATATCTGGACAAAGTTTTGAAGAAATTCAAAATGGAAGAGTCCAAGAAGGGATTCTTACCGATGTCCCATGGTATAAAACTTAGCAAGACTCAGTGTCCTTCGACGACTGATGAGCGAAGTCGGATGAGTGTGATCCCGTATGCTTCGGCAATCGGATCCATCATGTATGCCATGATTTGTACTAGGACAGATGTTTCCTATGCTGTAAGTGTTACGAGCAGATACCATGCTGACCCTGGCGAAGCCCACTGGGCAGCGGTTAAAAACATCCTTAAGTACTTGAGAAGGACTAAGGAAATGTTCCTAGTTTATGGAGGTGATGAGGAATTCAGTGTGAAGGGTTACCCGGATGCAAGTTATCTCACCGACTCAGATGATTCTCGTTCGCAATCTGGATACGTGTTCGTAATGAACGGAGAGGCTGTGAGCTAGAGTTCCAAGCAAGATACGGTGTCTGCATCTACAACAGAGGCTGAGTATATTGCTGTCTTAGAGGCGGCAAAGGAAGCTGCTTGGATCAGGAACCTCCTGATAGATCTTGGTGTGGTTCAGGGTGCGTACAATCCATTGGACGTATATTGTGACAACAATGGTGCTATCGCACAAGCCAAGGAACCTAGACAACACCAGAAGAACAAACATATACTAATGCAGGTACCACCTCATTCGCCATTTTGTCGAACAAGGTGATATCAAGTTATGCAAAGTACACACGGATGCAAACATTGCAGATCCGTTGACAAAGGCGCTACCACAGCCTAAGCATGAGGCGCACACGAGAGGTATGGGCATTCGATGCCTAGGCATATGATGCCAAGATGATTGACTCTAGTGCAAGTGGGAGACTGTTGGGAATATGCCCTAGAGGCAATCATGTATGATGTAATTCCCACTGTATTCATAAAGTTATTAAGTTGTCCTTGTTTTGAACATCTGATATATATCATTGAATATGTGATTCGATTGTGGAACTATGTATTCATGTTGTTCATACTAAATTGTCCTTAGTCATTAAAGTTGTGCTGGACACACACCCTAGACTAATGTGAGAGTTGGCTGATGACTCGGTTCCACTTGTCATGGGCATGGTGATGCCATTCCAACGCTCACGGACTTGGCTAAAGAGTTTAGCAAGTCGGACCGACCCACATTGAGATGCAACGAGCAAGTCGTCATTTGCATGTCTCAATCCATGTAATCCTTAGACCTGAGGTTGTCACACTATCCGAGTTGTGGATCACCGACTTAGGTTCTGTCAAACGTTGTTCTGTGACAAGGCAACTATAAAGGCAGAGTTCGGGTCGAATGAGAAGCAAGCTGCGTGATGTGGATAATCAAGATGGGATTTTGCCCCTCCGAATGGAGAGATATTCTCTGGGCCCTCTCGAGTGATATGATTCAGGAAGCATGGCCATGCGCGACTCAGTTAAGTGTTAACTGTGTCGGTTGACTAAGAGTTAGTCAGATGAATCATATATCACGGACCGAGAAGAGAGTTGAACTATTTAAGGGATGACGATAAATCGCCTATAGTTCGACAAGGTATATCGTGAGGCAAAAAGGACTAAGATGAATATCACATTCAAAGGTATGTCGTCATGACTCGATGGTACTTGGGAGTCGGCACGTTCTGCTAGGAGCCGCTACCGATTGATCGAATGGGAGTCGGACTCCAATCGTGTCCAAGTCGCCATGAGCCTGCAGAGTCGCACACTTAAGAGCGGGAGCAAGTATTGGTCGGGTTGGACCCGAACCGGAAATGGACTGATTTTGTGAGTCGGAATCACAGAGGAATGGGCCACAAGTGTTGTGAAGCCCACTACCATTCGCTATATAAAGAGGGGCGCAGGTTGCCCAGCGGGCACGTTAGTCCACTCCCATGCGTTGGGAACCATAGCCCCACTCAGTTCAGCCATCGCATCAGACCTAGCAGTCTGCCGTCGGAGCTCCTACTCGTACGTGTGGATACCGACAGAGGTGTTGTACGTTCAGCACTTCGACGTTCGCGGGATCGGATCGGCCGGATCGGATCGTGGGACTGCACTGCCCCGACGCACTGCATCGATAATCCGCACCTGTTCGTCTAGTGGTAATACTCGTGGCCTTCTACCTCGGCTAGATCTTGGAAGCACCACGTAGAAAAGTTTTCGTTTATCTCTACGCGTTCCAACATGGACCGCCAATAGGGAGTGGCCATCTCCTGCTGGGTCTCTATCATTGTGAGCGGTGCTTCAACTACTGTCTCGCCACAGGCTGTTAGACCACCACGTCCTAATTTTGCAAACGTTTGTAACATCCTCGCAAATCCAAATGGAACTCCCAAACTAGGCAACTCATGGAACAAACTAGGCAAGTTGAGACCGAGGGGAATCTAAGCCCCGTGTGGATGCACGCTCAGTCTTGGCTCGAAGACGAGAACTCGCTCCTAGGGGCATGAACGAGACAACCACCACAGACCTCTGTGGTCTCGTCATCCACACCTTTAAGTCATGTTAAACAAGTTATCTTAACTTTCCACAACATCCTATCATACTAGATTCATTCGCAGCTTTGATTCATCAACCGGATGGAGCATGGATAACAAGCATGTATGACTAAGCATAGCATATTTAAGGCTTTGGCGATGAACACAATCAAACCAATGGCTACTAGGAGTAGTGTATCAGGATAAGTAGGCTATGCATGGTATAGGAGAATTCTAACTACTGACACAAGATGCATTGGAATCGGATGCAATGTACGAGAATCAAAAGTCTTTCGAAATCATATATGGGCAGATAAGAGGTTATGCTTGCCTTGCTTCAAGAAAACCAGAGAGAATCTTCAGGAATAAGTGCTTGACTTGTCGGTTAGGATCAAGTATTCGTCATGCCGTTGTCGATCTTCTCTTCGGAGTCACGTTCTACCGAGGGGGAACAAACACCGAAACAAGAAAAATAACAATCAACGCATGGAATCAATGCAATGCACAATATGTATGCATGAGCAAGTTAATGCAATGAAGTAGAGCCCTAAACATATTCAATGGGTTACTAGGGTTTGTATGGGAGTTATGCAATTATGTTGAAATTAGCCCCGTAACAAACCTCGGAGGTTGTTTCGGGTGATTATGAAAGTGAGTACCATTTTTATTTCTCAATTGGGTTTGAAAACATCATAAATGGATTGCATTTGTCATTTTGATAAATTTGGTATATAACTTTTAATTTTCTAATTTTAATGAATAAAAACTTAATTTTCCATTTTTAAATGAATTAAACAACATTAAATAATGTCCAAAAATAAATGTTGTCAAACGTGTACGAAAGTGAAATAAACATATAGAGTTTATTTTTCTGAACATTTTGGTGCCTTACTTTTATTTTTCTGAGTTATAAAACAGTAGTTATTGTATTATTAAAACTAGTTACTTTTCTGTAATTATTAAACATTTTCTCGAAATAAGAAAAAAACGGGATTATGACGTCATCATGACATCAAGGTGACATCACACTGAGACAATCTTCTCTGTTGAACTCAAATTGGAATGAATTGCTGAGAATTTCTCTGAATTGAAGGTACCACAACGCGGAGGAGACTACGGAGAATCTGTGGGTGGTGGCGGCTTGGACCAAAAGGTCATGGGACGGCGGCGGAGAAAGTCCCCCGGCGACAGCCGTCTACAGGAAGGGAGGAAGCAGGGAGAGGGCATGGTAATGTTCATGAGCTCACCGTAATGTTGTTGATGTGGTCAGACGAGGTTGAGGCGGCCGGAGTAAGCGCCAACGAGCGCGGCGGCCGGCGGCTGGACTCGAGGAAGATGGGGTCGATTCCGGCGGTTCGGGTCACATCTGCTCGATTCCTTCGTACAGGGAGGAGAGGAAAGGACGACGGAGCTGAAGGTGACAACGACAGGGCTCGGCGTGGCCTGTACCGGCATCGTCATGGAGGTTAACCGGAGCTAGGGTTTCGTGTTCGGGTTTGCTCTCGGCAGAGAGTCAGAGAGCAAGAGGGAAGGCGCGAGGGGGGATGCAGAGAGATAGAGAGACGGGGACGGCATCCTCCTTATCTTCACACAAGGGGAGAGCAGGAGGTGGCGTGCGGCGGCGTCGGCATTCTTCCATCCTTCTAGCAGGAGGAAGAAGAAACAAAAGACCCGTTTTAAGAAACTCCCCTCAAAAAAGCTAAAAACTATAGGAAGGTCCTTCTGAGTTTTAAAACTGAACATAAAACATTGTTTCGAGGGCCGTTTTGCAAACAGACAAATTGGCAAAAACAGTTTTTGCAAACCTCATAAAATTTCCAACCTCACCATGTTTTGTTTTGGTGAAATTGAATTATTTTTCAGTACAAAATTTGGAACCCATTTTAAGTACTATTTGTGGTATTTGTCAATTCAATTTAAATTCAAGTTGTAAATTGGTTCAAACATGATTAAATTTTTGTTTCATGCATGTATGATATGAACACAACACCACACACCCTAATTTTGCAAATTTGGGATGTTATAGTTGTCTACCATGGGATTTTTGTAGGCCCGACCCAAGCCCGGCCCGGCCCATGGCCAGATATATATATAGGAGGTTAGGTCTCAAATCCGGACCTGGGTAGGTCACAGAAACCTAATTTTATGTCGGTTGCATCTCTAATCCTGGGATCACAAGTCTTGCTAGTGGGTCGTAATTGGGACTTCTAGATGACCAGGGTAGACCCACATAATGGGCTTCTGCGTGTAGTACTATCCCCTGGACCGTTCACCAGCACACACCGACATATCGTAATCAAATGAAACAAATGTATTGAATACTATCGAATATCTAGAGTAAAGTAATTTATTACAAATTTCATAGCGAAGTGCTAGCTCAAATAATTATTAATAACACAACAAAGCAGCGGTAGACCTCCATCTTCTTGTTTGCACGCCACAGGCGAACAAAGGTTGATGTGAAGCCTCGAAAACCTATGAAAGCTAATCCGTATCCGAATAACCTGCACGTTGGAATATGCAGCGCCCAAAAGGAGGTTAGATCATTCTAAGCAACGTGACAAGTGACACTATGGTGGTATAATAAATGGCAAGTGCTAGTCTACATGCATATTTGGCTGGTGGAGTTTCTAGGCTATTTTGCATAAAGGCATTAGACCTTATTAGAAATTAAATTTTGCACATAATTGGACACTTCGGTTGATAGCAAAGTGCTCCTACCCTTTTGGATTAGCACGCTGAAACACCATCAGACACTTCTCCAATAACCCATAGTCAAATTAGTAGTAATTAATAAAATAAGATAAACGAGATATGTCATGTTTCCCATCTAGTTGTTGAATTGTCCCTAACCAATGGAACACGGCTAAGAACTTAATTTTAACCCTCACGAGGTTTGTGCCTTTTACCCGTGTTGCCTAATCGACCCCAATCACCATGATACACCATTAGTACGATGAAAGGAAAGAAGATTAAGCCATAAACCGTAAGAAATAGATCCCCAAACCCGCGACGAGCCGCACCATCCTACACTATTCTACATCTCTGGACACGTTGGGTTCGAGTCACCACATCCTACATTTTATGTCTAGCCCATACTAATATGAAACACGGCTGCACGCAAAGAACAACTACATACAGAAACGAAACATAATCTCAAAATACTGGGCGGTCCCCACCAAAATTTGTACTCTGATGACATGCTTGCAATCCACTCAGTGCTTAATTAATTATCATGTTGTTTTCATAAGCAATTAAAATAACGAGTACTTCTTTAACATGATAATAATCCCAACCACGAATATATAGAGCATGCTAAGCAATCTACAAGTACGATGTTTGCCTAACATATGGGTTGCTAATTTCTATAGGAAACAAATGATTACTCCACTTGGGTGTTAGTGAAGCAATCTATCATAGTGATAAAACTCAACTCCTACTCATGCATAGCTACAATAAAATCTAATGCATATAATAAAGTAGTAGTATCATGTGTGTTACTTGCCTTAACAACACGAGTAGTTGTTCACGCAGTCCTCGTAAACACACTCATTGTAGTCGTTGTAATCTACACGTTGCAATAAACATAACATAAGCAACAAGACATATAATGTGCGACACATGCATGCATGAAAGTTTATTGATGCAGATCTACTATTGTTCTCTGTTTGTTAATAACATGTATGATGCATGAAAAATGTTTTTGTTGCAAAGAAAACAATTAAGACAATTATAGTGATTTAATAGAGCTAGATTAAGAACATACAAGATCTAATTCTAATTAAGCATCTACACAAGTTGGTATTATTTTTCTGGATAGATATAATCAAAACAAGACTATACAAAAAATATTTGATGAATTTCGAGTTACGGTTGATTTTGTATGATTTAAATAGCCTACAATGCATATTTGAAAACCAAAAATAAATATAGGTTAAAACATATATTGGATCGTGTAGATGGATAGATCTTATTTTTCTCTTTCGTTTGGTATATTACATGCGAATTTTGGAGTTATAGATCTAAAGATATGAATTTTAGAAGATTTAACCAATTTGTGGATTTTTTAAACAAAAAATAAACGAATTGACCGGGATTGACTGGCGCTGACGCATTCATGACGTCAGCATGATGTCAGCGCCCGCGTTGATGCGATCATATCTGATATGTGCCGTCGGATCGAGATCCGACGACCCAGGATTAATCGCGTCGGGATCTCATCGGAGATGGCCGGCGACGACGATGTGGGGCTCCTCCGGTGTCGTCGAGCACGACGGCGAGCTCCTCTCCTCCTCGCGGTTCTCAGGGTGGTGGCGGCGCGGCTCCTCGAGGCGGATCTCGCTGGCGGTGAGTGGTTCCGAGGCGGCGGCGGTGGAAACGGCGGCGGCGACTAGGGTTTCGAGGGCGCGTGTCGCGAGGTGAGGGTGTGGACGTCGAGGGCGGGGTGCGGGGGTATTTATGGAGGGCGTGCCTTGGGAGAGGGGGAAAATCGGGGACGGAAACCGTCCGGGATACCCCTGGCGGCGCGACTCCTCCGTGCGGGAGTCGAATTCCTACGGGGTGACGTCACTGCTGACGTCGTGGGCGGGGCCCACACGTCAGCGTCCGTGAGATGTTTTTTTTATCGTTCGTTTCCTCAGCAAAATGGTACAGGCTGGGTTGGGCTCGCCCATCTGCGTGTACGCTGCGCGCGCACGCTGGGCTGGCTCGGCCGGCCCTTTTTTCCCTTTTTTTTATACAAAACTTGTTTTGTTAATGACTTTTATAATACAAAGCCAAATTGAGTCAAACCAATTTCTAAAAATTTGAAGTTTTAAAACCTATCACCCAAGGTTGATTTGAACGGGATTTTTTGGAAAAGATAAAAGTAATAAAATAGCTTTGCCTTATAATGCCATAAAGAGGGATTTTGGTTTCTTTAAAACATGAATTTAATTTAGGGATTTAAATGCAACAATCAATGCAATTTTGAAAACATGCCATGCTATGCATATGCTCTAAATACCAAACATTCCAAATGTAAGATTTGGATGTTACAGACTAAACTCTTTAAGATGAAGCTCGTCCTCGAGCTTCGGAATGGCTAGCAAATAGGTGTGGGTGGTCTTCTCGAAGATCATCCTCTTGTTCCCATGTGCCCTCCTCTTTAGTGTGGTGACTCCACTGAACCTTGCCGAATTTGATCGGCTTGGTCTGTGTCATTCTCTCCGCTGTATCCAAAATCCTGATCGGCTGCTCCTCATACGTGAGATCACTCTCCAACTGAACCTCCTCTAGCGGAATTGTATCCCTCAATGGTGTATCTGCCATTTCCGGGTGACACTTCTTCAACTGAGACACATGGAATACGTCATGAACGTTAGACAAACCTTCTGGTAATTCCAACTGGTAGGCTACCTCTCCCTTGCATGACAAAACCATATACGGTCCAATAAAACGCGGTGCTAGCTTTCCCTTGATTCCAAAACGCTTAACTCCATGAAGTGGGGATACCCTAAGATATGCCCTATCACCAATCTTGTAGGTCACTTACCTGCGCTTAGAATCAGCATAACTCTTCTGCCTTGATTATGCTACCTTCAATCTATCGCGAATCAATCTAACCTTCTTCTTAGAGTCTTTAATCATGTCAAGACCAAAGAAAATACGGTCTCCTACTCCATCCCATAACAAAGGAGTCCTGCATTTCTTGCCATACAGTGCGTCGAATGGATCCATCCCGATGCTAGACTGATAAATTTTGTTGTAGGAAAACTCTGCGTAAGGTAAACTCTCATCCCAACTAGAGCCATAATCGAGAGCGCAAGCTATCAACATATCCTATAGAATCTGGTTCACTCTCTCCGTCTGACCATCCGTATGAGGGTGAAACGCCGTGCTGAACTCTAGTCTTGTTCCCAGTGTCACGTGCAACTGACGCCAGAAGTGTGATGTGAACTGTGTTCCTCTATCAGACACAATTCCCTTCGGCACTCCATGTGCACATACGATCCTGCTCATATACAGCTTAGCCAATTTGGCGCTAGTGTAGGTGGTCTTCATTGGTACGAAATGAGCCACCTTGGTCAAGTGATCGACCACTACCCAAATAGAATCATAGCCTGACCTAGTTCTAGGAAATCCTATGATGAAATCCTTCCCAATCTTATCCCACTTCCAGTCTGGTATTGGTAATGGCTGCAATAATCCTGCCGGCTTGTGATGCTCAGCCTTCACTCTACTGCACACATCACATAGTGCAATGTACTCTACGATGTCCTTCTTCAAGTTATTACACCAAGGACGTGTTTGGTTCAAAATTGGTAACATGAAGGGCAAGGGAATCAAATACAGGGGTGTATCACGTGTGGAGTGGACAATTTCCACTTTTGTTTGGTACAGTTGGGTAATAGAAACAGGTCACGTACCACTGTTTGGTTCAGAAAGTGGAACCAGGGTTTGCACCAGCTAGTTTGCACCAGCTACACGACACAGACCAATCCATTGTTTAAAAATCACAGCTTTTCTCACAGCATACTACAAATTTACACAGAACCACTTGAAAATGCTGGAAAAAAAATGCAAGCTCCGATGCATAACCACAGTGATTTTCAAATGCACTTACAAATTCATCAAACGGACAATAAATTAACGATCATTCTACATGCGTCAAGTGCAAAATCATCTCTTGATCAGAATATGAACCACTTCAAAATAAATATAACACGAGATTTCAAAGGCATTTCACAGCGAAGCATGCATATAGAAATTGTTACACATTCCATAACATAATCGTTCGAATATTTCACTTGTCGGCGACACTTCTTGCACCATCAACCTCACCTTGCCTCTTCCTCTCATCTGCCATAAGAAAGTTGAAAATATAGTCAAGGTAAGAGAAAATAGTTATGCAAGACCCTGGCAATTATTGTAGGAAAAAGTTAATCTGCCATTATGTGGAGCCGTTGAGATGACTAACAATAACTAGAGCATGCATAATTCTCAATGGCAAAAAATGCAGCAATGATAGCAACATAACCAACCAGGTGGATATACATGGAACATAAAAATACCAAACTGATATCTAATTTGCAGCAATGGTTTTTCCCTGTCAAGTTGAAGCACAGAGCAATCAACTCTACGATCGATAGCTCTCATAAATTTATTTTACAACAACACATTCAGAAAAGCGTATATAACCAAAATATATTTGGTTGAAATCACTGAGCTCCAAAAACCATCAGACACGTGGAAGAATCAAAAGGTACAATCAAGAATGTACGAAAGCATGATCGAAAACGAAATTTTGGGGACCATGTAGGCTCTCATATCCAACTTTTCATCGAAACATGTCAGTATAGCGTATATTGCCAATGTAATTGGCTCTAATCACTGAGCAACATATTAATAAACATCAAAGAAAAAATTAGAGTTTTAACAAGATAGAAAGTCAAAAGAGAAGATACCAGAACATAAAGGAGACAACATCAAGATAGGGAGTATGGGTCAACACACAAAGGCGTAAGACAATAAAATGGTGACTGCCGATTACTTCACATGTAGCTCACATATTCAACTTTTCATCAAAATAAGGTCAGTATAGCGTATATTGCCAATATAATTGGCTCTAATCACTGAGGTACATTTTGAGGAAAAAATAACAGAAGACAAAGCAATTTAACGAATCAAAAGAGAAACACTAGGTTTCCCTGTCAATTTGAAGCACAAAGCAACCAACTCCTGACACTAACAGAGATCTCACTCAAATTGTGGATTAAAAAGAATATGAACTCTAAAATACTAAGCTACCATCTCCGCTGCGGCTGCGGCTGCCACTGTCCCTCATTGTTGACCAGAACCTCAAGACACCCCTCTATCTCCTCTCCTCTCCCATCAGACCATCACAGGTACCAACCAAAGTGAGGTACCAACCAAAGTGCTCTGTCTATCTCTCACCCAAATCCCAGCAGCAACAAGAGATCCATACATACAAGAAAGAATTGCACATGAACAACCAAACAGCAGGCGACAGTGATGAGGGGAGAAGCGTGGCAAACAGCAGGCGACAGTGATGAGGGGAGAAGCGTGGCAAACAGCAGGCGACAGAACTCGGTGAGGACTGCAGCACGGGCATGCAGACTGCACAAATAGAAAGTAAATCATGCTTTACTTTTCGAGAAGAACTTACCTAAAAGCTTCTTTGTCATCCTCTCTACTTCTTCTCCTAATCTACACATAAGTAGAAGAACATAAATAAGCATATGCATGAGAGGAGTGTCAGGAAATAACCATACAATTTGGATATCAAGTGGCAGGAAATACAAGTTTCAAAATATATGGAAAGTGTCACGAGCAATATTCAAATTAATGCAAAAAACATAAATAACCTTACTTTTCAGCATCTTAAGGACATATTCCCTCCTCAGACTTTCTGTAAGTGCAAGCATCATATGCATCTTCTCTGGTGATGTGGCGAAAATGATAGTTGCATCGACTGTCTCACTTCCCGTGAAGGCAAGCCTGGCCAATTCGCTGATTGCCCTCTCTTTCATCTTTTGGTTAGGGTCATCATGGATTGCCTTCTCATGAAGTGTAGCCTCGCGCTTTGCTACCGCTGCTATGGTTCCGACATGTTGAGTGACAGTGTTTAGCTGGCTGTTGACATCTTCAAGCATGATGATGATAGGGTCACTCTGAACTCCCTTCCTAGGGCCAGAAACCTTTTTCTGTCTCTTGGAACTAGTTGATGTGTCCAAGGAGTGACTTTGGGTGTCAACAGGCCGCCTTGGAGCCTCTCTCGACATGATCTCCTCTTCCTCCCTTGCCCTTTCATCGGCAGCAATTTCATTGGCTAAATTTGCCACAGCCTCGCCATAACCTTCAACACTTTCTCCAGTTGCAATATCCTTGCTATAAATTGCAGACAACTTATCGAAGTACGGAAATGAAACACCATACAATCCCTTGGCCTCCGAGTGGTTCTACAGGTTGTAAGAAAATACTAGTGTCAGTTTCCAATATAGCACTAACAACCGGTCTGATTTCATAATAGAAAATGAAGTACAAGAGTACAAATAGGGAACTTATTACTAGGTGAAGTGTTTTACCTTGCAGTGTGCGTCATACTGTGACTTCTCACATTGAATCATGTTCAGGTTTCCATCCCATGTAAAACCACTCCTCGAGAGCATTACTTCAATTGCGCCATATTTTTTCCTAAAGTGTCTCACTAATAAGTCTCCTATCCATACGAAGCTGACTTATACACATTGTGTCGCTCTCACTAATAAGTTTGTACAAATTCTGAACTCTTAGCTCTTTAATTTTAAGCCTTCTTTCAATTTTCAAACAATTCCTTCTATAAACTAATGAAAAAAGTGACCACACATAGTAATACATAAGCGTGACAGTAGTCATGATATTCCTAGTTGCTATACTCCTTCGTCCATATCTCGTGTTTAAAGGGAGACGAGCCATAACACTGAAAATCAAAAGTGAAATACAAAATATAAGCATATATATTGTTGATCCTAACATATCAGATCAGTTGTAACATGTCATATCAAACCACACTAGCTTAAGCAGCAGCTGGCCAGCACCCAACAAGATACTAAAAAATACTAGCAACAGGTTTGAAGCTAGCAGCAGCAGGCTTGAAGCTAGCAGCAGCAGCAGGCTTCAAGCTAGCAGCAGCAGCAGGCTTCAAGCTAGCAGCAGCAGCAGGCTTGAAGCTAGCAGCAGCAGCAGGCTTCAAGCTAGCAGCAGCAGCAAGCAACTAAAAAATACTATGCTAAAGCAGGTTACACATCACACCATGATGAGATTTTAACAATATAACGTTTCAAACAGCTGAGCAAAGATGGTTTGGTACAGCAAGTTTGCAAGCTATAACCACAAGAGTAAACAACATTATAATTGGGAATATTTATCTTGGTCTCGCCGATTGTATCACGCAAACTGTACTCAAAACGACCTAAGCAAGTACAAAGCTCTAATGGTTGAGAAGGCACATGCAAATCCTTATGCAAGAGGGGTGAATTACAAAAAATTAAGCACCCATCAATACAGTAGTCTATAGCATTTCACATGGACATCCATGAACTGAAATAAAACGAACACCACCCAGATTAGCGATACAGATCATCTAAAAATTATCATACATCTACAAGAATCATCTACAATTGCATAGATTAGCATCTAGAGATCATCTACAAAAACTAACCTTGTTTGTGCAAGAAGATACGGAGAAGGAGAGGTCCTGGTCGTCGGGATCGAGGTGGAGCTGGCCCGGTGGTGAGGAAGAAGTCCTGGTCGTCGATGGAGAAGGGGAGGCCCTGGTCGTCGGGATCAAGGTGGAGCTGGCCCGGTGGTGAGGAACAAGTCGTGGTCGAGGCCTCGATGGAGAAGGGGAGGCTCTGGTCCTCGGGCCCCTGTATCGGATGAGCTCCCGGCCGGTCGTCGGTTTCCTGTCGTCCTGGATGAGCTCCCGGCCGGTCGAGGCCTCAAGGAAGAGGTCCTGGTCGTTGGTCTCCTGTCGTGGATGAGCTCCCGGCCGGTCGTCGGGCTCCTGGTCGATCTTGTAGGGCGAAGCAGGCGAGTAGAGGAGAGCAAGCGAGCTCCGTCGACTGGCACGAGATCTTGCACGGGCGGCACCTGATCTTGACCGGTGACGGGATCTGGGGCCTCACGGCGGCTGGATGCGGATGGGGATGGATACGTTGGCGGCGGGGATGGTTAGGGCTGGGGCGGATGGATGGAGCCGGCGGCGAGGAAGCTTGTCGAGGGGGGAGATGGCGGCGCGAGGTAGCTTGTCGAGGGGGGGAGCCAGCAGCGGCGGCGCAGAGGGTGTCGTGGTGGTGTCACGGCAGATGCCATAGGATGGCTAGAGTTGTGGGGACGATGGACGCTGGAGGCGCTCGGGGAGGGATCACGCAGCGAATAGCCGCGTGTGAAATGAATCTAGCACTGCAAACAACAAGATCTACCCAGGTTCAGGGCCCTCGTGTGGAGGTAAAACCCCTACTCCTGCCTTTCTCTCTCTGTATTAGTGTCTCACCGAGTAGCCACAGTACAAGTTTGGCCTTCAGCCGAGTAGCAACTCTCCTCTCTAAGTGAAGATCTAGGGTTTTCTCTCGTAAGCCCAAGCGTCCCCCGCGCAGGAGGGGGCAGGGCACCTTATATACTGGTGCCCAGCCGGATACAGCCAACAGGGAAAAATACAAACATATGTCGACATAGTGTGCACACTGCGTACTTCCGGCTTCCCGCTGACAGCTTTGGCTTCCTAATTTGTCTTGTGTGGAAAGTCGTTGTGCAAAACCAAGAAGCTGATCTGTTATCACTGCCACGAACACAGAGTAGGCCCCCCTATCCTGCGACGCCCTGCTGACACCCTGGCGCGGTCAGGCACGCTCTCTGCGGATGAACAGTGCCGCAGTACAGACCCAGGATACGCGGGATCCTGTGTCAGAACGGCTCCTTTGACTTCTGGCCCGAGTAGGAAACCGCCATTTCTACTCGGGCCAATTCTTCTACTCGGAGGAATATAATTTCCTGGATTATTCCTTCTGGCCATCAACGTGTAAGACCGAATAGCAGTCGACCGGGTAGCAACTACCGGGTAGCCAGCTACTCGGCCAAACATCCCTTCTGATCTTGCCCTTGGCACTTTCCTTTACCCTACTCAGGGGTAACCCCCCGACATTAGTCCCCGAAACTGGTAGAGTCCTGCGAACTTGTTCACTGGGCTCTTCGAGCTTAAAACCAATCTTGCCAATCTTTCCTTTGAACCTTAGGATGCCGAGTAAACCTCCGAGTAGCCCTTAATCTTGTCTTGAGTTTCTTCTCTTCCGAATAGAACCACTTCTCTTCTCCGTCGCCGAGTAAAAAGACTTAGCGAAATTTCCAATCAGAATCTCTGCGTGGCAGAGCAAATCTGCCTTTCTGCACTGCGACTGGGCACGTGTCACGCTATCACACCCCCGACGCCTCGGTGCCCGGGATCTGACAGGCCAGGCCCCCACTTTCCGCGGCCTGGGCCCACTGGCCCGTTAGGTCCCATCAAGTGCAGTAATTACCCACGATCGCGTCGTGGGATCAATTGCGGCCGTTACGCGCGCGTCCTGCGCTGTGTGCGTTTCTAACCGGCCCACACACCCCACGTCGCATGATTTTCGCCACGATCGATCCCACTAACTCCGATTGTAACGGCAACCCGAGGGGAGGTATAAATACCCCCTCGGTAACTCCGTTCCCCCCTTCCTACCTTCATTCTCTCCTTGCCTCTTTGTTTCTCCGCCGCCACCGAGCTCTTCGCCGCCGTGCATCTCACTGCGCCGCCGCGAGCCTCACCGCACCGAAAGGCTAGCCTTTTCCATCAATTTCCACCAAATCTCCATCAAATCTCCTCTTCTGCTCGATGGCTCGCGACGATGACGCCCGCGCCGGGTGGGCTGGATCCGAAGTCATGGCAGACGACTGCCAGTGGCTGGTGAATACCCGGCGAGTTCCTCCCGACGTCCGTTGCCGGCAGCCCGGCGGCGAGCTCGTCCCCACTCTGGAGGCGGACGAGCACGTGGTGTTTCTTGCGCACTTCGCGCGAGGATTCGGGCTGCCCGTCTCGAATTTCTTCCGCTCCTTCCTCAACCACTTCGGGCTCCAGCCGCACCACCTGCCGCCGAACGCCATGGTGATGCTCGCATACCACGCCGTGGTGTGCGAGGCGTTCTTGGGCGTGCGCCCCACGCCGATGACCTGGGCGCGCTACTTCTTCTTCAGGAAGCAGAGCAAGCCCAAGCCGGGTAGCCCGTGTGGACCAGATCAATCTCCCCAGGTGGACCAACACGGCTCCTACTGGGCAGAATTGGGGATACAAGCCGCCGCTGGAGGGCGACCTCAAGCAAATGAACCAGCACCTCGCCCAGCTGAACGAACTGGGGCTCAAGAGCGACGACCCCATCGCCTGCTTGATCTCCAGGCGAGTGCTCCCGCTGCAGCGCCGTGCACACCTCATGTGCTACATGGGCGGCAATAGAGATTGCACCCGGACGACCACGTTCGAGCTCAGCAACGCGGATGTGGCCGTCTGGGCGTGCTCCATCATGAGCACCGGCCTCAACGACCACTGGCAGTACGACTTCGTGCCGTACAGCCGCACAAAGCCAACCAAGCGGGTTAGTACTTCACATCTTGTTTCCTGCATAGTGATACCGAGTAGATAGCCTTCTTAGCCTAGTGAGCTTAGTATTCGCACTCTGTGCCGAGTAGAACACTTAGCAGTATTCCTTAGGCTTCATATGCTTTGTGTTTGCACGCCATGCCGAGTAGGGCACTTGATAGTATCTGTTAGGCTTTATGTGCTTTGTGTTTGCACGCCATGTCGAGTAGAGCACTTTGCTAGATTACGCTTTGTGCTTGCATCCCGTACCGGGTAGAATGCCTTATACAGCTCAACTCATTGTGTTGCTTGCTTACGTTCCCAGATCCTTGCTCGCCAGCTCGCTGAGAGCGAGGAGCGCTTCGAGGCCAACTGGAACGAAGATCGAAAGGAAGACGACGAGGTCTCCTACGACACTGCGGATACCCTCTGTATCCCCCATGCCGTCCAGCCGGGTAAGCATCATGTCGACGCGTCCATTCGGGACTAGTCAGAAGACGACGAAGAAGGTGACTTAGCTCACCTTTCTAGTTGCGAATAGCGCGACCTAGCCTTTCTTTCTGTTTCTCAACCCTTTTCTTCTCCTCTACTCTGCAGATGATGCTGATGCTGATGCTGACGAAGAGGACGAGGACGTCCTCGACGTTGATCCAGTTGGAGTGGCTGCTCCCTCCACTCGGAAAAGGACGGGTAGCGGTGCCCAGGAGCCCCCTGCCAAGAAGGCCAAGAAGGGCGAGAAGAAGGTCAAGCGGGTCTCTGGGAGACGGCTACCCCCTTCCCGTGCAGGGTAGGTTACTTTCTTCTAAGTTACATTCTGTTGTTGCTGCTTTTCGGTTTCTTCCTCCCCTCTTCTCTTTCTGAACTTCCTCTTCTCTTCAGCGCCCCCTTGGACGCTGATGCTGCTGCCGCTCCCACCAAATCCAAGAGGAAGCCCGCCATCGACCTCGAGGCGCTCATCGATCTCTCTGATGAGGACGAGGCCGCACCACGGGATAGGGCGCGTGCGCCCTCTCCTGTGAAGGAAGAAGACGATGCCAACGTCCAGGACATGGACACTGGTGCCCAAGACGCCAACCAGGAGCAGCAGGCCCGCGCAGAACAAGAAGCGCAGGATGCTGCTCACGACGAGAGACCCCCTTCTCCCCCAGCTGCCACCGCTGGGGAGAACACAGAACAAGACACCGAGCATCAAGATCGTGCCGCCCTTGAGCGGCAGGAAGAGAACCAGGAGCAGCCTGAAACTAAGGCTGCTGACCAAGATGACCCCGCGGCCCAGCTGCGGGTAGAAGGACAAGAAGGAACACAACCAGATCCCGCTGCCGAGCAACGGGTTGAGACAGTTGACATAGAGCAAGACTTGCAGAGCCACGCGCAGCCGGACGCTGCGCCGGGTAGCCAGCCTTTGGTGCCGCCTACCCAGCAAGCCGCTCCTCCTACCGCACCCAGCTCCCCCGTAGAGAAGACCAAGGCTGCCGCAAGCCCTCCAGCCAAGCAGAACACAAAGAAAACTGCTTCCGATGCTACCGGCAAGAAGGAAGCAGCCGAGAAGAAGGCTGCCGAGAAGAAAGATGCAGAGAAGCAAACTGCTGAGAAGCAAGCTGCCGAGAAGCAAGCTGCCCAGCCTGACGCCCCCGTCCGCAGGAATCCCTCGCGTGGAGCTGCACAAGATTCAGCCGCGATGCCACCGCCTAAACCAGCTGCAAAACCTGCCGCGAATAGCGGGCAGCTCTCCATCGGTGCTTCTGGTAGCGCCGCTGGCACCGCCGCAGGATCAAGCGCTCAAGACCCGCCCTGCTACCCGCCCTACATGGTGCAGATGGGCAAACAGTACGACATCAAGCTAGGCAAGACTGAGAAGCAGCTTGCTGTTACCAAGGGCAAGCAGGCCACGGCTGTGGATTCCAAGTTGCCGGCCAAGGACAAGGCCCTTTCAATCTTCTCGCGCGAGATCCAGGAGACCGAGGTGGTGTCCAAGGGCCTCGAGCAGATGATCGACCGGATAGGCTTCATTGAAGCTGAGTGGAATAGCGAGTTCCTTGGCAACAAGTCCTGGCATGGCCTAGCCTTGGGCAAGCTTGACCACTGGCGCATTGATTGGAATAAGGCGGACATGGGCTACAATCCCATGACCATCTCGTCCGCCACTAGCACGCTTGCCGCGAAGCTGTTCGTCCACCGCAAAGCTGCAGAGGACCTCGAGCAAACCTATGCGGTAAGTTTTGCTTGCCTGTTCCGAGTTGCGCTTTTCTTCTCTTCTATTCTTCTTCTTCTCCTTACCCATTATCCAGTCCCCGAGATTCGGGCCGAGTAGATGGGTACTCAACCGAGTTGCCGTCTTCTCGGGTCAAATCTTCAAAACATTGTCTAATTCCTTTTCTTTCTGCTTCTCAGAATAGCCCCATGAAGAGAATGATCCTTTACCGGCATCTGCTCTGGAATCACAGCATTGCAAAAAGGCGCCTTGAGGCCCTAGAAGCAGAACGCAAGAGTGATGCCGTGACGGAGAAAGAGGACCTGGCTCGCACTCTTAAACTTTTTGAGATCGAAAGTAAGCTTCTAGCTACACGGTTCATGCGTTTTGTGTTTACGCCCGCTTTTGCTTTCTGCTCTAACTGATTCTATTCTGCAGGAAAGTTTAAGGAAATGGCGGAGGCGCACCAGCACTGCCATGTTCTTGTTGCCAACGGTGAAGCCACGATTAAGAAGATGGAAAGTGAGTTGCCGTCTTTTCGGCTTGTCTTCCTTCTTTCTTCTTCGCTACTCTGCTGACCGTGCTCTTCTCTCCGCAGAAGATCACAAGAAGTTTGTTGAAGAGCATCTCGACTGCCTGAAACCTGCCGAGGTGCAGCAGCAATTGGAAAGCCAAGCAGTAGAGCTCAAGAACAAGCATGTCACCGAGCTGGAGCCGCTGCAGGTCCAATTGAGGACTGCTCTTTAGGACGCCCCTAGATATAGCCGCCGAAAAGGACAAGATGGAGGCAGCCGCCAAGGCTAAGCAAAGGGCCCTCGAGTTGGAGAACGATGTGCTGAAGAAGAGCAACTCGGATCTCATGCTTCAGCTAGCCGAGTTCCGCAAGGTCGAAGAAAAGCACGTTGCTGATGAGGAGTCTTGGAGGCGAAAGCTGGAGTCGCTACTCTGCGAGCTGAACAGTAAGTTCCTGCAGCGCTGCATTTGTTTATCTCCCTCTTCTTCTTCTTGATTACTCGGTTTGCCCCTCCTTTCTGCCTTCATTTCTAATCTTCTCTGATAGCATTTGCAGAAATTTTCCCCGATCTATGCTCGACTTGCAAGCTAGGCCTCACTAAGGCCCAAGAACTCCGAACTGAGAAGGGTTTGCCCACGGACACCAAGTCTTCGATTGAAGACAATCTTGCGAGCATGCAGACCCAACTCAAGCATCTTAGGGGCTTGGGCACCGATTTGGTGTCCATGCCTTCAAGCTCCATGCTTTGTTTTGGCCCCGAGACCCTGTGCCCAAGACCGTGCGCGCGCTCGCCGAGAGCTGAATGGGGTGAAAGCTGAGCTGAACAAGTGGCGAGCCTCCGGAGCTCGGGCAGGCGCTGACATGCTGCTCCTCTTCATATGCAGCTGGTATGAAAACATTAATCTCAATACTATTCTCGATATGCGCCGGGACTCGAAGTGGGAGACAGATCCCAACTGCGTGGCTCGCCGCCAGCTGGTTGCGTACGAGGTCGCATCCTACGCGGATACCGCGTGCTTAATCGACGGCCTCACCAAGCCTGACACCGAGCCGGAGAGCGAAGGTGAAGAAGAGGAGGAGGAGGATGACGAGGAGGCCACTGATTCAGAGGGCTTGAGTTTCTTCGAAGGCGCCAATGATAAGTCCGGGAAGGGGAAGGGCGCGGTCGTCGCGGATAGCGACGAGGAGAGCGAAAGCCAGAAGATGACTATTGACACCGCTGCTCTCGAGTTCGGCTCTTCATCCGGCGCGGCCCTCGACGATGCAGCGCTACTCCGCACCCAATCTGCTGCCTCCACTTCGGCGACGGACCTCATCTCGGTGGCCACAGCCACCTTTGATCAAGCTGCCACCCATACCGACGCGGATGCGGGCAACACCGAAGCTGACGCCGCCAACACTGAAGCTGATGTTGCCAAGGCCAATACTGAAGCCGATGCTGCGAAGGCCAACACAGAACAAGCTGCTACCTCCACTTGATTATGTCCTGTAACACTTATGCTCGAGATTTTTATCAGATCCCCGGGATGCCGGGTGCAAATGTATCGAAACAATTATCCTTTCCGTTGCTACTCAATTTTATTCTCATTTGATGTTTTAAACTTAGTAATTTGAGTAGCCTTGGCTCGATGCCGGGTTGCGTTATCATGCAAGTCCCCGAGTTGCATTTCTCATTCACTCTTCCTTTTTATCTCAGCTCTTACCTGCAACTTGTTGCTTTTTTGGTATTCGAGTCACAAGAGTTCAAAGTTGGAGTTGCAAATACTTAGCCACTTAGAAACAGTCATAGTAACGCTACCCACCACTTAGCCGAAAAAAGTTAACAAAAAACAGTAGTAAAGGACATTCTACTCGGTTTCTGCACTCTTCTTTTCCTTAGTAATTTTTCTTGTGCTCATTGACCTTTAGCTTGTTCTCTTGCTTGCCATGAAGCCGGGTTTCGGACAGCAGCAGAGTCGAAGAGTTGGCATGTAGGTTTAAACACAGTACTAGATGTACTTATGAAATTTTAAGTAGAGCAACCGGATAGACAAAAGTAAAGCCGAGTAGAAACACATAGAGAAAATTTGGACGAGGGCAGTCCTCGAGTTCAATTTTAGATTGCAGAGTAGAAGTTTAACTCGGATAAGAGAGTACATACACATCTTTGCTCAAGAATGAAAGCGACGAAGTAGAGCTACATTCCAGGGGCGCTTATAGATTCCTCTCCAGCTTTATCCGCCCTGTTCTTCCGTGATGGCTGCACGTCTACCAGTTAATAGGCATCATTGTGCAGAGCCTTGCTCACAATGAAAGGCCCTTCCCACGGAGGGGATAGTTTGTGCATCCCGGCTGTGCGTTGCACAAGCCTAAGGACCATGTCTCCTTCTCGGAAAACCCTTGGGCTCACTTTTCGGCTATGATAACGCCTCAAGTTTTGCTGGTAAATTGCTGAACGTGACAGAGTAAGCTCTCGTGCTTCTTCTAGCAGGTCAACGTCATCTTCTCGAGCTTCTCTCGCCTCCACCTCAGTGTAGAGGGTTACTCGGGGGGAGTCATGCTCTAGATCTATTGGCAACACGGCTTCATCCCCGTATACCAAGAAGAATGGCGTGTAGCCGGTTGACCGGTTAGGGGTAGTCCTTAGACTCCACAACACCGCTGGCAACTCGTCTAGCCAGCACCCAGGTGTTTTCAGCAGTGGCTCAATCAGCCTCGGCTTTATGCCTGCTAGCACCATGCCATTTGCTCTTTCAACTTGCCCATTGGAGGCGGGATGCGCGACAGATGCAACATCTAGCCGGATATGCTTATCTCTGCAGAACCGCACCATTGCACCCTCAGCAAAATTTGTGTCGTTATCCGTGACGATGCTGTGTGGATAGCCGTATCTCAGGATCACATCCTTCAGAAAACTCACAGCTGTGGCTCCATCACATTTCGAATAGGCTTCACTTCTATCCACTTGGTGAACTTATCCACCATGACCAAGATGTGAGTCATGTTGCCTCTAGCCGGCTTGAAGGGACCAACCATATCCAAGCACCAAACAGCAAATGGCCAAGTAATGGGAATGGTTTTCAACTCGGAAGCCGGCAGGTGGATCTTACTTGCAAATCTCTGGCAGCCATTGCACTTCCTCACAATATCTTCAGCTTGCTTCAAGGCAGTGAGCCAAAAGAATCCATGCCGAAAAGCCTTCTTGACCAATGCCCGAGAAGAGGCGTGGTGCCCGCATTCTCCTTGATGTATTTCCACCAGAATTTCTTCTCCTTCTTCCGGTTTTACACAGCGTTGCAGCACGCCGGTGGCACTTCTCTTGTGCAGCACCTCTCTGAATATTGTGTAGCCCTTGGATCTTCTCTGAATCTGCCTCGCAGTAACCTCATCTTCTGGCAGGGTGCCGTCCTTTAGAAAGGATAATATGGGCATATCCCAACTCGGTGTCTCCCGCGTGGGAAACACTGGTTCGTCCACTTCCATTGGGACAGGCACCACTGTTTGCTCTTTAGAGTTGGGAGCACTTCTCTAAAGTCCTGAGCGATTGGCAAGAACTTCCTCAATGAATGCGACAGTCCCCGGGTTGAGAGGGGCAGTCCCCGAGTAAGGAAGGACAGTCCCCGAGTAGGGAGTGTCAGTCCCCGAGTAGGGAGTGGCAGTCCCCAAGTTGCAAGCGCCAGTCCCCGGGTTTTCTGTGGCATTCTCCCAGTCAATCTCCATGGGAACAGCTTCTTCATTTGGCAGAGAAGGAACAAATATAGATTCCGAGTTGGGGGATGGCTTGATGGATGGCTTTCTCAAATGCTCCAAGGCAATTCCCGCCGGGATGGATTGCCGAGAAGACCCCAACTTCGACAGCTCGTCTGCTGCTTCATTCTCTGCTCGGTGGATGTGCTGGAACTCGCAGCCTTCAAAGAATCCAGTCATAGACTGCACCGGGAAGCGATATGATGCCATGTTGACATCCAGAGCATCCCAAGTACCGGAAACTTGCTGTATCACCAGATCAGAATCGCCATAGCATATAATGCGCTGCACGCCAACCTCCTTGGCTACTCGCAAGCCGTGTACCACGGCCTCGTACTCTGCAACATTGTTGGATGCCTTGAAATGGATTTGCAGTACGTACTTGAGTTGATCTCGCTTGGGTGACGTAAGCACTACACCAGCACCAAGGCCTTCCTTCACTTTGGAACCGTCAAAGTGCATCTTCCAGTAGTTAGAAACTGGAGCAGGAGGCTCATATTGCACCTCAGCCCAATCCACAAGAAATTCCGCCAGAATCTAAGACTTGATGGCTTCTCTTCTCGCGTACGCGGGAGCGTATGCGGCCAGCTCGATTGCCCACTTGGCTACTCTGCCACTCGCTTCCTTGTTGCCCATAATATCCGAGATGGGAGCAGAGCTCACGATAGTAATGGGGTGCTCTTGGAAATAATGTTTCAGCTTCTTGGCGCCCAGGTACACGTCGTAAGTCATCTTTTGGTAATGCGGGTAGTTCTGCGTGGAGCTGGATAGCACCTCACTGAGATAATATACTGGCCGCTGCACACTTTTGCCTTCCTCTTCTCGCTCCACCACAATTACTACGCTGACTACTCGGTTGGTAGCAGCAATGTACATCAGCATTGGCTCTTTGGGAAGCGGACTAGCCAAGATGGGAGCGCTACCCAGCATTGCCTTCAGTTCATTGAATGCCACATCCTCTTGCGGCATCCAGACGAACTTGTCGCTTTTCTTCATCAACTGATATAAAGGCAGGGCCTTCTCGCCCATTTTGCCCAAGAAACGACTTAGAGATGCCAAGCAACCAGTGAATTTTTGCACATCCTTCAGCGATCTCGGCAAAGACATGCTCTCAATAGATTTTATCTTTGAAGGATTAGCTTCAATGCCCCGACTAGATACCAAGAAGCCGAGTAGCTTGCCAGCCGGGACGCCGAATGTGCATTTACTCGGGTTCAGCTTCATCTTATATTTGTGCAAATTGGCAAAGGTTTCCTAAAGATCGGCAAGCAGAGTTTGTGTTTTATTCGTTTTGATGACAATGTCATCTACGTACACCTGCACATTTTTGCCGAGTTGATCGTGCAAGCATTTCTGCATGCATCTCTGATAAGTAGCACCCGCATTCCGCAACCCGAAACACATGACACGATAGCAATAAGCCCAGTACGGGGTAATGAAAGCAGTCTTTATTTGATCAGCAGGGTTGAGAGCTATCTGATGAAAACCAGAGTAGGAATCTATGAAAGACAAAAGCTCGCAACCAGCAGTGGAATCGATAACCTGATCGATGTGAGATAGCGGAAAAGGATCCTTGGGGCAGGCCTTGTTCAAGTCGGTGTAGTCGACGCACATGCGCCACGCGGTAGCGGCCTTGGGATCCTCCTTCTTCTTCTCGACCATGACCGGGTTGGCTAGCCAATCCGGATGCAGCACCTCCGTGATGAAATTGCTTATCAGCAGCTTGGTGATCTGATCACCGATGGCCTTCCTTCTCTCATCTCCGAAGCGGCACATAGCCTGCTTCATTGGTTTGGCGTCAGGACGCACATGTAGCGAGTGCTCAACCAACTCCCTCGGGACACCTGGCAGATCTTCATTGGACCAGGCGAACACGTCCCGATTCTCACAGAGGAAGTGGATGAGCTCGCTTTCCTATTTCTCCGCCAACCCGGAGCCAATGATGGCAACACGGTTAGGAAACTCAGGGTCAACCTGGATCTTCTTTGTTTCCTGGGACGCCTGGAACGCGGTCCCGTGCTGGGAGCTCGGCATCCCGGGCGCAACACCTTGTGCTGCCTGCGCCATAGCCACCACTTCATGTATCTTTTTCTTCTCGGCAGCAATCACCATCGACTCCGCCAACTGAGAACCAGCAGAGGCACTGTCGTGGGATTATCACGGCAGACGTTACCGGGGGTAACTGATCTTGGGGCAAGACGACACAGACGTTTGGGAGAGGGTTTAGCTCAGAGGAAAACATGATGGGACTCGATCTGGTAGCCGGCAATCAAGTCGCCGAGTCTCCGATCTCAATATATTAACTCGATCTCTCGTATACACTGGATGCTCGATATCAAGCGGTACTACTAGGGTTCTTAGATCTCCCTCAACTAGACCTAGGGGTCGGTTTATAAAGCACCCGTACCCCCTGGCTTACTCTCCAAGGCGCACCCTGAATCCTACCCGGACACCGCATACAAACTCTAACTTTCCTTTACCGTAACCCACAATCCGGGTTACGAGGCCTACAAACTTGGGCCTTCCAGAAGTTTCTTTATCCTTAGCCGGATCTTGCGCGGCGTCCTTTGGGCCGGGTTATACCTTGGAGTTGGCCTACCGGGTTATTATCCCTCCATCAGTAGTCCCCAGAATAGCTTGGGTTTCACGGATCCTTCCTTGAAGCGCTTGCTATTCCCTGCAAAGATATCAAACGCACAAGTGTACGGAGGCCGGGTTAAGGTGCTTTGATAGATAGCTAGGCCTAACTCCATGGTGGCCATATAGTAACCCGGTTTCCCTCCAAGCACACTACTTAGATTTCCGGGTCAAAGTCCTGATAAAAACGTCAAGATTCTATACTTTTACTCGATAATTGACCCTGATTTCACGGAGTGGATTTCTTTCTCTTTTTCGCCCGGATACCTCGCTCAATACCTGAAGCATATCTCGCAAAATCCGCATGGATAGCCATTACTCCATAATTTCTGGCTTCTGGCCGTTAGAATAGGTTCATCCTCAGCTTATAAATAGTGCTCAAAGGGTAACCTAGAACCCGACGCCTCACTCCAACTTATCCTTTCCTTCCTCACACCTTGCGCTCTCGCAACGCCACCGCAAGAATCTAGGGCTCGCCACCGGAACAAAGCCACCACCGGCCGTGTTCGTTCTCAAGCCATCCGCGCCGCCACCAAGCTCCATCCCCGCACCCTCGTCCTGCTCTCCAAGAACCGCAAAGGGGCATTCAGACCACGCCGCCCGCAGCCATCGCATTAGGCTTCCAGTATCTCCCTGTAAGTTCCTTGTATTTGCTAATTTAGCCCCGCAATTTTATGATTCATCCTGGATTGGATCCTGGTCAACCCGCGGGCCGTTTCTCCCGCCACACCGGATTAGATGGTTTAGATGCTTGCCAGCTCCTTTAATAACCTATTTGATGATCACACACCACCCTCCTACCATTATTAATCACCAATTTCTTCGCAAAATCGTTCGCAAGTTTTCCAATCTAGATCCATTTCATCCCAACTTTCCGCGCATATCATTGACACCCGGAAAATCCCCCTTTTCCGGCTCTTTTGCTTGCAGTAGATACATGGGCAACCATCCGTCTTCCTCAGACACTTTTCAATACGTAAGTGAACAATAATTTCTAGTGTTGTACTTAATACCCGAATAACTCGCAACCTCCACTCCGTGATGTGATACCCGGATAATTCTTGGTCTTCATACTTTCTTGATACTCCAAGTGCATGCCCGGATAACCTAATATTCCCGAGTCTTATTTCCTGTATCTTTCTTCCTTGTGTTTGCAGGTTGATCCCATGGCTCCCAAAAGGCAAGGGAAACAGCCGGCCCAGGCGAAGGCAACCCAATCCATATCTGCCAATTGGGGGCGATCCACAGTCACAAAGGCCAAGCTGGAAGAGCTGGCCGAGTTGGGGGTCCTCCCCCCTTAGAAGGACATTCGCTGGAGGGCGTCGGGTGAAGAGACCCGGCCCACACCCACCGACGGCGAGGTAATCTGTTTCGTGGAGCACGTGACCCGGGGATTCCGTCCTCCGGGTCACCCTTTCTTCCGTGAGGTCCTGAGCCATTATGGCCTCAGGATATTTGACATAGGGCCTAACTCTATGTTGAATATTACTCACTTCATTGTCCTATCCGAGTCATACTTGTGCACTCCGCCAAGTTTGACTCTCTTTATTGAACTCTTCCAGTGCAAGCCATGCCGCGAAAGCGGTGATGGAGCACTTCTCACTTGCGGCGGGGTATCCATCCAACGCCGCAAAAATTCCCCAATGCCAACCCTTAATCTGAACTCCCATGTTAAACACTGGCAACTATCCTTCTTCTACTGCCACGACACCTCTCCACCCGGCGAGAAGAGACTGCCGGGTTACTCGAAGGGCCTCCTCAATACCTTCGAGAATTTCAATGCCTTCGCCCCTGACTCAGACAGGGAGGCAATCATACCTTTGCTAGCTAAGTTAGCCGTTCTCTCAGCCTAAGGCCTTCTTGGGCTCAACTTAGTGAAAACTTGGGTTGACTTCCGTATCCAACCCAATTCCATCCGCACCAAATTGATGTGCGAATACTCGGGGCACACCACAGATGCACTCCGATATTCCACCAAGAGCTTTGCAGCCGGGGATACCAACAAAACCATCAAGGGTTTCCTGACGGAGAAGCTGGAAGTGATAAAAAACATCGCCGGGTTACCTCCGTTTACTCGGGAGAACCCGGCCCCAGCGGTAAGACCCGACGTTCATAAGCTTATTTCTTCATCTTGACTCGATACTACTCCTAACTCTTATTTTCACCTTTCCGTCCCAGGCCGGTGACCCTTTCTGGACAGTTGAGACCTCCCCCACTTCCGGAGACCCGGAAGACGAAGACGAGCCGGTTGACGGTGATGAAGGTATTCACCCTTACTTGCGTCGTTATCCTCCTATTTAACTTTTCCATGGATACATACTCGGTTCGCAGGACCGGAGGATGAAGACGAGAAGAACGAAGACGACCCGGAAGCTACCGAATCTGATCAAGAAACTCCAGTTGGGGCCAAGAGGAAGGCCAGAGGGGTAGTTTTCAAGGTTCCTTTCTCTTCTATGTCCTCTGAGCCTTACTCCTTTGATACCATGCGACAACTTAATCATCAATTATCGAACTCGTCGTACTTGAAGGATCCTCTTCCAGCCAAGCGCAGAGTGACTCGGAGTTCCCCGGGTGAGGATCCTCTTAACCCGGGCATCTCCACCTCCCCCGTCCATCGTGCCAGTGCTCCTCCGCCTCGTCCTTCCAATTCTCCTCAGCGCCACCCCTCTCCTAACCATCCACGCGCCGGGCAATTCCGGGTTCCGCTAACGGTTCCTTTGACAACTTCGTCTGCTTCCAGCGGCGAACTCCCGCCGGATTACGCCGTAAATACCGGGTAAGCTTTTGCTATATGACATCCTTTGATACCTGACAATTTTCAATCACCATTGCTAACTGCCTCTTCCCATCTTTATTTAGTGCTCAAGCCACCGTTAGTGACCCGGAGAATGTGGAGATGGATAACCGTCAGACAGAGGAGCCGACTGAGAACGTAGACGCCGCGACCGGCGGTGATACTGAGAACAACCAGGAACAAGCCGCCGAGTCTCCTGAGTCATCCGAACCAGTAGACGAGGAGATCGAGGTTCCGGACACAAGGATGGGTTCTCCCAACCCGGATACTCAGACTATCCGGGTCTCAACTCCCAGAGCGGGGAGAGCTCCCCCATCAGGTGACCAGGCTGCCGGCTCTTCCGGTGCCCGACCCGAGGACCTGACGTTTGCCCAGATGCTCGAAACCCTGCGCGCTTTGAGGGCTAATGAAGAGAACATTTTGGAGGCTTTAATAGCCAAACACGAGGTAAACCCGACTAATATTGCTTGTGTCCTTATCCAGTCCCCAAGTTCCGAGTGAATTAATTCACAATTTGCTTGGAACTTTACGATATAAGCGACTGATAACTTACCCCTTTACCCGGCTAATCCTTCCTTGTATCCATGCAGTCCTTCGTGACTCAATATGAGGAGAAGCTGACCAAGGCCGCCAAGCTCATTGAAAAGGAGGTGGCTCTACGTGAGGCGGCCGAGGCTGAGGCCAGGAGGAGCAGGACGATAATGAAGAAGTATAGGAGGAGGGCTCACTCAGCAGAAGATGATCTGTCGAGCCTTTCTGTTCAAATTGCTGATACGTACCGTGCTTTGCTTGGTACGCTTCTTCATCCGGGTTATTCTTTTGATAAATAGCCGGAATTTCCTGACTCATGTTTCCATTTCTGCAGGTCCGGATGAAGTGATGCCGGACGAGGGTGACATTGCCAGGCTGAAAACTATCAAGAGCGTAATCCGGCAGCTATGCGCCGGAACCAAATGGATCCTTCAAGAAATACGATGGCCGGGTAAAGGGCATGGCGACCTGAAGAGAATGCTAGACGCTTGCTCCACTATCCCCGAGTGGATTTGGCACTGGAAACGCTCGTCCTGCCGGGTTGGAGTAACCCGGGGTCTTGCGCTTGCCAAGGCTTACTTCCCTAAACTCGAGCTAGCCAAGCTTATGGGCGGTTTCCCGGAATACAAGCTTGATGGGTCCAAGTTCTCCGTGAAGGATTTCCAGGCCGTCCAGAAGGAGGTCCGTTACCCGGCCAGCGTGATTGCTGACGGCTTAGATGTCGATTCCCTCGTTCCTGCTTATGATGCTGCTGGTGAAGCTATTAAGTCGGATCTTCCCGAGTCGTATGACATGCTTGCCCGATGGAAGGAGGAAGCTGCTAAGTTGAGGGAGGAGGCTGCTAAAAAGAAGGCTGAAGCCGACTCTGCGCCCGCTACCTCCACACCAGTCGTTCCTCCTCCTGCGCGAGCCGACACTGCTGATCCGGGTGCTGCTGCTACCCCAAGTGACGGCAAGGGTAAGGCGAAGATGGATGCCGGGGCTTAGGATGCCGAGTGATACCTGCTCCTTCGTGCCACTTCTCATGCATCAGTCGGCCGATGTGCCGTTTAAACAATTATTTTTTGGATGGTGCGCCTGTGCACCTTTGATATCATTTACCGGGATATTGTAATGCACGCTAAGGTCTTGATACACTCTATTCCTCTTCGGGGCTTTTAAATTTATTCACTTTTGAACTCATTTGCACTAGATATCCGACTTTCTTTATTGTTCCTTTTGTGAGGCTCGGTTTCCGGGTTTCATGGGTGTTGACAAGCGGACTTGCTTCGAAGTCCCCAAGCCCCCAAGACTCGGATGTTTGGACTTTTTGAGCTTGAACAACTAAGCAATTTTTCTCTTTCTCAAGATCCCGAGTCCCCAAGACACGGATTTCTGGGTTGGGGATACGTGATTTTTTAAGGAGAACGCATTGTTTGCTGCTAAATCCAAAAAGTCCAGAGCCGTTTCACATAGGTTCTGAAGTTATGCTTAATAATCGTTGAGTTTCCGGCTATTAGCCCTGTACTCTGCATAACTTGTGGTTTAGATGACCCTTTTGACTATCTTGTACTATAAGCCGGCTTTCGCATGGATATCATGTTGTTACATCTGTACGAAGACAGGGTCAACCAAGTCCCATTGGGCTTCATGGCTGATTGTAATCGTAAGCGAGCAAATCATGCCATTTTAGTGCGAGTCACATCGAGCTTAAGTAAGAAAAGTCAAGAAAATTTGGCTCCTTTGTCCGGTTATGAGATTGCAGCCGTACTCGTTTGCGAGTAATCGGCCCTCATAACTCATAGGCATCAAGGCCGGGTCTTTGAGTTTGCAACTGTGCTATTCAAGCAATCAGCCCCCAAGACCTGAATATATGCAACGTACTGGGACTGAAGAACATAAGAATAACCATCTCTTTACTTGATATGAAAAAGTTAGGTCAGCAAGCCGCCTCATTAAAAACCCATCCAGTTCCCAAGGGTACCCTGGATAGGAAAAGAGTACGTCTGAAACCTGCTGCCTGTTACATCGTGCAATTCCTCTTGCCAATATAGTCTTTACTAAGTATAATATGGACGTAGCTGAGCCACGTTCCATGGCCTGTCTCTTTCTTGCATAGATGAAGTGGTGTGAGCGGTGTCATTAACTGTAGCCGACTCCTCCCTTGCATCTACCAAGTAATACGATCCATTATGCAGATTCCGGCTTATGATAAACGTTCCTTCCCATGGCGGTGATAATTTGTGTTTTCCTTCGTTTGACTGTACCAGGCGCAGAACCAGGTCTCCTTCCTGGAAGATCCGGGTTTTCACGCGCCGGCTATGATATCTCCATAAACCTTGCTGATAAATGGCTGATCTCTCCAGGGCTTGTTCCCTTTGTTCTTCTAACATATCTACGGCGTCCTGCCGGTTCTTTTCATTCTCCACTTCAACGTAAGCTGATACTCGCGGTGAATCATGGATAATGTCACTCGGTAACACTGCTTCCGTACCATAGACAATGAAGAAGGGTGTCATTTGAGTGGATCTGTTAGGTGTAGTGTTGATACCCCAAAACACGGAAGGAAGTTCTTCGACCCATGCGCCAGCAGCTCTGATACAGGGTACTCGCAATCGTGGTTTCAACCCGCGGAGCAATTCTTGGTTTGCCCTCTCCACTTGTCCGTTGGCCTGTGGATGAGCCACTGATGCTACATCAAGCCGGATTCCATTGTTGCCATAGAACTTTTCCATCTCACCAAGGGACATGTTGGTTCCATTGTCGGTAATTATGCTGTGGGGATACCCAAACCGGTAGATAATTCTTTTCAGGAACTTGACTGCTGTAGCTGCTTCATAATTAGTAACTGGCATAACCTCAACCCACTTGGTAAATTTATCAATAGCCACTAAAAGATGTGTCTTCTTGCAAGGTGACATATGAAAGGGGCCAACCATGTCCATCCCCCAGACAGCGAACGGCCAAGTTAACGGGATGGTCCGTAATTCCATAGCCGGCACATGGGTTTGGCGAGCGTACCTTTGACATCCGTCACACCTTGCTACTAGTCGTTCCGCATCTGCTAGAGCCGTGAGCCAGAAAAATCCGTGTCGATAAGCCTTGGCCACAAGGGATCTTGTGGATGCATGATGCCCGCAATCGCCTTCATGGATTTCCTTGAGGATCTGCCGGCCTTCTTCTGGTGCCACGCAACGCAAAAAGACCCCCGCGGTGCTTCTCTTGTATAACTCCCCGTTGATGATAGAATATCCCTTTGCTCGCCGCAAAATTTGCCTTGCTAACACTTCTTGCTGTGGTAACTCGCCTCGTGATAGGTAGGCCAAAAATGGTTCTGTCCACTCTGGAATAGCGCGTACAGTGGCCACGAGTCCTAACTCCGGGTCTTGACTTGCCAATTCCTCCTCTGACTCGGTTTTAACTGATGGTCGCCATAACTCGTCCAGGAAAACGTTGGGTGGGACCGGTTCTCTGCGCGAGCCGAGTCTAGCGAGGGCTTCGGCTGCCTCATTCTTTCTTCTATCTATATGCTCCACCTCATACCCGGAAAAACATCCTGCAACCCTATCAACTTCCCTGCGGTATGCTGCCATAGTCGCGTCCTTTCTATCCCAAGTTCCTGACACCTGCTGTACCACAAGGTCTGAATCTCCGAAGCATCGTATCCTCTTGATGTTCATCTCCTTGGCTACCTTTAAGCCATGCAATAGGGCCTCATACTCGGCCACGTTATTGGAACAGTCAAAGTGAATTTGTACTACGTAACTCAATTTGTCTCCTTTGGGTGATGTTAGCACCACCCCAGCTCCTGACCCCTCATACTGCTTTGATCCATCGAAGTGCATGGTCCATGACTCGGAGTTTGGAACCGTGGTAGTCATGCCTGTGTGTGTCCAATCATTAACAAAATCAACCAAAGCCTGAGATTTGATTGCTGACCTGGGCTCGTAGCTGATGTGATAATCCCCCATTTCTATCGCCCATTTGGCTATTCTTCCGGTTGCATCCGAGTTTCTAATGATATCCGACATTGGTATTGAGCTAACCACGGTTATGGGGTGTTCCTGGAAATATGGCTTCAGTTTCCGGCTGGCCATAAAGACCCCAAAAACCAGTTTTTGCCAATGCGGATAGCGCTGCTTTGCCTCTGATAATACTTCACTGACATAATAAACCGGTCTCTGGAATGGATAACCCTTCCCATCTTCTTTACGCTCCACCACCACTACTGCGCTGACGGCTCGGGGGCCAGCTGCCACATATAGCAACATAGGCTCTTTAGGACCCGGGGCCGCTAGCACTGGTGCTTCAGATAGCTGCTTCTTTAGTGCCTCGAACGCCTCGTCCGCCTCTTGATCCCATACAAACTTGTCGGATTTCCTCAAGAGCCGGTACAAGGGTATCGCCTTTTCTCCGAGTCTTGATATAAATCGGCTCAAGGCTGCTACGCAGCCCGTGAGCTTTTGAACATGCTTCAAATTTTCCGGTTTTTTCAGACCTTGGATGGCTTTGATTTTGTCCGGGTTTGCCTCAATTCCTCTCTCGGAAACGATAAAGCCAAGTAATTTCCCGGCTGGGACTCCAAATACGCACTTTGTCGGGTTAAGCTTCATCTGATACCTCCTTAAGTTTTTGAACGTTTCCTTCAGATCGTCAATAAATGTTTCTGCCTTCCTGGTCTTGATAACCACATCATCCACATAAGCATGGACGTTGCGTCCAATTTGGTCCTCGAAGCACTTCTGAATACACCGTTGATAAGTTGCGCCAGCGTTCTTCAACCCAAATGTCATGGTTTTGTAACAGAAGGCCCCAAAAGGGGTTATAAACGATGTTTTCTCCCAATCCTCCCTCTTGAGTTTAATGTGATGATACCCTGAGTAAGCGTCCAGAAAGCACAATAGGTCACTCCCAGCTACTGCATCTATGATCTGATCTATCCTTGGTAGTGCGAACGGGTCCTTTGGGCAATGCTTGTTGAGACTCGTAAAATCAATACACATTCTCCACTCATTGGTCTTTTTCATCACTAGCACCGGATTTGCTAACCTGTCCGGATGAAATACTTCCATGATGAAGCCGGCTGTCAATAGCCGAGCAATTTCTTCACCTATAGCTTTTCTTCTTTCCTCAAGCCCTGCTTCACAGGCCTGGACTTGGGGTCTACATGCAAACTGTGCTCTGCCAACTCTGTAGGGATACCCGGCATGTCGCTAGGTGTCCAGGCGAATACGTCCGCATTTGAACGAATGAACTCCACAAGTGCCTTCTCCTGCTCGCCGTCTAAGTTAGAGCCTATAGTAAATTGCTTAGTGGAATCCCCTTCAACAAAGTCTATCATCTTGGTGTCTCGTGCTGCCTTGAATTTTGCTCTTTTGTCCTCAGTGTTCGGCCTTTTCAATGCGGTCCTGTCCTCCGGGTCTACTTGAGACCGATAATACTTGAGTTCCTCTTTTCTGCAAGTCTGCTCGGCCATTACTGAATCTCCTTCGTCGCACTCGGCCGCTATGTCCCGGTTTCCATGTATGGTGATGGTTTGCTTAGGACCTGGAATCTTCAGTTGTAGATACACGTAGCACGGCCTGGCCATGAATTTGGCGTAAGCCGGTCTTCCAAATAGTGCGTGATAAGGACTACGCAATTTGACTACCTCGAACGTGAGCCACTACACTCGATAATTATCCGTTGATTCTCCGAAAGCTACCTCCAATGCGATTTTCCCCTCGGGACATGCCGAGTGACCCGGCACTATTCCATGAAAAATTGTTGAGCTTTTCTACAGCTGGGACTCCTTGAGACCCATGCGTGAAAAAGTTTCCCAGTACAAGATATTGATGCTACTTCCACCGTCCATCAGGACCCTTTTTAACTCGTAACCATTAACCTGTGGTGCGACTACCAATGCTAAGACTCCCGGGTGCTCTATTCTTTCCGGGTGATCTCTTCTGCTCCATGTTATCTCTTGTTCCGCCCATCTCAGGTGTTCCGGAGCAGCCGAGGAAACCGAGTTCACAGCTTGCTTGAGTATCCTTTTGTTCCTGTCAGAAGTTCCCGTAGTATGCACATGATATTGTCCTTTTAAATCAGACGTACGTACCATACCGATGAAGACGCTGATCCGGCCGATTGTCATGACGGATCCGGATTCGAGGTGATCCGACTCTGGCCCCCAGCCGGAATCGTCCACCGTCTTTTCTCCTTTGTGGTCGATGTAGATCTCGCCGACGACAAGATTCTCCATGTTCTTCCGAGCTTCTCCCGTGATGTAAATACCTTTGGACGCAGGCCCCACGGTGGGCGCCAACTGTCGTGGGATTATCACGGCAGACGTTACCGGGGGTAACTGATCTTGGGGCAAGACGACACAGGCGTTTGGGAGAGGGTTTAGCTCAGAGGAAAACATGATGGGACTCGATCTGGTAGCCGGCAATCAAGTCGCCGAGTCTCCGATCTCAATATATTAACTCGATCTCTCGTATACACTGGATGCTCGATATCAAGCGGTACTACTAGGGTTCTTAGATCCCCCTCAACTAGACCTAGGGGTCGGTTTATAAAGCACCCGTACCCCCTGGCTTACTCTCCAAGGCGCACCCTGAATCCTACCCGGACACCGCATACAAACTCTAACTTTCCTTTACCGTAACCCACAATCCGGGTTACGAGGCCTACAAACTTGGGCCTTCCAGAAGTTTCTTTATCCTTAGCCGGATCTTGCGCGGCGTCCTTTGGGCCGGGTTATACCTTGGAGTTGGCCTACCGGGTTATTATCCCTCCATCAGGCACACTCCATGGACTTCTTGTAATCACCAGAGATGGTAATCACGCCATTGGGACCAGGGATCTTCATCTTCAGATATGCAGTGTGGGTAGAGGCCATGAACTTTCTCAGAGCAGGCCTGCCGAGTAGGGCGTGGTAGGGGATTTGATGATCAACCACCTCGAACTGCAGCCTCTCCGTGCGGCAGTTCTCCCTGGTACCTAATAGAACATCTATCCACACTCGGCCCATCGGAGAACAAGAAATTCCCGGCACAATGCCGTGAAAGGTGGTCTTGCTGGGTAGCAGCATGTTCTCGGCAATCCCGAGCTTCTCAAGCGTGTCCTTGTACACGATGTTGATGCTGCTGCCATTGTCGATCAGTACCTTGTTGAACCTCACGTTCTTCTCAGGACCCAAGAAAGTGGGATCCAGCAGCAAGGCGTAGCTACCTGGATTGGGCATCACCTTAGGATGATCCGCTCTGGACCATGTGATCTCTATGTTGCACCAGTGCATGTAGTGAGGGACAGCGGGGATCACAGCATTGACTTCCATGGCACGCCTGTGCTGAGATTGCTTGTCGACGGGCTCAGAAGTGAAGATCATATAGCTCTCATGGTGCTCCTGGTATTGGCTGCGGCCTCCATCATCATTGTTACCATTGTTTTTGCCCTGGTAGTTGTTGTTGCCTCTGTTGTTGTTGCGGTTGCGGTTGTTGTTGTTGTTGTTGCGGTAGCCCTCATTGTTGAAGTAGCGGTTGGCTCCTAAAGCCACCTGATTCACGTTTTCTCTTCTCGGGAATGCTGGAGGCCGAGGTGCGGGTGCGCGAGCAGGATGCACAATGGCATTCGCAGCTGGCAGAGGAGGAGGAGGAGGCAAGCCTTCATTCCTGATCAGATCCCACCAGTCGCATTGCCGAGTAGTGTGGTTGGCAGGCCTTGACGGATGCTGAGTGTGGAAGCTGCATGGGCCATCCCTCATGTCATCGAAGACAAACTTCTTAGCCGGATCCGGGTTGCCGCTACCCGGCTGAGGAGCACGGTATGGCTTCTTGTTGCCCTGGCCCTGGTTCTGGTTCCGCCCGTACTGGGCCCCAGCAGGTTTTTGCCTTTGGCTACTCCCAGCTCCAACAGCCACTGCATTCACCTCCTCAGGGTCATACCGAGTATCTATCCGGTCACCCCTACGCTTGTTGCGGAACTCGTTGCGCTTGTTGCTGTTGAAGTTTCTTCTCGGCTCGGAGGAGTCCATCAGGGGCTGAGTAGGATCACCAAGTGCGTACTGATCCGCAATCTTGATGGTCTCCGCCAGAGTGTTCGGCATCTCCCTCTGCAACCTTTGCCACAACATGCTGCCATGTCGGCAACCCTGCGCAAACCAAGTTATGGCCTGTGCCTCATTCACACCTTCACAGGTGTTCCTCAATGTGCTCCACCGAGTAAGATACTCGCGGTCCGTCTCGTCTTCCCGCTGCTTGCAAGCGGACAACTGCTGCGGCCTATTCGGCCTCTTGTAGGTGCTGGTGAAGTTGCTGATGAAGGCCTCCGAGAAGTCCAGCCAGCAATTGATGCTGTTCTTGGGCAAGTTGTTGAGCCAAGTGCGAGCTGGGCCCTCGAGCATCTGCGGGACGTACCGCACAGCCCATCTCCGGTTGCCGTTCGCGATATGAACCGCGGTGACATAGTTATTGAGCCAATCTTCCGGCTTGGTGGCTGCCATTGTAACTCTTGGTGCCCCTTGCAAGCTGGAAGTTCTTCACGGACGGCTCGTTCATGATGCGTGGGCCAAAGCACTCAGGGCCGGGAGGCCCCGTGTTCTCGAGCCGTGCGGATAGATTGATCCAGTCCAACTTGTACCGAACATCATTGGGCTCCAGCACACGCTCACCCACGCGATCCATGATATCATAACCAGCTAGCCCCACGGCCGAGTAGCCATAATCATATCTGTCCACCTCCATGGCCACAGGCTGCTCCACCAGGTTGGCTACTCGGGCAGCCGCACGCGGCTGAGCAGCAGCTGCCTGCTGAGGCCTCCGCCGAGTAGGCTGAGCAACCTGCTGCCGAGAAGGGCTCGGACGATCTCACCCTCGCGTTTGGCTATGAGCTTTATGGGCTTGCAAGCCTGCTCCTGCAGAGTTGTGTTTCTGACCTGACTGTCGCGGCACATCGAGCTGTTTCGCGGCGGCAGTCGGGTCGTACACCTGCATTTGCCTGTTTCTACCAGAATAGCCACTATGATCCCTCTCGCGACAGGGATGCGGTGATGAGGCCTGAACGTTAGATCTGGCCGCATGCGAGTGCACCACTTGCGAGGCTCCAGCACCCGGATTGGCTTTCTGGAACTCCTCGTTCTGCCTAGAAGCCTCTGGCACTAACTCATTGAGCCTCTCCTGTTGCCTAGCGCGCGCGTCGCCGTCGAGATGCGGCAACTCAGCAGCTACGGCCTCAATGTAACACCCGGGGGATTTTCCCCCTAATAAAAGATGTTGCTTGTTTTTTTTCTTTCCTTTGCATCACATGGCATAATGCATCATTATTCTTTTAAAACTTGCAATCAAATTAAATTTCATCAAGTCCAATTTTCTAAAACTTTCTGGAATTCATTTGATGCATAAAATCTGATTTTATTTGTGCCCAAACTCTTTCTTAAAATTAATAAAAGGAAAAAAATGATTTGAGAGAGGGAGAGAAGCAGCCAATCCAGCCAACCAGGCCTACTAGAGGCCCATGGCCCAGCCGGCCACCCCCCTCCCCAAACCCTAGCATTTTTTTGCACTCCCACCCCCTCCTCACTTGCAGCCACCCTCCTTCTTTTTTTCGTTTTCGCATCTAGGTCCTCCCACCACTCATCCCTCACAGAACACACGCACACCCCACGCACAGGAGGGGATCCCTTCGATCCCCTCGTCTCCCTCCTCCCGCACCCTCTCCCTCGTCTTCCCCCCCCCACGCCTCCTTCTGCTCCCAGGCGCACCGAGCCCCGATGTCCTCCACCTCCCTCAAGCTCCACCGCCATCCTCGCATCGTGCCGCTCCGCCTCTCCTCCCCAATCCCCCCGTCTTTCCCCACCTCGCCCCGCACTGGCGGCGCCGCCGCCGCGGGCCGGTTGTAGCTGCTCCTCCTCCTTTAGCTCCTCACCCCGAGACCATGACGGCGCCCGGCAACGGCAGCAGTAGCAGGAGGTCGGGCTCCCCGACGTGCGACGCATCGGGAGGCCGCTCCTCTTCCCCGCGGGAGAAGAATGGCCGGGAGGGAGCACGGGCTGCAGGGCGCCGCTGTGTATGGCGCCAGGAGGCCATGGTCGCCGCTGTTCGTGGAGATGGTGGTGGCGGCGGCGGTGCCTACGTTGTCTCATCTCCTCTCCCGGGTATCCGTCTGTGCATGTGCTACGTTGTTGTGACCGAGGCCTTCGTGCTCGTTTCTTCGTGACCGTGACGCTGCCGAGTTGTACACCGAACGGTACCGCATCGACAAGATCATCGCCGACAAGTACCGCCACCTCGAGAGCTTTGTACCGAACCACGCCCACGACTACACTTTCGACAAGATCTTCGCTCATGTCCGTCGTTGCACGCGTTGTGTTGGCCGCCGTTGTGGGCGCCTTGTACCACGACGCCGCCAAGTTCTCCAACCACCCCGAAGACGGTGATGTCGCGGTTCGGCCAATACTACTACGACTATGGAACGAGAACAACTACGTCGACTACTTCCTCTACGAGCCAAAGACCTCGGCTACGACTACTTCCTCCACTCCGCGAAGATCCTCTCTTTTTCAACGAACCGCATCGACAAGAACACCCCGACTCCAAAGACCGGAACCTTGATATGATCTTCGCCAGGTCCGCCTTGTGTTGGCCGCCATCGTGCGCGCCATGAAGACATGAACCACCATGATCTCCTACACGGATGTGACGAGTACCTCGACCACGCCTACTTCCTCTTCGAACCTTAATTACAAGATCGACAATGACCACCTATGGCTGAACGACTACTTCCACTACTACATCTACTTCCTCGACTACGTCTACTTCCTCTACGTCCCGAAGTTTCCGGCGTTGACTCCGAAGATCTCTTTCCAACGTGCGAACCCAAACCCTAACCCTATACCCTATATGCCTATTTTCTAAATGTCATCTATATCGTGCATATTAAATCATTCATCGTGTTGCATTGCATATTGTGGGTGCGGGCAATAGTAATGTCACCTAATAATTAAATATGGAATGAGTTGGGATAATTAAATATTGTTCCGGTTCCATTTAAAATTGCATAGCTCCTCTTTATGTTATCTCGCCATGTTAACTCAACGCTTAATATTGATGGGTAGATAAATAACTCGAACCTCCTAAATTAGATGTTGGGCTTCCGGCTCAATTTAAATTGATCTAATTGCATAAATCATAACTAATTCATTTTAACTCCAAATTTGAAACCTAAAATATGTTTTCCAATCAAAATTCTCTGAACTTTGCAAATATCAACTTTGTTTTCTGTTTTGAATAAATTAAATTGCTGAAAACAACTGTTTCTTAATTAATGCATTTAAAATTGTCAAATTAATACCTTGCTCATTTTAAATCCAAATTCAACAAAGGAAATATGTATTCCATCTAAAATTTTGTGTTCTTTCCAAATATGAATTTTGTTATATGTTTTGAACAATTAAAATGGGTGAAAACAACAAATGCTTGTGTAACTCACTTAAGAAGCCAAATTTCATAACTTAATAAATAAAATTTCCAAACTTGGTAAAACACCATTTCAAATTGAAGCTCTTGTTGTTTTCTTATTGTTTTCATCATCCATGCATCATTCTAATCAACTTTCACATGATGGTTATTTGTAGATCATTTAATTCAACATCAATTCATGGGCTTTTCCATATGCAACCCAAATTGCATATGGGCCCATTTAAATATGTTTACCATGTCAACTAGTTTATCTTGATGCATCCTTAAACTTGTCATGCATCCATATCTTGATCATGCTGGATCTTTTGCCGTAGAAGTAATTGTTGCATCCGGTGTTTGCTCTAGTTCGTTGCTTCTTCGCGGATAGGACGTTGAGATGATGTGAGCAACGACAAGTTCTTCGGATGTACATCTACTTGCTGGATCTCAGGCAAGTATACTCACTTGCTGCCAAATGGCTGCCTTTCATCACTTGTTACCGATTCTTTCCGTTGTTCTTATGCTAGCCTTATGATTCGATGCTTGTGTCTCGATCCTATCATATGTTTACCTTGCAGCCATGATATAGCCTTCCTTCCACTTCCTATTAACTGTTGTTTGTTTACCCTGTTGGCCCTTGTGTCGTAGTTGCATGCTTAGTGTTGTTTGCGCTCAAGTCTTTTTGTCCGTCTGATCACCTGTTTAGTTTGATAGTTGGGTTTCAATTCAATCAACAACATGTTAATGTTTTGGGTAATAATAATTTGATGATAAGGCACCGGCAGGAGGCCCGGCGTGGTTTTGAGGCCTGCTAGTGTCGACCCTAATTAGGAAAAGGGTCTTGTCTATTGATCCATGATGAGCGCACTAACCGCATGTGGGAAGCGAGTATGGGCGCCCCCGCAATTCTGATTCGATTCGCATCTCATCCAAATCGCCTCATTTAGTTCGGGTTTTCCATTTGCCGCATGCATATGCAGGTGCGAACCCTTGGCGCCAGGGTGGAACTTTTGTAGTCGGCATTTAGGGAGACATGTTCTTAGAGTGCTATGAGGGTCCCCTTTTCTTCGTGGGGCTTGATTAGCCGTGCGCTCAATTGCACGGGGTTCTTTGGGCTTGATGCGAAGAAGAGTTGGGTTGTGTTGAGTACCTCGCTTGGTGGGTTGATCCCCCGTTTGACGGGTTATTCTTACGTGTACGGCCAAATTGGTGCATCCCTGCAGGGTTAAATCTTCTCGAGAAGCCGTGTTGTCCGCGGTTATGGATGACTTGGTGAAAGTGCTGGCTAACAAGTACTCAGACAACTCACACTTAACGATGATAACGTGACTAGTAATATAGATTACTTCCACCATCAAAATGAATGTCACCTTAATCAACCGTGTGAGTTTCCTTGGGTTGCTTCCTTAGTAGGGGGTAACATTGGATGGGTATTGTTTGGTGAGTAGTTGTAGTTGGTTCTGATACGCTATCTTATCCCTTTCTTTTAGCCGGATGTTGTAGCGCGTCTCTGTAGTTAGTTAGTGCAGCCCGCTGCCGCTTCTTTGCAATAATCCTTTCCTTTCCGTTGTACCCAAAGTATTTGTATCTTGTGATGATTGGATACGCTGGTATCTTGTGAGTATGGTTTATCCACTTGCCAGTACTTAACCGTACTGACACACGAATCCTTTTCGTGGCTGCATATTCCACATTGCAGTCAACAGGTTTGAAGTCTGACGGCGTTAGCTTGGGAATCCCTCCGGCTTGGCATGGGCAGGGATTGGACGCTCTCGGTTATCTTCAGGACTCTTAGTCCAATTTGTATCTTGTCCGTAGTCGGACGCTATGTTGTTTCTTCCGCTGTTATTTGGATCTTTGTATTGTATCAGTTGTATCCTTGACTCGTTTGAGTCTTCTTGTATATATCTTTTCTGTTGTTGTTGCGGCATATCCGTGAACTGTTGTAATGTTATCACAAGTGGTAACCTGGAATCGGTTATTATGTGGATTTTGGCGGGAATGCTGAAATCTGCATAGTGCCCGATCTCGGGGCGTCACACTCAACAGCTCTAAGTGTTTTGGCGGGGGTGCTGTACCTAGGCCTGGTGGAGGTGTTTGCGGTGGCAGATTGGCTGGGAGCCTCTACAACTGTTGCCATTTCGGCGCCTAAGTTGCGACGCGTAGCACCTACTTTGCTAGCCCTCCTAGCAACTGGTGTAAAACTGTGAGCCTTGTTGTACTCGTTCTGATCTAGACTGAGCTCGAGCCTCACCTTCTCCAACTCAGCTTGCTCGGCGAGCAACTCCTGGCGCTGCCGGTCGAGCTGCGCCTTCATGGTCAAGAGCTCGATATCGGTGGGTGGCGGCATGCCCGTCCGCGCAGCAGACGCAGGTATTGTCGGAGTATTGGAGAGGGGAAGGTTGCAGTCCTTCTCGTAGGGCTTGTGGGTCTTCCCGCCAGCACTCGAGCCGGCAAGATCCTCGATGACGCCCGCGGCGAGAGCCGCGCCCTTTCCGGCGTCCGCAGCCAGGCCGGCCACCATCACCTCCACGCTGTCCGCAGAACAGCCCATAGGCCTTCCGCGGGCAGCAATCACCGCAGGAGGATCCTCTGCGACCAGCACCTCCTCCGGGAACTCGCGGACGACGGCGGTGGCGACTTAGACAAGATGCGAGCCGAAGGAGAGCACCGTGCCGCCTTCCGGCATGGCCCTGCCTCCCAAATCGCTGGCGTTGTCGATGACGAAGTCGAAGGAGCCGAATCTGTGGACAAGGCCACAGACCACGCGCTCCCCAGAAGTAGATCCCGTCCGAACGGAAACTCCAGCCAGCGCCGCTGGTTGCCCCACGGTGGGCGCCAACTATCGTGGTGGTATCACGGCAGATGCCATAGGATGGCTAAAGTTGTGGGGACGATGGACGCTGGAGGCGCTCGGGGAGGGATCACGCAGCGAATAGCCGCGTGTGAAATGAATCTAGCACTGCAAACAACAAGATCTACCCAGGTTCAGGGCCCTCGTGTGGAGGTGAAACCCCTACTCCTGCCTTTCTCTCTCTGTATTAGTGTCTCACCGAGTAGCCACAGTACAAGTTTGGCCTTCAGCCGAGTAGCCACTCTCCTCTCTAAGTGAAGATCTAGGGTTTTCTCTCGTAAGCCCAAGCGTCCCCCGCGCAGGATGGGGCAGGGCACCTTATATACTGGTGCCCAGCCGGATACAGCCAACAGGGAAAAATACAAACAAATGTCGACATAGTGTGCACACTGCGTACTTCCGGCTTCCCGCTGACAGCTTTGGCTTCCTAATTTGTCTTGTGTGGAAAGTCGTTGTGCAAAACCAAGAAGCTGATCTGTTATCACTTCCACGAACACAGAGTAGGCCCCCCTATCCTGCGACGCCCTGCTGACACCCTGGCGCGGTCAGGCACGCTCTCTACGGATGAATAGTGCCGCAGTACGGACCCAGGATACGCGGGATCCTGTGTCAGAACGGCTCCTTTGACTTCTGGCCCGAGTAGGAAACCTCCATTTCTACTCGGGCCAATTCTTCTACTCGTAGGAATATAATTTCCTGGATTATTACTTCTGGCCATCAACGTGTAAGACCGAATAGCAGTCGACCGGGTAGCAACTACCGGGTAGCCAGCTACTCGGCCAAACATCCCTTCTGATCTTGCCCTTGGCACTTGCCATTACCCTACTCGGGGGTAACCCCCCGACAGAGGGGATCGCGGGGAAGATAGGTTTGTGGAGCCGGTAACGTAATGAGATAAACCTGGGGGGTGGGCAGTAACAGAAGATAATAGGGGTGTTAATCGTTTACGCGACATCTGATTACAGCGTTTCCGAAACAAACGTGGTTAAGGGTTTCACTTGTCGGTGGTAACTGGTTACGGGGTAAAAACTCCGAACCAAACACGTCCCAAAATCTTTCCTTGAGATCCATGTACATCTTGGTATTCCCTGAGTGAATGGAATATGGCGAGTCATGAGCTTCTTCGAATATCAGCTTTCTAATTTCAGGATCCCGAGGTACGCAGATACGTTTCCCGAGCCATAATGTACCATCGGCATCTTCATGAAACTCCTTCATCTTTCCTTCACTCCTTTTCTCTCTTATTTCCTTTATTCCTTCATCATCCTTCCGGGCTTCCTTGATCTTGTCCATCAGTGATGGCGTTACCTCCATGGTTGCCAAATATCCCTCATTCACAAATTCCAAACGGAGAGACTTGAATTGTTCACACAATTCATCTCGTAACTTCCCTGAAGTGAGTCCATTCACATATCACTTCCGACTTAATGCATCTGCCACAACATTGGCCTTTCCTGGGTGGTACTGGAGATTCAAATTGTAGTCCTTTATCAACTCCAACCATCTCCTCTTCCTCATATTCAACTCCTTTTGAGTGAAGATATACTTCAAACTCTTGTGATCCGTGAAGATGTCACACTTCTTTCCCATGAGATAATGTCTCCATGTCCTGAGGGCATGCTGATACGTCATAAACGTATCCCGAATACTGATGCTCCATGATCATATTATGCCAATTGCTACATGTTTTGTCCCTTATTTATAGCATTTTTATTCGTTTTCCGGGACTAACCAATTAACAAGATGCCAAGAGCCAGTTCCCTATTTTCTGCTGTTTTTCGTTTCAGAAAAGTTATTCTGGAAACATTCTCGGAATTGGACCCCACAATTCCCGAAGTGCCTATTTTCCCCGGAAGCATCGAGAACACCGAAGAGGAGTCGAAGACGGGCAACAGGGGGAGCACACCATAGGCTGGCGTGTGCCCCCTGGCCGCGCAGCTATGGGTGTGGGGACCTAGGGATGAAAAAACCTAGGTACCTGATCAAAAATCCCGAAAAAGTTCCGCATCCGCCGTCGGCGGCAACCCTAGATCAGGAGGGTTCTGGAGCTGGTTTCTGGCACCCTGCCGGAGAGGAAATCATCATCGGAGGCTTCTACATCACCATGCCTGCCTCCGGGGTAATGCATGAGTACTTCATCCCTGGACTACGGGGTCCATAGCAGTAGCTAGATGGTTGTCTCCTCCTCATATGCCTCCATGTTTAGATCTCGTGAGCTCCCTAGCATGATCGAGATTGATCTTATGTAATTCTATATGATGTGTTTGCTGGGATCCGATGAATATTGACCTTATGCCAAGTTGATTATAGTCTTTATTGCATATGTTATTTGTGATCTTGCATGCTTTCCGTTGCTAGTGTTTGCTCTGGCCAAGTAGTTGCTAGTGACTCCAAGAGGGAGTATTTATGGTAGATAGTGGGTGCATGCCTCCTTTTCGCCTGTGCTCGAGTGACAGAAATGTGACGGGGGAGGATGTGTTGTTTCCACTAGGGAGAAAACAATGGTGAGAGTACCCGCGTGTATAATCATTGCTTACATTACACACATTGCTTAATGCGATTATCTGTTGCTTGCAACTTAATATCTAAGAGGGTTCAGATGATAACCTAAGGGTGGATTATTAGCCATAGATGCAGATGGATTTCAATCTATGTATTTTTTTGTAATGCCCGCACTAAATATCATAGTAGTCATCATGTTATAATGTGCACTACGGTGCAACCTTTATTTGTCAATTGCCCAGCTGTAATTTGTTCACCAAACATGTTATTTTTATGGAGAGACACCACTAGTGAACCTACGAACCCTGGTCCATTTTCCACACTATTAAACAAACCACAACAATTGCATGCTCTCTTTTACTTACTGTAAGCATACACTGTTTTCCACACTATACGTCTAATCTTTGTTTTCAGCAAGACTGGTGAGATTGACAACCTCACTGTACCGTTGGGGCAAAGTATTTTGGTTGTGTTGTGTGCAGGTTCCACGTTGTTTCTAACACCGGTGAAGCGCCAGCACCACCGCCAGTGGTATCAATCTTCCGAAGGTCCTCTTGTCACACCCCGGTTTTTGGATTCTTGTACTGTGCTTAAGAAGACTAAAATTAGGGCCAATTTTTTTTTCTAACAACATGATTGTTTGAACTAATATGTGTTTATGATCTTAATCATATTTTCAACACAAGTTTTGTTTCTTGATGAAACCAATACCAAATTTTTCTGAAATCAATTTTATTATTTTTCCTGATATTTTCCCTGATGTTGTGTGAGTGGTTTTTATTCCAAGACTTCGATTATTCTTGGTTGCATCTTAAAACAAACTTTTAACCTTGTTGGATGCAAGAAAACAAGTTTTCAGAATGATTTATAAAGGTTTTCTTTTTAGATTTCTATAGAAAACAACCCCTGAAAATATAGCCAAGTACCTGTTTTCTACCTTTGTTTTCACTAGGCTATAAATTGTTATTTTATGTTTTCTTGACTTTTATTTGATCCTTGATATACGTACTACAAAACCATAATCTTAGTTTTATTTTTGGATTAATAAAAGTTATCTTTTGCTTGTTGTTTTTGTGGTATAAAAATGAGGCAGAAAAATGCATTTTTGAAAAACAGAGAAAAACAGAAAGTACACCTTTTTCCATATTGTTTTCATGGCCTTAAAATATTTAAATTTTATTTTCAAAAGTTGTTTCTGAAAGTTTATGACATGGTTAACAAGTTCCCACTTTTAAAACAAACTTTGGAAATCATTCGGCCCTTGAAAACAAACCCAACTTTTTGATAATTTAACCTCTTTTCAACACTTAGAAATTTTCACTAAGTCTTAGAATGAATTTTCTGAATTTTGTGTAAAGTGTGAGATACACTTTTGGGTTGATGTTTTATTTGTGTTTCTTTGAAAGTTTTGAGATGTAACTTGGTATAACATGTTGACTAGCTATTGGACTCGAATCAGGATGCATTGCTTAGCTTCTAGAAGCCTTGGACATGAAGAAAACCAAGAGAGAGAAGAGGGTGATGTGGCAGGGTATGGGATCCCATACCTTGACCAATTGACCTAGCCCTTGCCTCCATTTTCCTCCAAGGGCCAGATATTGACCTGACCCCAAGTGGTCTATGCCTTGGACAGCCACAACACGAGGGAGAAAGACCAAAACCCCCCTAGAGCGCCCTCATGCCACTCACTAACATGAACCCGAGCCCCATATTTTCCCAAGACCTTTTCTCCACTGGTAAAAGTGATCCCACGCCTCACCCCTTAGCCACTGCCTCCCCACCCACCCACCCACTCACCTCGAGCAGCCCAGGCCGAGCCCGAGAGCGTCTGCGAGCTCCACAGGGCAGATCCTTGCCGGCAACCACCGAGAGCCACCCGAGGTGGTGCAACCCTAACCAGCCCCTCCCACCTATTTCTTTCGCCTCAGTCAAGTTTCCCGTAGCTCGTAGCGCCACGCTGACATTGTCTCGTGGTCGTTTGCTTGCAGGGCGAGCGCCGCCATCACCGTCGCCGCCGTGGCCGCTCTGCGTCCGTGCCATCCACTGAAGCTACGCCAGCCATCAAGCCCGCATCCCTACCCCGCCCGGACACCCTACAACGCCCCCCGACCTCGCGCCATCGCCTCCCGCAGCCTCATGGTGAGCACCCGAGCTCTACCTGCGACGCCGTGCGTTTTCCGTCGGGTGAGGAAGAGAGAGGGGAGAACGACGCCCGTGCGCCGTTGATCTTTTGATCAACGGCCCACGTTGAACCGGTGCGTTCCCGCGCATGGCCCCCGCGCGCACACCTGAGCTGGGCTGATTTGAGCCTAGCTGGGCCGCGCCCGTAGAGAACCGAGCCCGCGATGCTTTTCTTTTATCCTTTTAAGTTTTAACAGAAACTTGCTGGTTCACTTTTGATCTGTGTAAAATACCAAACGTGCAAAATAAAACCTACCAAACATCGTGAACCTAACATTATGTTTTCTCAACAACATAAAATAGTAGATCTTGTTTTGGATGCATATTTTACCCACAATGTCAGTTTTTCCACAGAGTATCTGTGAGATTGATTTGAGCATAACTTATCGATTATGTAACCATTTTGGTAAAACCAAAATGTGTTGGATAGCTCTTGAATAGATCTGTCACCAGGACGTTTCCTCACATCAATGTGAGTTACCAAATGGAAATTCCATCCATTTTGGTAAAAGGCCAGTAGGATTTTCCAAGATTTTTAGAATGAGTTCAAAAATTAAGTTTGAGGTGAATCCAACTGGATGAGTTTGATATTGACTATATCTATATAATACTAGCTTGGATTAATTTTTGGATCTCTAGATCATTTTTGCTGAGCAGATCTAGAAATAACAGTTTTTCTGTTTTTGTTTGTATATGAGTATTTGTTTGAAATGGAATGTGTGATTGAATGTATCTTGTTTCCTAGCTTATATGCATGTGTTAGGTCTTGTTATTAAGTTGTTTACTTGCAGTACATATACCTTAGAAAGTGTGTGCATGTTTGGAAAGTTAAATAAAAATGGGAACAACATTTGTTATTTTCCAGTTTTATTGTTTGGAATATTTATGTGAGCCAAATCTTTGTGTGCTTGATTGAGTAAGTTTAGGCTATGCTAGAAATGGATCCAGTACCATTTTGGTACTGTTATTTTGAAGTTTTTGCCTCTGTTAGCTTGCATGTTATTTTATAGCAAAGCATGTGTAGGTTTGCTAATATGTTCTCCACTAGCATTGTTTCACTAGAATGAATAGCCTTGTGTTAATTATTTTGTCATGCACATTTTGTCATGAGTAACCAGAGGCTTTGTACCTATTTTTCCTTGGTATTAGTGGTCCCATAACCCACTGTTCCCATTGCATCTTGGTTGAGGATGAAAATCCCCAACCATCCCTTTGTGTGAAAATAGCATGTCTTATTATATGTGTGATAATTATTTTCCACCATGGAAAATAGATTGTTTGTTTCACTTATGCAAGTGAAAATTTTATTTCTTCTTTGTAAATACTAGTAAGTTGGGTGTGATTCATTTGTTAGCATAATATTCCTTAGGGGTATCATGTTAAGAAATGCTTCACTATTGTTTGCTTAAAATTAAATTGTTTGCAAAATACTTCCTTGTGATTGATAGATTATTTGTGAATGATTTTTCGTTGAGTGTTTGGATTTTTGAAAAGGTTTAGTTAACCTTTAATTGAGTGCATAGCTACTGGTTATGTAGTTTATACCTTGGATGCTTGCTATTTAATTAATTAGAAAAGCATGTGTTACTAGAATTGGTTTATGCTTGCTGAATGGATGTTTTCATAGAATTATCTTATGGTATTGCTTACTATCAAGTGTAAGATGTGTGTGTTGTTAGTAGTATATTTATATTCATGACTTTCTTGTTTAGGGTTAAGCATCCTTGTAGCATTGTTTGCTTCTCTAGTGTTGAACTAGTGTCACCACTAGAAATTATGGTTTTTGCTCTAGAATTGTTGTCTTTAATTTTTATGAGTGTATGATTTATTCTAGCATATTTAGGGTGTAATTACTCTGCGTGCGTGCCATCGACTGAAGCTACGCCAGCCGCCAAGCCTGCATCCCTACCCCGCCCGGACACCCTACAACGCCCCCGACCTCGCGCCATCGCCTCCCGCAGCCTCACGGTGAACACCCGAGCTCTACCGCGACGCCGTGCGTTTTCCATCGGGTGAGGAAGAGAGAGGGGAGAACGACGCCCGTGCGCCTGTTGATCTTTTGATCAACAGCCCACGTTTAACCGGTGCGTTCCCGCGCATGGCCCCCACGCGCACACCTGAGCTGGGCTGATTTGAGCCTAGCTGGGCCGCGCCCGCAGAGAACCGAGCCCGCGCTGCTTTTCTTTTATCCTTTTAAGTTTTAACAGAAACTTGCTGGTTCACTTTTGATCTGTGTAAAATACCAAACGTGCAAAATAAAACCTACCAAACATCATGAACCTAACATTATGTTTTCTCAACCACATAAAATTGTAGATCTTGTTTTGGATGCATATTTTTCCCACAATGTCAGTTTTTCCACAGAGTATCTGTGAGATTGATTTGAGCATAAATTATCGATTATGTAACAATTTTGCTAAAACCAAAATGTTTTGGATAGCTCTTGAATAGATCTGTCACCAGGACGTTTCCTCACATCAATGTGAGTTACCAAATGGAAATGCCATCCATTTTGGTAAAAGGCCAGTAGGCTTTTCCAAGATTTTTAGAATGAGTTCAAAAATTAAGTTTGAGGTGAATCCAACTATATGAGTTTGATATTGACTATATCTATATAATACTAGCTTGGATTAATTTTTGGAGCTCTAGATCATTTTTGCTGAGCAGATCTAGAAATAACAGTTTTTCTGTTTTTGTTTGTATATGAGTATTTGTTTGAAATGGAATGTGTGATTGAATGTATCTTGTTTCCTAGCTTATATGCATGTGTTAGGTCTTGTTATTAAGTTGTTTACTTGCAGTAAATCTACCTTAGAAAGTGTGTGCATGTTTGGAAAGTTAAATAAAAATGGGAACAACATTTGTTATTTTCCAGTTTTATTGTTTGGAATATTTATTGTGAGCCAAATCTTTGTGTGCTTGATTGAGTAAGTTTAGGCTATGCTAGAAATGGATCCAGTACCATTTTGGTACTGTTATTTGAAGTTTTTGCCTCTGTTAGCTCGCATGTTATTTTATAGCAAAGCATGTGTAGGTTTGCTAATATGTTCTCCGCTAGCATTGTTTCACTAGAATGAATAGCCTTGTGTTAATTATTTTGTCATGCACATTTTGTCATGAGTAACCAGAGGCTTTGTACCTATTTTTCCTTGGTATTAGTGGTCCCATAACCCACTGTTCCCATTGCATCTTGGTTGAGGATGAAAATCCCCAACCATCCCTTTGTGTGAAAATAGCATGTCTTATTATATGTGTGATAATTATTTTCCACCGTGGAAATAGATTGTTTGTTTCACTTATGCAAGTGAAAATTTTATTTCTTCTTTGTAAATACTAGTAAGTTGGGTGTGATTCATTTGTTAGCATAATATTCCTTAGGGGTATCATGTTAAGAAATGCTTCACTATTGTTTGCTTAAAACTAAATTGTTTGCAAAATAATTCCTTGTGATTGATAGATTATTTGTGAATGATTTTTCGTTGAGTGTTTGGATTTTTGAAAAGGTTTAGTTAACCTTTAATTGAGTGCATAGCTACTGGTTATGTAGTTTATACCTTGGATGCTTGCTATTTAATTAATTAGAAAAGCATGTGTTACTAGAATTGGTTTATGCTTGCTGAATGGATGTTTTCATAGAATTATCTTATGGTATTGCTTACTATCAAGTGTAAGATGTGTGTGCTGTTAGTAGGTATATTTATATTCATGACTTGCTTGTTTAGGGTTAAGCATCCTTGTAGCATTGTTTGCTTCTCTAGTGTTGAACTAGTGTCACCACTAGAAATTATGGTTTTTGCTCTAGAATTGTTGTCTTTAATTTTTATGAGTGTATGATTTATTCTAGCATACTTAGGGTGTAATTACTTCTGTTACTATGCCATGACTTCTTTAGTTCCTTATAACATGCTTGTGTAGATTTTCCATACTAGTATGCTATTAGTGCAGTCTTGTTCTTATGTAATTTGTTAGGAGTATTATTTTGTGTGATGATTGCGTTTTAGATTATTTTTATGAATTGTTACTATTAATTTTAGCTACTGGTTTGTTTGATTATTTTCATGATTGATGGATTCCATAACTTTAAGTAGACATAAGCATAGTCTATACCTATCATATTCATATGTGATGTGTTGCTTGCTGTTTGGAAATGGTCTGAGTGATTGCCTTAGCATGAGTATTATACTTATGCTATTGTTGTGCCAGTTTTATTGTTGTGCTTAGTAGTATTTTGTTATCTAGGCATTAGTTTAGTCATGAACTTGATTAGTGATAACTGCTTGTGTGTTGTTAATACCCACTGCCATGGGTATTGCTTTGATTGATTGTTATTATTTTAGTAACCTCACCTTTTGCACCCACAAGCTATATTTTTATCTTCTTGAATATCCTATTATGAGAGTGGTACACCCCCTCCATACGTGATATTTAATATGTGGGATATGGTTTTCTAAACCATATGTTTGTCTGACGATAGTTTTGTACCATGAGAGTTTGTGAGAAAGTTTTCGCGATAAGTTTTGAGTGGTTGCGCTAGTATAAGTTTGCTTGTTGTATGTGTTGTTTTGTTTAGTGGTTTAGCCTTCGGATGAGTGTGTGTCTTTTACTCTTTTACGACGCTAGCAAACGAAGAAGAATAAGAAGCAGTTGTGGAGCTGTGCGTCAAGTTCAAACTACTTCAAGGCCAGGGACACTAAGAGTTTTAAGGCAAGCCATCCTGATGCTTGCTATTATACTACACTTATCATTATCTATAATGCATGTTTTAAATTCTGAAAGTTTTACAGAAACTTTGATTTCCAGAAATAAACTATTTTTGAGTGACTTATATATATATATATATATATATATATATATATATAGGGAAAATGGTTTGTACTCCCGGGTGTAGCTACACCCACGTCTCATATACTGCCGTACGGAGGTATGTGTAATACTTTTTCGGTCTGAGTATGTTCATATACTTTATCTAAGATACTCCAAAACAATTTTCGTGAAAATTATAAAATTGAGCATGTATTTTGCACTATATATTTAAAATACCTGTATATATGTACGTATAAAAGGAGTATGTAGAAAAATTACACATACTACATAAAAAGTAGTATATACTCACGAAATAGTAATATATACTGCATACTACATGTACATACTCTCCGGTATGATAGATACTACATACATCATACTAAACACATACGGGTGTAGCTACACCCAGGAGTAGCCTGAATTTGTCCTATATATATCTGTTAATTTACATATATATATATATATATATATATATATATATATATATAACCCGGTGGAAAGGCGAAGCCTTATTCAACGGAGGAATGTTGGAGTGGTCATTTTTGGGAAAAGGTGTTTTACAAAAATGACACATAACCTAGTCTTCGCCGGACAACCTTTACCGTACTGCCACCCTACCCCAACATGGGCACGGGGATTAACTTGAAGTTTGTTTTTGTTAGTGTGTGTTCTATCTCAATTTTCTATAAGGGGACGGACTCCCTCGAACCGAATTGTCGCCAAGTTATGAAACGTGTGAAATACCCACTGAGGGATTAAGTTCTCCTACGGGTGCATCCGTTGAGGCTCCTGTCTTGGCGAGGTGGGACCTGATGCCGGGGAGCATATACTCAGCTGAAGGGATTGGCATATTCTAGCTTGAACATAGTGGATGGTTAGGATCAGTTATCTGATGTTTACATACTATTGTTACAGTTCGTGGTCGTTCATGGCGGATGTACTGGATCTGGTGGATGTGTACACCTCTGCAGAGTACAACTATTTCGAATAGCCGCGTCCTCGGATATGGACAGTTGGATGGCCATGTAGCTAGTATTCTGTCAATGTTTTCAAAAAGGAGTTTTCAAAAGGTGTTGGACTTGCGAAGTTCTGAAAGGAGAAAATCGTGTACCGCGGAGGTACCATTGATAAAAAGCCAGAAGTTGTTTTTACAAAAAGCTTTGCAAAGAGAAAACCTTCTTTTACAAAATGAGTTTATAAAACCTCTTGTACATGTGATATCTACAAGAGAAAGAAAAACTATATTATTTTCTTTTGAAGTATCTTCTTCAACGAGGATACAAATATTTTCAAAAATCCACTATGATATATCTTTCATATATCGTTGATAGTGAACCCTATGTATAGCCTACCTATTACACTATATAAGCATACTTGCATTTTGGTAAGTTACATGATGGATGTCTTGTTGAGTACATTCAAATTTACTCATATTGGTTTCGTCCCTGGTATCAACTTGCCAGACATCGAGAAGGAGTCTTAGAAGAAGATCGATGAAGAGGAGTACGGAGCTGATGGCTTTGCGAACTAGGATCGTCTCCCGGTCAGCAACCTGTAGGTTAAGGCGTGACTTGGGCTCTACTACGTTGTGTGTTTAGTCTTCCGCTGTGTGTGTGTGTCGTGTGTCTCCCTGCATGGCAGTTGTGTTGGACTTGGTCATGTGGCCATGTCTCTTTGTAAGTGTTTATGCAACCGTGTAATGGATATTGTATCTGTGTACCAACCTGATATGTTGTTCACGACTGGTGTGTTCTGGGATCGTGAATGTATGCATATGGAAGGTGTCCTTGAACAGTGGTCCTGGTGCAGACCTTACAGAGTTGGTATCAGAGCTATCCTGACCTTAGGAGACCTTAGTTAGCATGGACGTTAGCTAGTACCCTGACAATTAAAGTTAATAACAACAGGTCACTAAGATGACTATTTTCCAAAAGATTCTATACTCCATCCGCATGGCGTCCGCGGTTCCCGTGTAATCGCATAAGAGCCGGGGACCGTGATCAGCCTAAGGTTGAATTCGCCTCTCTAACGAGCATAGAACTGTATCAATGTCGGTGAGAGGTGGATCGGAAGTGAAGAGTTTAGCGATGCGTCGCTTAATTCTAAGCAAATCCGGCGGCAGGTCTGCACTGCTTCTACTGCCTAGTTATCTTGGGAGTGGCGGCAGTGTTGACGAAAGGTGGAATCCCCGTTTCCTTTCCAGGAAACGGGATGTCTTGGTGGTAGAAAAAGGAATCCGTCCAAAATTTTACGGAATCCGACGTCTTTATCTTGGGGAACCAATCTTCCCTGAATCTACGCAGGGTGAACAATATGGTTCCGCAAGTCGGGAGTGCACCCTCAGAGGGGTTTCGCTTAACCCCGAAACAATACTGCAAGAAATCTAACCTAGGGGCTAAACCTAGATACCCTTCGAAGAGGGCCTGGAAACCGGCTAAGTATAGAATAGAGTTGGGTGGCAGATTGTGGGGTTGGATGTTGTAGTGGTTGAGTACCTAGAGGAAGAAGGCGGATGGTGGAAATCCCATACCTCGAGAGATGTGCGAGGTTAGGAGAACCCGCTCCCTGGATCTGGGCGAGGGCTCGGAGTCGTCCTCCTTGTGCCGCCATTTCCCCTTCTCTACCCCTCCTTCTACATTGTCCAAAGAAGGGAGGGAGTGATGTTGCACCGGCTCCAATTGCCGAAAATCTCGCCCTTGTCTTCGGCTCCGGCGGCAGCAGCCGCGGCGGCGAGCTCCTCCCCGACGAGGAGGATCTTCTCTTCCGCCATTTTCGGGGACAAGTAGCGGAGGCGGCGCAGAGGAAGAAGCGGCCAGGTTATCGGTCGCGAGATGTAGATCCTCGCGGGCCTGGTCGTCGGAAATGTTCTCCGGTGTGTTGGCGGCGGCGTGGCTCGGCGAGTCGAGCTGCGGGTCCATAGTATTGATTATCTCATCGGTATCAGCGGCGACAGACTAGTCCTCGGAGGCGCGCGGTGAGTCCATAGTCGGGCGGCGCAGTGAGAACTTCGAGCTCCCGATGGAGAAGTTCCGGCAATAGTGCTAGATGAGCACGGGCTCTGCTCTCGCTAGAACTTTGTCTTGGGGGCTATGGCGCTTGGAAGCTAGAAGATGAGGGGAGAGCGGAAGGATCGCCAGATGGCACGAAGGAGGCTAATTATAGCCGGAAAACCTTTGATGCGCGCTAACGGCTCTTTAGACCGTTGGATTTACGATGCGCGCTAAAGGCTCTTTAGACCGTTGGATTTTCAAGGCGTGTCACTCGCCGGAAAATCCGGGAAACCAAGCGACGAGTGATTATTGCTATCTCCTCGTTTCCCGCGAGAATCTGTCAGAGATACATTTCAGGGTTTCACACTCGAAACCCAAACGTCCCTGACGTCAGCATGATTTTATCGCTGACGTAGGAAGTTCTTTGTCCACGAAGGCTCGTGGAAGAAATAGCCGTATTTCCCGAAATCCGAGTTTCGCGTTAAAGCATGATTTGAAGGAAAACAAGAATCGAGACGAAGAGCCAACATTTCTCGGAAAGAATGCAAAATTGACGAAAGACGGAGAATTGAAGTCTCAATCCTTCTTGGGGGCTACTGTCGGTTATATACCAATTAGGGGTATATCAGATAGTGTCCTAAAGTGCCGGATTACGAGGGTGGCCTAAATGGTAATGGATTATGGTTCATTAGGCGGCCAAGTAAGCTGGCGCACGGAAGCCGGATTCTAGAAGAACCCGGACCACGGCCCACGTGGTACGGCTTGGAGTAGAATGCAGATTCTTGCCTTCCAAGTTAGAACTTACCGTAGTATTCTAGGTTTCCCTTTTCTGTAAGCCCTAAACCGTCTATTATATAGAGCCGGACGGGAGATAAGTAAGATATAGAAAATTAGCTAGAAGCCAACTCGCCGAGAAGTTGATCCTCATCGAGTAGCTAAACCAACTCACATTGTACTTTGTATACTTTGGTGTCTAATTGCGACGTACCGAACCTAATTGCGACGTACCGAACCTGGGTAAACTTTGGTGTCCTTGATCGTCATACTACCACGTTCCCCCCACGTCTCTATCAGTAGTCTCTTGGCACCCCCGTCTATGAATTCTACTACGATGTCTCGACAGGAATGCTTTTTGCAGCCCTACGCAATGATTAGTGTTCATTATTTGTTATGAGATCTCCGCAAACACTTTGACCACGGTGTAAAGGTGATAGTGTGTGCACCGTGTGGTTTAGCATTATATTTATATTTTGTGTTGGATAACCCTATGAAATTGTGGTGTTTGCGTGGAACCATCTGGTTCCTATGGTGATAGCATGGGGGTTACTTAGTTGGGAAAGTGCTTACTCTGAGGAGTGATGTTAAAGCCCTACACATGGATTAGTGTTGTTATTCGACCGGAGAGTGGTTAAGAGTAGCATAGTGAGAGAAGATATCTAGTTATTCATTTATGTGATCATTGTTGAGAGTGTCCTCTAGTGAAAGTAGGAGCCCTAGGCCTTATTTCCAAGCATTGAAACACCGTTTTTCGCCTGTTCTGCTACATGTTTGCTTGCTGCCATTTTTATTTCAGATTGCTATTATCACTTATTATCATCCATATTACTTGCATTTTACTCTCTCTTCGCCGAACTAATGCACCTATACAACTGACAATTGTATTAGGTGTGTTGGTGACACAAGAGAATTCTTGTATCTTGATTGCAGGGTTGCTTGAGAGGGAAATTTTTGACTTCTACCTCCCTGAGTTTGATAAACCTTGGGTGATCCACTTAAGGGAAATTTGCTGTTATTCTACAAACCTCTGCACTTGGAGGCCCAACATTGTCTACGTCTACAAGAATAGAAGCGTGCGTAGACATCAAGCTTTTCTATGGCGCCGTTGCCGGCGAGGTAAGGTAAAAGGTACTCACATCCTCGGGCGTGAGTGCTCGTAGTTATTTCCTTTAGATTCTGCAATTATATCTTTTTGTTTCTTATTTTCACTAGTAGCTTTGCACGTGCAAGGCACGTCTCCAAAATACGTGACACAACATACTTTTTTGTCCCTACTTTGCATGCATTGCCTCTTAAAAGAGAAAGAATGTGGCCAAATACCACGCTACTCTAAATTACAACTAATAGAGGGAATAACTTCTTCTATGGATAAAAAGAACAAGATTTAATAAAACCCTGGAGGGCATTGAAAGGATTTAGTAGCAGCATGTGTAGGGGTCAATGAGTACTTGGCCTGCTCCACGCCGAGTTTCTCATCGACCCATTCTCAGCGGCGGAATAGTCCCCTTCCTAGCCATCCTACTATCTGGTGAAGAAATGGCGCTGCTGCAATCTTCAAGTTGTGTGGGTCTCCTCCGTGCTGGAAACGTATCAATTACAAAGGTTTCTCTGAGATATTATTAGCTCGTAGCTCAACAGAATGAAACTCCAAATACTTCTGTAGAAAACAAAATTCCCACAATATATTATGCCATGTTAATATTTTTATAAAAAACTGTGAATTATCCAAAATATAGAACCAATCATTGATTTCAAAAGTGTTCTTCGAGACAAGGCACGACAAGGAAACTCAGACTAAATCTTAAATTGCCCAGAATTATAGCCACCCACGCAATGAGGAAGGAGCTGCATTTTGAAAACGCTCCATTAATAGTTAGGTGTCACGCGGCACATCTTAAATTTAGATAAATATAGATAATTACCTACAAGATGCACGTGGTCTCAAATCTGATCCTTGTGATTAGCAATCAACTGAAGATGTAACATTTAGTGGAATCTTCTACCGAGTCGGTTGAAAAGACAAACCAGACTGCAAATTATGATAATAAAATGAACCGTCGTAGATATTATCAAAGGACCATCGGCCGATCTCATGAATGGGGAAAATACTAAACATTGACTTAAACAATCCGAGTCAAATATCCATGGACCAGCTACTTGAAATCTAATATTCATTGACTTGCACAATCAGAGTTCGTCATACAAAACAATACCGGAGAGGGTACAACTGTGTTTGCGTCGTCTGCTTCAACCACACGTCAATCAGCACCGGTGCCTACTCCTCGAGTCCTATGTGATTTGTTGAATGACCCATCTGGTAATTGCTCTTGCATGCCCTGTCAAAAACCTACCACAACAAGACATAAATTAGAGAATCATTGTAAGGAGAACTCAAAGATTTTTCCAATTTAAGGGGTGGGAGGGTGTCCTTACACCGATGATGGGGTCGTAGAAGCTAAAGTGCACGAAGACGCCGAGGTTGCACTGGGATCTACCGAAACGTATCGGGTTGACACCGAGGAAGAAAATTGGCTTTGTACAGCAAAACTGCAGGTTTAAATCACATTCTCCAAGACGCCACGCCCTTAATATCAAACAAATTTTCTGAAGACAATTATTAAGAAATTAGAGGCACCTACACTGTAAACTTCAATTCACCACCAGGTCTGGAATTTGCCATGTTCACCAATCATGAGCTATTTATCCTATAAAGGCTCAGGCCGAGTTCGGCCCTTGCGTGCGTTTCGTGAGGCAGCTACTCCGGATTTTTACCGATTTGTACATAGTCTGCAGCATACCCCTCCCGCTTACAGGTGGGTCCGAAATTTCTGTGGGTCTGAAGGGGGAGGCGAGCGCACCCGTCAGTCCCCGTGTTGCGTACGGCCAATCCGGTGGAACAGGCCCGCTTTTCTCCTATTTCCCTCCGGTGGCGCTTTTTTACCCGTCCTCATCGCGTGTTTGCTCGCTTCGCGCGCCCGGAGAGTCTCCCGTCCCCACTCGCCCAGTCCCCGCGTCCTCTCCCCCAATTTTTGCCGCCTCTCCCTCTCCCCAATCCCCTCCTCTCCCTGAAGACGTGCCTCAGAGGAAGCAGGAGGCCAGCTCCCTCTCCCCAATCCCCTTCTCTCTCGCCGTTCCTCGTTGATCCTGCAGACGTGTCTCGGAGGAAGCAGGAGGGCAGCGCCGGTGTGGGCGGTGGCCCGACCTGGCGACGACGCGGCCGCCCAACCTCGCGACGACGCGGCAGCCCGCCCACCTCTGTCCCGTCATGGCGTTCGCCCTTGTCGCCGGCGGAGGTTAAGGTGGTGTCCTTCATTCTCTGCATTCTCTGCTGTGTGAGAGATTTCCTCCTTGTTTTCCTTCTGTAACCTCTCTTCCTCCTTTGTTTAGGATCCACCTTTTGTTCGTGGGGTGCTTGACTCGTCTCCTCGTTTTGGTTCTGGTTGCCTGTTCTGGTTAGTTCTTCCCCTTTCTGCATCCTAGCTGTTTGATGAAATGCCTCTGCCGTACATATAGATAAAACATCCACATGCCACGGTTGATGACATAGACTATGCTGAAAATAAAGGATGTGCGAGTTGCTGCTCATGCATTTTCTGTTTCTGACTGTCATACCCCTTTTTTAGTTTGGTTGTGGCATATCTAAATTATTTTCAGAGCTTGGAGCTTGAAATCTTCAGCAATTTTGAATGCGATAAGTGCTACCTTTTCTTTTAGTCTCTAAATTATTTTCAGAGCTCCAGTAAGACAGTACATGGTTTCCAGGGCTCCATTCTGATCTACTAATTTCTTATTAATAAATAACATATATAACTGGATATCCTAGCCTATTTTTTTAACATAATCATCTATTCAATATTTTAGATTCGAGCTACAGGTAACTGTGATATCAAGTTTTATTTTTTGAGAAACTACCGTGATATCAAGTTTGATTAATCTATAGGCTATATAATACTATTATGACTTGTACATGTAGTTAAAGGCCCAAAGTGTAAGGTACGCCTTTATCTAATGGTGTTAACTCCGTGTAATGGAAAAAAATTACTTTTTGCATGTTCTTACTGCTTTTCAAGTCCCCCCCCCCCATTTAGGCAGCCTGGGGCAGAGCAAAAAATGCCTTTCTTTCAGGTTTAGATTCACTCTGGATGAACACACGTAATTAAAAATAAAGCAGTTAGAAGAGCATATAATTAGATGGCTAACATGTTAAGATTTTAGATTATAGCAGTTCGATAGGAGAACCAATAAGGACTACTGAACTCTTTGCACTTCTGATCCAAACGGACACTACTTGGAACCTTGAAGCATGTTATTCAGTTTTCTGTTTTCTTTCACAGCTTGGTTATAGAAATTAGAGCTTCTTTGGAAAACACGGAATATTATGATCTCTCTCTAAGGCTTAATTACAGTTATGTATATTGACTGCTAAACCTTGAAAATGAAGTTTACTTGGAACAAGGAAATTCATCATGCGTGCAAACAAGGTGAAAATCATTGGTCAGTTTGAGTCCTTTCCCTTAGCAACCCCACTCCCTGCACTTATTTCTGATTTCCGTGAATTCAAGAACCAAACCAACAAAAAGACAAGAGATATCCAGTCAATGAATGCCTGTTGTAACTAAACAACAAGTATCAAAACTTTTGCTAGCTAACATTGCATCACATTTAAAAATGCGGCCGGTATTCTACATTCAGACTAAAATTACTGATTCTGCAGTTTCAAATTAGCAACTGGGATGCTTTGGGTAACCAATCCTGGTCTATAAAATACACCGGATAAGAAAGCCCATCAGGCTGATACCAACAAAGAACTTATGCTTTTGCAAGGCACAAAGTAATTACTGAACAAGAAAGTAGCATACTTGAAAATAACAGGATGGATAGATGAAAATATATCACAGAGGAAACTCATGCCAGAAAGAAACGCTCACGCCTACAGCGTCTGAGTCAATGATTTTCTCTTGCGACCATCGATAACTATATACCTAGAGACACGAAAAGTTCTCCTCATGTACAGACAGCATGTCTAGATACAACCGACATGTTAAAATTATAGTTTCAGGATACTCACCTCATTACTATGAGCTCTTCCACCTCTTTGTTACTTCAACCTTCAATGCAAGAAGACGAAGCTATGATATGATGCTTGCCACTATCAGCAGACCAATTTCAGTTTTATGCCAATAAAATGAATTTTCTTATGCTAATAGAATGAATTTTCTTATGCCAATAAAACCGCGGTAGATCGGACATTTGCGCCAAATGCATGTGTTTTTGTGTTGGTACCGGATTTACACATTTTTTTTCTCGCCTTCTTCCTGCAGGTTCAAGGGTTTCCTCGGTCTGCCTCTGTTGTGGTTGTCCCAGAGGTGAAGTTCGACGCTCTGCCAGTTGTAAGTTCGTCTCTCCACCTGTCCGTTTCCTTCTCTTTGTTCGTTTTCCTCTGTGCGTTCTCCAGTGTGTATAGATAAAACATCCACGTGCCAAAGCTGATTGTTTTGTTGGATATTTGATCAATATGAAATCGATGAATCCGAGATTAAACCTGAATGCATGCACCTGTCGTTTGAATTTGTTCGTTTTCGTCTGTGCGTTCTCTAGTGTGTATAGATAAAACATCCACATGCCACGTTTGATGACATAAACTATTGATGTAAATTTGTTTTTGCTGTATGTTGCTAATATGGAGAGATTATCTGGTTCTGTTATTAAAAACATTTGCACCTTTATATGGCCAGTGCTATGCTTGAACACTAAAATTGTTACTATTATGGTTCGGTTAGTAAAAAAGGTTCTGGTTCATGATTTTGCCCGTAGTAAAATTTATATAGGTTGGGTTGCAGGTACTATTATGGTTCGGTTAGTAAAACGAACATGGAACTGATATACAGCTGCACAGGTTAGGTTAGGTGATGTTAGTTTGCCTGCTCCTAGATTACCTACTCATCTCAATTGGTCGTTGTTGTATGATCGTCTCCTGGATACCGTTCGTCATGTGACCTGGGTGTTCCTTGTGTTCATCATGTTCTTCCTGTTTGCGTCCTTCTTTTTTGCTCGGCTTCCTGTTGTTTTGCTCGTGACCTGGGTGTTTCAGTCTGGTATTGGGCTAATGCACTTTTTTCTTATCTCCCTTGTTGTTTCCTACGGTATATGGGCTCCGTTTTGCGCTCATTAGGCCACTTGTGGCAGCCTGTTTTCCACTTATTCACGGTTGTCGTTGGAGTGGTTCTTGCCATCTAATGCTCATTTGCTGGCCTTTTGTTTTTATGTGCCCCGCAGTCTTTTGATAGCTCCACTTCCACGTGTTGTGTTCTTGCTTGCATGGTTGCTGTCCTCGTCTCGTGGTGTCATGGTGCGCCCTCGAAAGTCCCGGTGCAAGCCTGTTTCTGTACTAGGTCCTTTGGCTTATATTTCTTCCGGGTTGCCAAAGTGAAAATGTATGCATTGCTACCTCCCCTTTCAGGGCTCTTTGCCTGTTCTCCTATGGTTTCTTTGTTGTCATCTTATATCGCGACTGCTCCTGTAGATGATGGGTATTTCCCGGTTTTAACCTCAGAGGTCGCTCACGAGAATCGCAAGAAGCGCAAAATTGTGCATGATAGGTTTCTAGGAAGAATTCCAGGTTCTCCTCCTATGTTTTCCTTGGTGTCTGCTTTTGTTGTTTCCATGTGCCATCCTTGTTCTGTCGTGTAAGTTCTGTTTGCCCCTCTTTCCAACAGATGCTCCCTTTACTTCTCCGTTACATCCAAGGTGGGTTGGGTTCACGGCAAAAGAAGTTGAGATCCTAAAAGGTGTTGCGTGCTTTTAGTTTGCCTGTAGGATTAGCTTGCTTTTTTTGTTTTACAAAGCAGTGTTTGTTCTTAGCTGGCTTTGCAGATAGATCTTATTACGGAGGCCCGGGGTATAGGTGTCCTCGTTGCAAGGCGACTTTTTGGTTCGAGGAAAGAGTGAAGTCAGAATCGTCGATCAAGAAGAGGCGTATTGTCTACAACCTCTGCTGCAAGGCTGGGAAGGTCTTTGTCCAGCCGTTCGAAAAGCCCCCTCCATTCCTTGCTGACCTTCTTAAATATAACGTCCCTCCACGTAGCAAGGAGTTTATTGATAAGATACGCCAATACAATTTCCTTTTTGCTTTTACTTCAATGGGAGCAAACATAGATCGATCTCTAAATGATGGTGGGGGTCCAAACATTTTTAAAATCTGTGGTGCACTTTTTCATCGGATTGGTTCTCTTTCCCCTGCTATTGGGAAAATGCCAAAATTTGCAGAACTATACATATTTCGTACCCAAAACGAGGCTAAGAATCGAATACATGCACTAAATAAAGGTGATAAAACTGAGGATGGTTTGGATGAGGATATACTAGAGGGGATCATTGCTATGCTTAATGATAACAATTCTCTTGTGCGTACATTTTCGTATGGCTAAAGAGGTTCTCGAGCATAATGAGCACGTGGAGCTTGCAATACGTATAGTTTCTCCTGGCCCTGGAGATGGCCCGCAATTTAGTCTTCCTAATACCGATGAGCTTGCTGGCGTGGTCTTCGGTGAGTTTACTGTGGAAGCACCTTGTCGTGATATAATAATAAGACGGAGGGATGATAGTTTACAGTCTATTTCATCTTTGCATCCTGCCTATATGCCTTTACAGTATCCTCTATTATTTCCATATGCCGAGCATGGGTTCCAGCTGGGTGTTCTATACATAGGTGTGGACCCTTCAGACCCAAACAAGAGGATGAAAGTAACCATGCAGGATTTCTATAGTTTCTGTTCTCACTACAAGCCAGATCAGTATAACCCCTATCTGTGCTGTGGGTTACTGTCTGATCAGGCCGTGGTGGATTCCCGTGTATGCATAGATGAGTGTAGGCTGCATTTCATCTTGAAGTGCAATGATGACCTGAGAGCCGAGCATCTACAGGGCCTGGTAGATGTTGTTGGGGCAGGGCGAGTGGATGGGAGTTCAATTGGTAAAAGGAATATACCGCCTTCCTCCTTCACTGGTGGTCGGCGTTATATGGTCGAGAATTTTCAGGACGCTGTGGCTATTTCGCGTGTTCATGCTGCTCCTGACATATTCTCGACCTTCACGTGCAACCCTAAATGGCCTGAGATTACTGAAGCCCTCGAGCCTGGCCAGAAACCACACAACAGACCGGATATTGTTGATAGGGTATATCACATGAAGCTCACTGAGTATCTCAAGGCCATTCACAAAGGGAAGGCATTTGGCAAGGTTGATGCTAGTAATTGGTTCACACGAAGTGTGCTTCTTATTCTTGTTTTCATTTGATTCTTTTGATGCCTGTGCTTTAATATAGTTGCCTTCTTCCAGTGTTGCATACTGTGGAGTTTTAGAAGAGAGGCCTGTTGCACGCTCACATACTTATTTGGCAGGAAAAAAGAAAAGCGTGGCGAGGTTACTCCTGCCTTGATCGATTCTTTTGTTTGGGCTGAGATTCCTGACCCTAATGAGGACCCTCTTGGGTATGCACTTGTAGCAGAATTCATGATGCATGGTCCCTGTGGGACGGATAATCCAAAATGTCCTTGCATGAAAAATGGTGTTTTCTCAAAGAAATTTCCTAAAGATTTTCAGCCTGAAACCTATATTGATGAGACTGGTTTCCCTTTGTATAGACGCCCTGACAATGGTCGTTTTATCATGAAAAATAAAACCAGGCTAGATAATAGGCATGTAGTTCCCTATAATATGTTCTTGCTTAAGAAATACCAGGCAAATCTAAATGTTGAATGGTGTAACAAAACCCATGTCATCAAGTACCTATATAAGTATGTGACCAAAGGCCCAGATTATTCAAAGGCTTTAATGGAAAGGATTAAGAAAGGCGGCGGTCCGGACGGCGAGGGTGTTGATGAGATCCAGGAATATCGAGAATGTATATCCCTGTGTGCCTACGATTCTTTTTGGAGGGTATATGGGTATGATATACATAGTAAAAGGCCTTCTGTTGAGAGACTCCCTTTTCATTTACATAATCAACATATTGTGCGTTTTCGTGCAAAGGCCAGGCTTCCTGCGATTCTTGGTGATATCCTCCTGCAAAAAACTAAGCTAACTGAGTGATTTTTCACTAATGCCAAATGCTCTGAGGCTCGGTCTTTAACGTACTGTGACTTTTCTACCAGGTGGTCTTGGATACAGAAATCTAGAACTTGGGTTAAAAAAACACAGGGCAATAAAATTGGGAGAATATACTACGTGCATCCTTCAGCTAATGAGCTTTACTATCTTAGAATGTTTTTAATGGTTGTTAAAGGTGCAACATCTTATGATGATGTTAGGACATATGGTGGGATTGTCTATGAAACTTTTAAAGAGGCTTGTTTGGCTAGGGGTTTGCTTGGTGACGACAATGAATGGTATATTGCTTTTGATGAGGCTTTGTGTTGGGGAATGGGGAACCAGCTGCGCCGTCTGTTTGTTACCATTGTTGTGTTTTGTGGTATTAATAATGTAGGTGCCATCTTTGAATAGTACTGGACTCATATGGCTGAAGATATTCAGCATAGATTACGACGTGATCTTAATGATATGTCTTACGTTGTCCCTGTAGAGCGGCTAAAAAACATGTTGCTGGATGAGCTAGCTGTCGTATTAGAAAAAAATGGGGGTAATATTTTTTATCATGATTTGCCTCTAAAAACTATGTACGAGCCTGGTATGCTTGAAAATAACATGAGCGTAGAAGAACTAGCTCGGGATTTTGATAGCCTGGTTGCAACTGCTAAAGTTATGTATGATAAGCTAAACGAGGGTCAGTTAATTGCCTTGAACACTATTGTTGATCGAGTGAGAGCTGATCAACCTGGCGTTTTCTTTGTCTCGGGACATGGTGGGACCGGAAAGACCTTTCTCTGGAATGCTCTTGTTTCTTACCTTAGAGGACATAAAAGAATTGTCTTAACTGTTGCGTCCTCGGGCGTTGCTGCACTTCTGTTGCCTGATGGTAGAACATCTCATTCTAGGTTTAAGATTCCTCTTGATCTTGATGACAGTGGGCTATGTGATATTGGAAGAACTTCTATGGTTGCATCCTATATTGAGTCAGCCTCGCTTATTATCTGGGATGAGGCTCTTATGTCGCATCGGAGATGTTTTGAGGCGATAGATCGGACTTTACGTGATGTTCTTTCTCTAGAGAATCCATTGCTTGCGGACTTACCCTTTGGTGGGAAGATTATAGTGTTAGGTGGTGACTTGAGGCAGATTTTGCCTGTTATTCCAGGCGGCACTCGCGCTCAGGTCGTGAATGCTGCAGTTACAAATTCGCCTCTGTGGCGTGCTGTAGAGGTTCTTTGCCTTACCGAAAACATGCGTTTGTCTGTTCAAACAGCAGATGTTGATGTGCAGGCTGAGGAGGCGTCTTTTGCGCGGTGGGTGTTGGACATTGGTGACGCTGTTCCTGCTGAGGTGCGTGAAGGAGAGTCTGACCCAACTTGGATAACTATACCTGCTGAACACCTGATCCATACCGATGGTCCCAAAATCCCTGCAATTGTTGATTCTGTTTACATAGATTTTGCAGAAAGGTTTTCTGATCCAGTCTATCTTCGAGAAAGAGCTATATTAGCACCTACTAATGAGATTGCAGAGGAGGTTAATAAACATGTCCTGACCCTAATGCCCTGCGAGGAGAAGGAGTACCTGAGCTGTGACTCTATAGCAAATCCTGCTGATGGAGTACGCAATATGGATATCTTTTATCCTGTAGAGGTTCTGAACACTATTAAAGTAAATAACTTTCCTCACCATAAACTTCTGCTTAAAGGGGGTGTTCCCATCATGCTTCTTAGAAATGTAAGCCAGTCGAGTGGTCTGTGCAATGGAACTCGCCTTATTGTTACTAAGCTTGCTGAGAAAGTCATCGAGGCTATTGTTATAACAGGTTCTAATATTGGAGATGTTGTTTACATTCCAAGGATATGTCTCACTACTAAGGATCCTAGGTGGCCATTTACTTTGCATCGCCGTCAGTTCCCTATTAGAATTTGCTATGCCATGACTATAAATAAAAGCCAGGGCCAGACCCTTAAGAGTGTTGGGTTATATCTAAAAGCCCCAGTTTTTACCCATGGCCAGCTTTATGTGGCTGTATCGCATGTTACTTAGAAAAGGGCCTTGAAGATCTTGATTGTGAACGAGGACGGGACAACTGGTTCCCAAACTAGGAATACCGTGTTCCCTGAAGTTTTTAGATCCGTACCTTCTAGCTCGTCCTCAGCGGCGCGTTAGATTTTATATGTGTATACATATTGTGTATTATGTACTTGTTTTCTTCACTACCTATGCTTATATCTAGGCTTTTGGTGTGCTCCTGCTCTGTTTGATGCGATCATTCTCCTTTCATTTTGTCGATTGCTTCTGAATTCATGCTAGGCTGTATGCAATCAGGATGCTCTTTTGGTTAAGTTGGAATTTTAAATGGTCTGCCCTAGCCTGATGCACCACGTTGCTGATTACTCGGGGACTTGTATTTTTTCAAACTCTGTTGTTTTTGCCCACTTGGAATGTAACATTTTGTCTGCCTTTTTCTCCTCCGTTTTCTTTGTCCTTGTTCCTTAGGTACTGCTTCTCCTCTTGAGCATGTTTGCTGTCATACCTAATTTCTCCTTGCCTGCTTGTCTCCCTAGGTGGCTATCATTTCCTTATGCTTCCCTGTATATTTCCTTCCTTCTTGCAAATGGCGCATAGCTTGCTATCTCAGATACATGACAAGAGTAACCAGTGGACCATATGTGTCGTTGTCTCGCGCATGTGGCACTACCGTGGAGGCATGGATCATGGCGCAATCAAACACACTGACTTGGTTCTACTAGATAAAGAGGTTGTTGGCGCACTTGTTCTGTTTCCGGCTTGATGTGCTCTGCTTTTCCTTTATGTACTATTTTGTGATGCCGAGATATTGCCTATTCCAGGGAAACCATATGTATGGACCGAATCCTCCAGAGCCCGCGGACCGCTTCAAGGAAGTGTTAAAGGAAGGAAGTGTCTATGTCATAAGAAAGTTCTTCTGTAACCTATCAAAGTCAACCTGGAGGCCTGTTGAGAGCCCATTTATGGTGCAGTTCACTAGGTACACCATAGTTCAGGAGATGTCTGGGCTGGAAGAGGAGTATCCGTTCTGTACCTACAGCCTGACTCCCATACCAGAATTGCCGAAACCCAATCCTAAGCCTGCACGGTTTATCGGTTAGTCACCAGCTGTTCTATAGAGATGCTTAGTGTTGGGGGAAAGATAACCTGGTACCCCTAAGGACGAAGAAAATATGACCAGCCAGAAGCGAGACCCGGCCAGGAGGCAAAGCCTGGTCTGGGGGTAACTCAGCTTTGGAAGATGCTATAGAAGGAAGATTCTGGAAGACCCGGAAACCTTGTACAAGTTGGAGACTCAAGACTTGGAGGTCACGCAGGGGACCTAGATTAGGACTCTTAATATGGTATGACCCAGTTTTTACCTTGTACGACCAGGAGACCAGCTGCCCATATAAGCAGGCTCCTAGGTCATAGAGAGAGAGAGATTTTGGGTAGAAACCCTAAATTCCAGGTCTCGGCGAGAGTCAGCACGAGCCAAATTCCAGGTCTCGGCGAGAGTCGGCCAAATTCCAGGTCTCGGCGAGAGTCAGCACGAGCCAAATTCCAGGTCTCGGCGAGAGTCAGCACGAGCCAAATTCCAGGTCTCGGCGAGAGTCGGCCAAATCCCAGGTCTCGGCGAGAGTCGGCCAAATTCCAGGTCTCGGCGAGAGTCAGCACGAGCCAAATTCCAGGTCTCGGCGAGAGTCGGCCAAATTCCAGGTCTCGGCGAGAGTCAGCCCGAGCTAAATTCCAGGTCTCGGCGACATTGCAGTCCGAGCCTCTAGATCGATTGCTAATAAGATCCCAGCTGGAAGTAAGCTATTATCTCCCATGGAGAGGTCGAACCAGGATAATCCTTGTGTACAAGACAAAGAGATCTAAGAGCCTTAACAATATCGCTTGGTATCGGGCATCCAGTGTAACACGAGAGTTGAGTTAATATCTTGAGATCGGAGACTCGGCGACTTGCTTGCCGGCTACCAGATCGTTTATCATCATGTTTTCCTCTGAGCTAAACCCTCTCCCAAACACCTGTGTCGTCTTGCCCCAAGATAAGTTACCCCCGGTAACGTCTGCCGTGATTATCCCACGACAGTTGGCGCCCACCGTGGGGCCCACGTCCAAGGGTGTTTACATCACGGGAAAAGCTCGGGAGAACATGAAGAACCTCATCATCGGCGAGATCTACATCAACCCCGAAGGAGAGAAGATGGTGGACGATTTTGGCTGGGGGCCAGAGTCGGATCTGCTCGAATCCGGATCTGTCATCACAATCGGACGGGTCAACATCCTCATCGGCATGGTACGTACGTCCGGTTCAATCCCCGATGATTTTGAGTATGATTCTATATCAGCTTAGCCCAAGAGTGCTGCGCAACTTCGGTTAGCATGGCCCGGAGCGCTTCGCAAAAATTTATATCAGCTTAGCCCAAGAGTGTTGCGCAACTTCGGTTAGCATGGCCCGGAGCGCTTCGCAAAAATTTATATCAGCTTAGCCCAAGAGTGCTGCGCAACTTCGGTTAGCATGGCCCGGAGCGCTTCGCAAAAATTTATATCAGCTTAGCCCAAGAGTGCTGCGCAACTTCGGTTAGCATGGCCCGGAGCGCTTCGCAAAAATTTATATCAGCTTAGCCCAAGAGTGTTGCGCAACTTCGGTTAGCATGGCCCGGAGCGCTTCGCAAAAATTTATATCAGCTTAGCCCAAGAGTGCTGCGCAACTTCGGTTAGCATGGCCCGGAGCGCTTCGCAAAAATTTATATCAGCTTAGCCCAAGAGTGCTGCGCAACTTCGGTTAGCATGGCCCGGAGCGCTTCGCAAAAATTTATATTAGCTTAGCCCAAGAGTGCTGTGCAACTTCGGTTAGCATGGCCCGGAGCGCTTCGCAAAAATTTATATTAGCTTGGCCCGAGAGTGCTTCGCAATATTGAGAAATATCCTATTAGTATAAGCTTAGCCCAAGAGTGCTTCACAACTTCGGTTAGTGTTGCCCAAAGAGTTCTTGGCAACAGTATGTGGATCAATGTGGTAATGTTGCACAATTAAGCCTTTACTTTATAAACATTGATCCGGGTCTTGGGGGCTCTTACTTGAATAATTTGTAGCTGCAATCCTAAGACCTGGCTTTTATGCCGCTAGTATAATCCTTGCCTATCTTGCTTAAGCTCGATGTGACTCGCACTTATATGGCCTGTTTGCTCTCCTGTAATCTCAATCAGTTATGATGCCCATGGGGACTTAACTGACCCTGTTTTTCAGAGTGAGTTCAGCAGTGATAATCCATGCGAAAGCCGGCTTACAGTTAAAGGTTTGCAAAAGAGTCATCTAAACCATCGACATATTGAGAGGACCCACCTCAGTAACCTGGAGGCATAAGAACCCAGGAAGAAACATGATTTATGGGATGTTATTGAGATAAACCTGCAGGCGTATGAACCCAGGAAGAATAACCGGGTTTTATCCTTTTATATATTATTTGTCTTATTTCGGGAGTTTAACCTGGATGATCGAGCTTGCTGCTTCACCTGAAACAAGACGCCTAAAATCAAGATCATGAAGGAGAACAAGACCAGCTCGAATCCAGCTTAAACTTGGGGGCTACTGTTGGGGGAAAGATAACCTGGTACCCCTAAGGACGAAGAAAATATGACCAGCCAGAAGCGAGACCCGGCCAGGAGGCAAAGCCTGGTCTGGGGGTAACTCAGCTTTGGAAGATGCTATAGAAGGAAGATTCTGGAAGACCCGGAAACCTTGTACAAGTTGGAGACTCAAGACTTGAAGGTCACGCAGGGGACCTAGATTAGGACTCTTAATATGGTATGACCCAGTTTTTACCTTGTACGACCAGGAGACCAGCTGCCCATATAAGCAGGCTCCTAGGTCATAGAGAGAGAGAGATTTTGGGTAGAAACCCTAAATTCCAGGTCTCGGCGAGAGTCAGCACGAGCCAAATTCCAGGTCTCGGCGAGAGTCAGCACGAGCCAAATTCCAGGTCTCGGCGAGAGTCAGCACGAGCCAAATTCCAGGTCTCGGCGCGAGTCGGCCAAATCCCAGGTCTCGGCGAGAGTCGGCCAAATTCCAGGTCTCGGCGAGAGTCAGCACGAGCCAAATTCCAGGTCTCGGCGAGAGTCGGCCAAATTCCAGGTCTCGGCGAGAGTCAGCCCGAGCTAAATTCCAGGTCTCGGCGACATTGCAGTCCGAGCCTCTAGATCGATTGCTAATAAGATCCCAGCTGGAAGTAAGCTATTATCTCCCATGGAGAGGTCGAACCAGGATAATCCTTGTGTACAAGACAAAGAGATCTAAGAGCCTTAACAATATCGCTTGGTATCGAGCATCCAGTGTAACACGAGAGTTGAGTTAATATCTTGAGATCGGAGACTCGGCGACTTGCTTGCCGTCTACCAGATCGTTTATCATCATGTTTTCCTCTGAGCTAAACCCTCTCCCAAACACCTGTGTCGTCTTGCCCCAAGATAAGTTACCCCCGGTAACGTCTGCCGTGATTATCCCACGACACTTAGTCTTGTTGCTCTATTCATGTGTAGAGGCTGACCTGTCTGTCCTTATTCGTTTATTTGCAGATGTTATTGGGAAGATCACGATGGTTTCGGATATAATTCCTATTCAGTCTATGTATCAGACAGTTCCTTCGGACACAAGGACGGTTGTACTCGCAGATCTGCTGTAAGCTGCTGGGATTAGTCTCTCATGTACCATCGTCTCGATGTTCCTTCTGGAGCTCTATGTACCTGATAATATGCGTACGCACAAATTTGTAGAGGCAATGAGATCAAGATCACACTGTGGGCAACCGTGCTGTTGAATTCGACGCATAGGCGGTTCGTGCTATGGGTGAAAAAGAACCAGTCATTGCTATCTTTGTGGGAACCGTGTCCAAGATGACCTGTGGTAAATTCCGTCATCATTTACCGGTGTTCTGTTCTATCTATGACTTTATGCTCGTGTACCATCTACCTTCTAACATACAGAACTGCAAGAGGTGCTAAAAGCTTGAGTGGTAGTTCAGCTTGTCGCTGGTATATTGACGAGGATGTTCCTGACATCAATTCCTTCCATGCTAGGTGTGTCACGTGCTATAAATAGCTTACCGTTATTTCTTCCTATTCGTTGTGTCGCAGTTGATGTTTGCGCTCAATGTTCTTCTCCTATATTCTTTGTTTACGTGTATATTTTTTTGTTAGCCTTGGAGACACCTTTGTTCCTCTTGCACCCTATGCTGCTTCAGAACACAATGCCTTTGCGTCCCGCGTTCAGCAAGAACCAGTTGATGCAACTGTGCTTGAGTTAACTAATCTTGACCCTTTTGAATACATGGTGAGTTGTTCTCGCCTGTTTGGACTTCCATATGTTAGGCCATTGGTTTTCAACCGTACCATACTGATTGTTTTTTTAGACCAAGCGCTTCCACTGTGTTGTGACGGTTGACAGAGTTACACCTGACAAGCGTTGGTTCTTTGCTTCATGTTCCTCCTGCCGAAAGTCCGCCAAATATATTGACAACAGGTATCAGTGCTCGGACCCTGGCTGCAAGTCAGCTGATGCGGACCACGCGTAAGTTCGTTTGGCTCGTGTTGTTGTGTTTCCTACTTAGTCTCGTCAAGCAATCAACTTACTGTTTTTGCTTCAGGTACTGTGTTTCCGTCATGGTGACCGATGATACGGCAGAGGCGGAGTTTGTTCTCTTTGACAAGGTTGCAACAACAGCAGTGGGAAAGTCTCTTGTAACTATGCTTGAGCAAAGGTACCCAGGTCACGCGACTATTCAAGAAGCAGCACATGCAGCCAGGATTGACGCGACCATTCCGCCTGCTATCAGTCGTCTGGCTGGGCAAAAGTATAAGCTTATTGTGGCAATATCCAAGAAGAGCCAGTATACAAACACGGATAACTTGTCTTTCCAGGTCAACAGGATTGAAAAGACATTTAAACCTGAGTTACCAGCTTCTATCTTTGGTGCCACCTCTTTGGCTGGTGGATCATCATCCTCCGGTCCAGTGGTTTCTGGTTCGACTCTGGCTGGAAAAGCCATCGCTTCTGCCACCCAGTCGCCTACGGCTCAGGTTAGCACACACCACCAACTTCTATATGCCTTCATGTTCCAAGATGCACTCTTGTTTTCTAAGGCCTGATGCCATGTTTGTTTGGTACTCAGCCACACATGCCGCCTCCCTATGGAACCAGTTCTTCCCTTTTGAGCCCAGAGAAAAGGTAGTGCGTCTCTGTTAAGAGTGCTTCTGCATATACTTTGTTGGTTCTCTTCCTACATCTCATTGTTGCTCGTCTATTTTTGTTGGCGGTTCGCTGGGCATCAGGCAGGGTGCAAGGCGCACTCTGTTCTCCGCGCCTCCTAGCAGCAAGGCAGTTTCTGTGGCAGGTGACATGGATGCATCTAACCAGGTCCTAGATCGTGCGGATGGCTCTGAAGAAGTTCTTTGTGTAAGTTTTACTGACGTTTGGTCTTTTGTGAGTTTCTTCTATTCCTTACTTGGCTTAACTGCTAATTCATGGGTTTCTTGTAGGACTCTTCGTCTCTCATTGCTGCGTCCGCATCTCTGCAAACCAATGTTGTTTCTTCAGTGGCATCTGTTTCCAAAGCTATAGAAACTGGTGCAGCCTCTTCAGTTGTCCCTGTGTCCCAAGCTCTCGAAGCCGGTGTTGTTCCTTCCGTGCTTTCCCTTGAGGAAAAGGCCGGCCTACCTGTCGTGTCAAAAAATAAGAGGTGCTCCTCTCTACTAATGTGTCCATTCATGCATATGTTTGCTCCTGTTGTAAGAGGAGAAGTGAGCCTTTCCTTTGGCTTCTTGATTTTTATTTATTGGTGGCTGATGTTTCTTGTATTCTAGGGCTGCTCACGGCAAGGGTGGCGGTGCTCTTAAGAAGACTAAGTGATCGTCCCTTCGCTGTCTCTGGACATCGCTGTATATATGGTATGAACTGCTACTTATACATGTGCATGGTGCTCCATGTACCGTGGTATATCGGCCTTTGATATCTGCCTCTATTCTTTTAGATCGTTTGGTGTACAGTTGATCCTTCGGAATAGGACGCATGGTGCTGACGTCCTTTTGGTGCTTGCTTACCCATTTTGCCTGCTTATGATGCCTTTGGTGGTTCTTTCACTCCACCATGAGGCATCCTGGCTGCTCAGGTGTACGCTGAGACCCAGCGTTGTTCCTCCACTCCACCGCTGAGCTGCTCCAATAGCTTCTCTGCCTGATGATAGAACATCCCTTGCGTTCCCTTGCTATGTCGTGCTAATGGCGTTGCTATGTTAGATGTATTTTGCATGAGCGAACTTTGTTTCTGCAGCGCGCTAAACCTGTTGCTGCCTCTGGATGCTCTATAGGAGCTTTACCAGGAAACTCTATGAACATGCTATCTGACTCCGCTATGTAGTGGCCTATGGCTCCTTTCACCAGGCCTAGAAGTTCTACTCGTCCAAGTATTTGGAATTTCAGTATACTTTTGCTATGTTAATTACATGTATGGTTTGATCGTGCTTGGTCACCACTTCCATGTGCCTAGAGACAGTGAGTACTCTACTTACCGATAAAGAATTATAATATGATTATTTTCATGATAAAATATGTGTAACACTTGGGCTGTGATTCTTTCTTCAATACTCTACCTGATGTAGCATAGAACATCAGAGAGTTTTATTCCCTCTTGCCTTTTCTCCATATGCACATTTGCATTTGTAAATTTCTTTTACTTAGGTGAAAAAATATTAGTTAAATTTGCCTATAGTTCTTATTGTAGTAACCAGTAAATCGTTATGTTGTCCATCCAGGACATTTCTGAATTTTATCTTGTCACCTTATAGCCTTGACTTCAGGCCTATTGAGCTCAACAAGCAAGCTCGTTCATCAGTTCTGCTCTAGAACTTAACAACAATCCTTGACTTCAATTCTGCTCTGGTGGTAGCGTTGCTCCAGCTCTTGTTGACGTGGTAGTATTGGACACTCACGCAGTGTTCGTGTATTCCTTCTATAGTATTTGTCACCTTATAGCCTTGACTATAGTCCTTTTACTCAGCAGGCAAGCTCGTTCATCAGTTCTAGGAACATCCAGTAGGCATCTCATGTATACAACATTTATCTTTTTTTCCTCTTTGCTGATGACCTATGCAACTTGGACTATTGAACTCAACATGTCTTTGTGTCACGTTTTGCTTGCTCAATCCTTCTTATTCCTATGTGCAAAAGTGCATGCATTTTGAGATCGGTAGAGACAAGAAGGGCAAGGGAACATCTCTCTTCTAAATTGCTTTCACCTGTCAGAAGTCGTGGTGGTCGATAACTTGTCTTGAGATTTCGTTGTTGGAACTTAGAAGTATCCAAACTCCAATGTTCTGGGGTGCAGTGTCTACTTTTGGCTAAATGGAGTAGCTCGAAGGCTATGATCTCATGTTCGTTTGCATGGTTGATTGCATTATTTGGTTAAGTTACACACATTCAGACCTCCTTGCGCCAGTTACTTTGGAGTTATCAATAAACTTTCCGGATAGTCATTTTCTATGGTTAATATAATGTAAATCTCTTATATATTTTCCTGAATATAATGCAAAAAATTGGCCTTTGGTACTCGTATTTGTAGCTTCTGTTTGCTATCTATTGATTGCCAATTTTAATTTTAGATTACACTTCTGATGTCACGTACTGTTGCAATTTTTTTCATTTTCTAACCAGTCCTGAATAAATCGGACTCCTTTGCGCCATTTGGCGCAACGGGTTATCTAATGGTATATATCGTTGGTTTGAGAAAGTTCAGTACTACCATTTCAAATAAACTAAAGTTTCTCACTCTGAATCAAATTATATTTCTCAATCGGATGCCAAACATTAAAAGTTGTACAATCAATAAAGCATACAGTAACTTTTATGAGCCCGATTGAAGATTCATTCTGCATAGACCCATGAAAATGAATTTACCGTGTGCCGTCAAGATCACTTATATGAGCCTGGTTGAAATACTCCCATACACTTAGGAGTCAAATGATAGCATACGATTTTCACATCTTTCTAATGAAAAATAAAGAGAAAAACCTGTGAAGCAAAGATTCAATGAACACTTGGGGCCTTTCTCTGTCCAATTGATTCTTCTTTTGTAAACCTACTACAACTAAAAACGGGAGACTGGTCAAGTAACATTTTTTGAAATAGTTTCCTCACTCAATTAACTCAACAGTGTGTTGCATGTGTGATACGGGCATCTACAGGTTAGCACGCTAGGACAATAAACCACGATGTATAATGTCTAAGGCCTGCGAGCCGCATATTGTGGCCGAGCCTTCTAAATGGGACGGTTTGTATCCAATTTGACTCCAATTAGGTTAGGAGTCGGTTTGGGTCTGTCCAACCGACTAGGAGTTGGCCTCTTATATAAAGAGAGCCAAGCCCTAGGGTTTTAGACAGGTTGAAAATTATGTAGAACTAAAAGTTCCAGGTTACCACCGTCCCTAGGGGATCGGCGTGTAGGCGGCGTCTCGGACGTTCGTCAGTTATCTTTGCAAATAAAGGTGCGAGTGTTCTTGGATCTGCCAAGAGGGTTCGTTCGTGGGTCGGGGGCTCTTGGATCTGCCTTGAGTTGTCGAGCTTGGTGTGAAATAAAGGTGTGAGTGTTCTTGGATCTGCCAAGAGGGTTCATGTGTTTCTCGCCTAAATCTATCCATGTTCTTCAGGTTACGTGTATCGCTCACGTGATTGGGAGAATAGTTATCTCGGTGGTTCTTGCGGTGAAAGATCGGGCAAACGTTTACATCATGTGGTATCAGAGCGCCAGGTTGATCATCGCGAGGAGGTTCCTCCAGCTAAAATCGATCTGCAGGTTTTAAGGATCGGTAGATCTAATTTGTTGGAATTGTTGGGGAGGATCGGCGTCGCTGCAGTTCCGTATGCACGTCAAGTCGACTAGTTGATCAGGATTATTTGAGCTCTGGTTCAGATTGAGATCGTCAGCAAATGCGGAAATATTGGACATTGGCTGTTTTGGCTCATCATCGCGCGGACGAAAAAAAAAATTAGGAGAGCCGATCCGTGTGGTAGGTGAGATTATTTCCTGCGGGCCAGCAAAGGAAAGTAATCCGTGGAATAAAAAAAAAGTAGCGATCGGCTCAATCACCTACCAAGGTACGTGAGAAGATTGCATCAGATGTACGTACGTGGGAAAGGTGGTTTCTTTCGGTTGGGACTCGGTATAAAAAGAAGTTACGTGGAGATTCCATTGGTACGTGCTTGTCTAGAGCGGATCGGAAACAAACAAACAATATGTGAGCCTTAGTGCAGATTGTTCCGTGAAGGAAAGTTAGAATCGGAACGCTTTGGTCATGTGGATAAGAGAATGAAAGGAAAAAATATTGCAGATCAGCTGGACACGTTGATTTCCTACTAGGATTTGGACTAGCAGTACCGATCCAATTTGGTGTCTTTTCCATAGGTGGCAACTTGGTATGAAAAAGAAAAAAAAAGATTGAACGTTCGTGTCAGTCCTGGTACAGATACGTAACTAGTCAGCTGGTGGTGGATTTTTTTTCCTACAGCGGTTCTGCACTAGCTATTATCGTTTGGACCATTTAATTATGCAGAATTTTGCGGCAGATATAGAGAATGGACAAAATAAAAAGAGACACTAGTAATTTCACAGCCGGTGAACTTGGTTCATTTGGATTTAAGGGGTGCAGCAATTTGTCCTGTTTGTCTTGGATGATGCACTCGGTTGACCTCCACTATTTCAGATTGCATCCGCGGGCGTATTCAGCTTATTTGGATCCTTGGGGTACAGGAGTTTGTCCTGCTATGTCAGGGGTGGTTTGCATGGTGCATTTACAGATGAATTTGACGGATTATGTTCTAAATCATGTTGGTGGTGCCAAACATGGATAGCGCCAAGAACAAGTCTAGCTAGCCGAGAGGAAAGACGTGGTGTGGCAGGCAAGCAAGACTTGAGGATGTAGAAGCGTGGCGATATGATAATTTGACGCCACAAGCGCCGGAGAAGACCTTCTGGCGTTGAGGACAACGCCTTTTGAAGAAAGGGAGAATGATACGGGCATCTACAGGTTAGCACGCTAGGACAATAAACCACGATGTATAATGTCTAAGGCCTGCGAGCCGTATATTGTGGCCGAGCCTTCTAAATGGGCCGGTTTGTATCCAATTTGAGTCCAATTAGGTTAGGAGTCGGTTTGGGTCTGTCCAACCGACTAGGAGTTGGCCTCTTATATAAAGAGAGCCAAGCCCTAGGGTTTTAGACAGGTTGAAAATTATGTAGAACTAAAAGTTCCAGGTTACCACCGTCCCTAGGGGATCGGCGTGTAGGCGGCGTCTCGGACGTTCGTCAGTTATCTTTGCAAATAAAGGTGCGAGTGTTCTTGGATCTGCCAAGAGGGTTCGTTCGTGGGTCGAGGGCTCTTGGATCTGCCTTGAGTTGTCGAGCTTGGTGTGAAATAAAGGTGCGAGTGTTCTTGGATCTGCCAAGAGGGTTCGTGCGTTTCTCGTCTAAATCTATCCATGTTTTTCAGGTTACGTGTATCGCTCACGTGATTGGGAGAATAGTTATCTCGGTGGTTCTTGCGGTGAAAGATCGGACAAACGTTTACATCAATGTGCACTTGTGCGGGATAGGTAGCTGTTTGCATGTGCAAGATAGGTAGCTAGAAAAAAATGGATGTTATATCGGAACAATTTTTTTTACTCATTCCAAAAACTTGACTACGTGTGTTGTACAAACATGAATGTCCGTGAGCAAGAATGATCACAAGTAAACAAGAAAAAATGGCATTCAAATTGTACCATGTTAAAGATGGCATTTACATTTTCCGAGGATTAGTAGATTGCCTAGATTGGCCATTTTTTCTTCTATTGGCTGTGACGTACACATACATCAGTGCTCCATCAGTTTACAAAAACTAAACGAAAAATGTTGAATTAGTTTTAGTGCAGGAAGACATTTTATCCTAAAAACCACATTATATTAGTTACTCAGCTTCCATCAATTTTTTTGCATATTGGTCAAATACTTAATACCAAAATCGGATTATGAAAGCCAAATAGATCATATGATCTTCAGCCTGAAGATTAATTCCCATGCACGGATGATAGTACCTAGGTTGATGGGAAACCAGGCTATGATTTGGGAGTGTACATGTGGTGGGATGCTCCACGCGGATGGCCAGACGGGAGTAGAATGGTCGGAGGCAGCGCATGCGACAATTCCTGCAGCGGTGACACCCGCCTCTGCTCCTGCAGTAATGCCTAAATTCCTGCAAAAAAAAAAATACAGAGAAAGAGAGATAGAAGGGTAGAGAGGAGAGTAAAGAAGGACGGTGCAAAATCTGTGCGCTACATCAGCCACCGCAAGCAACGGCTGGCCGCGCGTGCCTTAGCCACCGCCGGCCCCTAGGGTCAACTCCTTGCCCTGCAACGAAACCTCCTCCAATCTCCCGACCCGGGGTGGAGAAGGAGCGACAGCAGCACCGACCCGCATCTCCTCCACCTCTGTATCCATGCTCTGTGTCCTGGGCAACACCCACATGGCGCTCCGTCGGCATCCAGCTCGAGAATCGCTCGCTCGCTCGTATGCCGCCGATGTGCACGTAGTGGGGACGGATCTGAGGAGCAGAGGGTGCGAAGGTAGCGGATCGGAGGAGGCGAGGCGGCAGGTGAGATGGGGAGGGAGGAGTGGCGGGTAAGATGTAGGTGATAGTTTCAAAGATGAGGGTGCGTCCGCGTGAGCTATTTGGCGGCGGCCCGCGGGAATCTCGCCGAGTTCACCGTCGGCCCTTTCTACGTGGACGGGGGTGGGGGAGGGGGACTGTTCTATTGATGGCAGAGTTTTCGTCCGCTCGTATAAATTGCTAAATGCACATAGGGGAGGATCGATTTTGAAGTTGATGGTTAGATCTACTTAGGTGGGATAATCGTGTGGTGGCGTTTGGTTATAATAGTCCTGTGTACGGTTTCCGGGTGCACCTAAGAAAGAATATGTTTTCTCTTTTAATAGTAGTGTAGACTAGTTAGGCTTATTTTTACTTGTTGCTTGTTTTTATTTTTACTAGTTAGTCTTAATGGAAAACAACAAAAATATGAGAGAGCTCTATTTGCATTCTAATAGCAATATTTTTAGAATTAGTTATTTGGATACCATTATTTCTAGTACTATGGACAATTCTAAGCTTGGGGAAGCTAGTTTCTATAATTTTTTTAGTTTTACAGCTTTAGATAAAAATTTTGCTCTGATGATACTTTATCTCCCATATGTGATAAACCTAATGATGCTTGTGATATTTTAAATCTTCCTACTGAAATCATTCCTTTTAAAATACCCAAGAAAATTGTTGAACTTGTCATGGATAACCGCTATTTTGGAGATGTAACTGTCCATCCTAGTGATCATTTACACTTTATGCATGAATTATGCGTGTTATTCAAGTGTGCAGGTATCTCAACGGACCAAGTTAAGAGGAGGCTATTCCCTTTGTCACTTGAGGATAAAGAAAGGGCAAGGGAATGGTATAAACTACTAGATGATCCTCATCATTTGGAGTGGAAGGAACTTGAATCTCTTTTTTACTCTAAATTTTATCCTTCTCATGAACTATATTTAGATAGGAATTACATTTATAATTTTTGGCCTGATGATGGAGAAAGCATTTCCCAAGATTGGGGAAGACTGAAAACATTAATACTAAAATGTCCTAACCATGAGCTTCCTGAGAAAATTATTGTTACTAATTTTTATGCAAGGCTTTCAGGACATTGGAAGGATTATCTAGATGCATGTTCAGAGGGTTCTTTTTGTAGTAAGAAGGTTGACGCTAAGTGGGATCTTCTTCAGAGGATTCGAATTAATAGTGAAGATGGGAATAACAACAAAGGTAAAGAGTCAGGTATAAACTATGAGTATGATTGCATTAAGACTTTTACTGAAATTGCTGATTTTCATGAGCTTAATGCTAAATATGGTCTTGATCCTCAAATAGCTGTCAGTTGGTATAGATCCTTTTCTTCTTATATTAATCTTCCTAAAAATGGGGACATATATCATGAACCTTTTAAAGCCACTTGCATGAAAAATGAAATTTTTATTGATGATTGCAATAAACATGCTCAAACTTCTGAAAGTACTATTTCTTATAAGCATGTTAATTTCTGTGGAGCACTTAGACCTTGTAAAAACAATAAAATCGAAGAATAATATTGTATCCATCATAGTAATGAAAAAACTAGAATGTGGAATAGGGCTCTAAATGATCTTGGTGAAAAAATTTGTGCCCTCTATCCATTTATTTGTGAACTTTGTTGTAAAGTGGGTCATTTTAATTTTCAATGCTCAAGCCATGATAGTAGCCTTTTGAATCCTATGAGTACTGAAAGTTTGTATTGTGGTGACATGATCACCCCTAATGAGCATGATGAACTTACATTATTTTTCAGGTGTGAAGAGTTATTAAGAAGAACTTCTTTGGTAGATATGAGTGCTCTTGATATGAATAGTGTCCTGCATGGTTGTCGGATATATACCAAATAGGGGTATATCAGATGGTAGTCATAAGTGCCGGATTACCAGGGTGGCCCAAGTGGTAGTGGGCTATGGTCCATTGGGCGGCCCAGTAAGCTGACGCACAAAAGCCGGATTCTAGAAGGACCCGGATCACGGCCCACGTGATCTGGCTTGGAGGAGAAGACGGATTCCTTACTTTCCAAGTTATAGTTACCGTAGTCTTCTAGGTTTCCTATTCTGTAAGCCCTAATCCGGCTATTATATAAAGCCGGACGGGAGATGAGATAAACGGAGAGGAAGCTATAGGCTAATTCGCCGAGAAGTTGATCCTCAGCGAATAGCTAGATTTAAACCTCACATTGTAATTCTATACACAGGCTTTAGCCCTGATTAGTGAGATTGCAGGAGTAGGAACGTCGTACTGTCGCGACGTACCGAACCTGGGTAAATCCCGTGTCCATTGCTCACCACGCGATCCCGTTACCCCACGTCTCTACCGTAGTCTCATGGCACCCCCATCTATGAAAACTACTACGATGTCTCGACAGTTGGCGCCCAACGTGGGGCAAACGACGTCAGGCGTGAAGTTCCGATCTGGGATACTCGGCGGAATCGGAAGATCAATCACTGTCGGAAGCCTGGAGTTCGACTACAACGCCGGACGCTTCCTCGACAACGGATCCTACATACCGGCGCAAAATCACCTGGTAAGTGCCTGCGTGTTACCGATCGGATCTGCTAACATCTTTATCGGACTAACTGCAGAAGCAATAGGGTTTTGTGGTGGAAGAAAATATTTCACGTATATCCTTGAGGGATACCGGATGCCACGCGCCAAGATTTCGCACCAGGGTAATGCAGACGCATGAGGCCGAGAGCCATGCACGCACCACCTCGTGCAGCGGAGCGTAGGATAGATTCCTTGGACTCCGCCACCTCCATGATGGCACCCGGAAGTTTGTAAACCTCCGAAAATTCCATAGTACTTGTGGGGAAGGAACTTATTAATCAACTGCATCCCTGCATCTCTGATTGTGTTCCATACCTCCCCAAAATCTTGGATTTTCTCAATCCGAGAAAGTCCTGGAAAATTTCCCTGTTTTTTCGAATAAGCAACCAAAAAAGGTTAGGCGAAAAAATGAAGAAAGAAAATAAGACATGGAGAAATCGGTAAAAGGAACTAACTTACCAAGAACCTTGTCAATTTCGGTACTTTCTTTCATGCGCGGGAATAACATACTTTCCAAATCCTGGAAAATAGACTTATTTTCCGCCGCCTGCAAAGAAGCCTTGGATTGAGCAATCCCAAGGGCCAGATTACTGGCTTCCAGGTCTTTTTGAGCCTTCATAAGCTCCTTACGAAGGTTCGAGTTTTCCTCACGAAGCCGAGAGGCATTGATGGCATCCTCAGCTAATTCCTTGGCTTTAGCTAAAGCAGCTGGAGGACAAGAAAAATATTCCGAGTTTAGAAAAAATTCGAGAAAAATTTTCCGGATAAAAAACTGCAGAGAATAAATACCTGTTGTTTCCGATAGCTATAGCTGAGATGACGCCAGCTCATTGTTTTTTAACTCAATAATAGATTGAAGGGTTCTAACTTCTTCATTCTTGATGTTAAGTTTGTTAAAAACTTCTAAGTTTATGGCATCAGCAGAATGCTGAAACACGGAAATGAAAGCCAAACGCTTAAGTATAAACAAGCGTAGTAGGAAGCATTAAGAAGAAATCAGGCTTTCAACTTATTGCTTGGGGGCTAGAGATATTACCTGTCTCATTTCTCGCAAGTTTGCCAAGGTCTCGTTGAATTATTTTGCATAGTCAGAGAAAAGAATCCCAACATGATGAAGGCCATCTTGTATAACCTCACGAGGTGAAAATACGAAATCATTGCGAACAATTAATCCGCCTTGTGGCCAAGGGCGAATCAGAGGGGCAGGAGCGAAGAATTTCTTAGCCTCCGGACGAATATATCCAAGGTTGTCGAATGGTTCTTCCTTTATCCGGATATTGCTGTCCAAGTTGGAAATGGGTTCGTTTCCCCCAGATGATCAAAGATTTCTACCCATCTGTGTTTCCGCTCTCCCCCTCACGCCCATGGTCGCAGAAGAAGATTCTCCTTTGAAAGCAGCTTTATGTTTCTTCAACTTCTTTGTCTTCAGAGGAGTTGGGGCAAGGCTGAAAGGAGAATATCCGAGAAATAAATATCTCGAAGAACCAAAGGAGAACGATAACTAGGAAAGCTCCAGAAAAATACCTGGATGTGACGACGGGAATTCCGTCAATGGTTACCGTTTTCCCAAAAGTCACCTGCCTTTTGCGTTTCCGATCGTTATAAAAGCTAGCATGTAATTCGCTAAGCTCGATGTCGGAAGCAAGATCAGCTCCTCCAAGTTCGTCGAACTAGGAAAGAATTAACAATGTGTTAAAATTCGGAGAAAAGAGGTTAATCTGAGGAAAACCCGGAAGCAAGGAAAGTATAAATACCTTAGGGGCCAGATTCTCCACGTGATAAATCGCCAGACTTTCTTCATATTGATCGCAGGTGGCGACCAGTTGGTTAAGACGCTTTATAAAATCATTCTTGGTATAGGACTTATCTGTTCCCCTCATACTATCTTCTGGCCCTTTGTATTCGCAAAGGAGCCAGGAACGAAAGGAAAGAGGTTGAATACGGCGTCCAAACCAACATAAAACGGTATCCTTCCCAGTTAAAGAAGGCTGAGAGGAAGTAAGCTTGGCGATACGTCGTTTTATCTTCATCAGGTTTTCCGGCAATGTTTGTACTGCTTCAACTGTCCAACTCTCTTGAGGGGTGGCGGCGGAATTAACAAATGGAGGAACCCCGTTTTCCTTACCAGGGAATGGGATGTCCTGATGGTAAAAGAAAGAACCCAGCCAAGATTGGGCAGGTTCCGGCATTTTTATCTTTGGATACCAGTCTTCTCTAAACTTCCGGAGGGTGAAAGATATAGTTCCGCAGATAGGAGAAATACCTTCTGTGATGTTATGTTTTACCTCAAAACAATATTGCCAAAAATCTAGACTAGGAGCTATTCCGAGGTACCCTTCAAAAAGGGCTTGGAAACTAGCTGGATAGAGGATGGAGTTTGGAGAAAGGTTATGTGGCTGAACGCCGTAGTAGTTAAGGACGTCTAAGAAAAAGGCGGAAGGCGGTAAACCCATACCTCTCGTGATGTGAGAGGTAAGGAGGACGTGTTCTTCGTCTTTTGGTTTGGGCTCGAGTTCACCTTCCGAGTTCCGCCATTTTCCTTTAACTATTAATCCCTCCCTTGACATTCGTCGAAGGAGGAGGAGAGGAGTATTACTCGGACTCCAGTTGCCGACGAATTCCGTTTCTTCGTTAGCTCCGGCAGCGGTGCGCTCGTCGCCGAGGAGCGTGATCTGCTCTTCCGCCGTCTCGGGAGCGAACGGCGGAGAAGGCGCGGAGCTCGAGCCCGCAAGATTCGCAGCGGCGGAAGGATTTCCTCCGTCCGCTGCGGAATCCACGGTCTTCTCCGGCTCGTCGCCGGCGCGCGTCGGGGAGCCCAGCCTTGGATCTAGGTCGTTGTTGATCTCCTCGATAGAGTGCACGGCGGAGTGAGCGGGAGAAGATGGCAAGGATGCCATTAGGTGGCGGCGCAGTTCGTCTCCGGTGATGCTCTAGGCGCGGTGTGCGTTCGGAACTGGTTCTTCGCTCGAGAGCTTGGGCGCAATAATGGCGTGGAAGCGAGAGAGCGGAAGGATTTCTGTGAGGACGAAGAAGGCTACTTATAGCCGGAAATCCGTCAAGATACGTGCCAACGGCTATTTTGACCGTTGGATGATCAAAGCGTGTCACTCGCCGGAAAAACCGGGAAATGAAACGACAGGGTAATGATGGCTATCTCCTCGTTTCCCGTGAGAATCTGTCAGAGATACGTTACTGGGTTTCCCGCGTGAAACCCAAACGTCCCTTATGTCAGCATGAGTAAAGCGCTGACGTAGGAAGTTCCTTCTCCACGAAGGTTCGTGAGAGAAAAGCCGGATTTTCAGGATTCCGAGTTTCACGTTACCATCTCTTTTCAAAGAAGAATAAGAAGAATCAAGACTGCTGATCGAAATTACTCGGACAAAGTACATTTGGCGAAAGACGGCGAATCAGAGTTTTAATCCTTCTTGGGGGCTACTGTCGGATATATACCAAATAGGGGTATATCGGATGGTAGTCATAAGTGCCGGATTACCAGGGTGGCCCAAGTGGTAGTGGGCTATGGTCCATTGGGCAGCCCAGTAACCTGACGCACAGAAGCCGGATTCTAGAAGGACCCGGATCACGGCCCACGTGATCTGGCTTGGAGGAGAAGACGGATTCTTTACTTTCCAAGTTATAGTTACCGTAGTCTTCTAGGCTTCCTATTTTGTAAGCCCTAATCCGGCTATTATATAAAGCCGGACGGGAGATAAGATAAACAGAGAGGAAGCTATAGGCTAATTCGCCGAGAAGTTGATCCTCAGCGAATAGCTAGATCTAAACCTCACATTGTAATTCTATACACAGGCTTTAGCCCTGATTAGTGAGATTGCAGGAGTAGGAACGTCGTACTGTCGCGACGTACCGAACCTGGGTAAATCCTGTGTCCATTGCTCACCACGCGATCCCGTTACCCCACGTCTCTACCGTAGTCTCATGGCACCCCCGTCTATGAAAACTACTACGATGTCTCGACAATGGTTGTCATCTTTATTGTGTTAATAATTGACACACAAATACTTACATATAAATCATTATAAAAGAGGAGAATTTACCAAAATATGACAGGGATAATATTGATTTTCATCTTATTAATGAAGAGGAGGGATCCTCCAAAGTTCTTTCTATTGTTTCTGACAATAAACCAAGGTATGTGGAGAAGCTTCCTTTCAAGCCTCTCCCTCCTATAGAGAGTAAGAATAAGAAGAAGAGGAGTAAAAGGAGAGAGGTAACGGCATCTCACCCCTAAGCATGTTGCTCCCATTATAGTTTTTGATGAGTCTGAACTGGATGATCTTCCTATGCCTGTTATTTATGAAATTGATCATGATTGGGAGAAACACACTACTTTTTATATTGAAAATTTGTTTGGTACCAATTCTGAAAATGATGATAATAATTGTTGTACTATTAGTACCATCCATGTTCCATCTAATGATGATATAGAAAGCTCAAAACTTGTGGATGATGTGTTTCAAAATCCCTTTGCTATTAATGATTATATGCTTGATACATCTCCTCCTAGTAAAAATGATGATATGTTTACAAATGAACGCATTTTGGAAGACAACTATTTTATTAATTATGATTTCAATATGCCTCCAGTCTTTGATAATTATTATAAAGAAAGTTATAAAATAGGCTATAATTAAAATCATCCTCATGAAACTTGCCATAATTATGGTGGGATTACCCAAAACCATCTCTTTATTATGCAACTTGTGTATCATGTTCGAGTTCTCTATGATAATCCTACTCCCGTTGTTATTAATAAGAATGACTATGCTTATGTGGAGAATATTAATTCTTTTATGCATGTGGCTCATGATAAGAATTTTATATGTGATAGTTACATTGTTAATTTTATTCATGAATCTACTGACAGTTATTATGAGAGAGGGAAACATAATTTTATGCATCTCAATGATATCAAGTTTCCCCTCTTTATGTTGAATTTTTTGAAGTTGCACTGGTTTTGCTTTCCTATGCTTGTTGCTTGTGTTCTCATGACTTGTTTTTGTACAAGATGATTTTTCATAGGAACTGGGTTAGACTTAAATTTGTTTTATGTTTGCATGTTGATGTTCTCTTTTTCTTCAATTCATATTTCTCATGTGAGCATCTTCTCTAATTATCATGCCTAGCTAAAAGGCTTTAAAGAAAATCACTTCTTGGGAGATAACCCATGTTTTTTTTTTGCACTGGATTTCTCTGTTTTATTTATGTCAAGGGGTTGTATGCTTCTGTAGAAACTCCTTTCTATATTTCTTTTCATGTTTTAGTAATGCCAAGTAAATTTTCTGACGAAAGTTGGAGTTGGTTTTCGGATTTCTGTGCAGAAAACAGATTTATGCTGTCCACCATAAAACATCGTATAAAATCCTAGAAGATCAGAATTATCTGAATTTTTTTGTGCTTATTCCTCAGCTAATTATGCTACTTTTCTTAGTTGAACACTTTATATTTGAGCAATATAAGAGTTTCGAAAAAAAATTCATCTTCACCTATTGTCCTGTTTTGGCAGATTTCTGTCAATAATTGCATTTGCCTCTTAATCCTTTTTGCAGCCCTATGCAATGATTAGTGTTCATTATTTGTTATGAGATCTCCGTATGCACTTTGATCGCGGTGTAAAGGTGACAGTGTGTGCACCGTGTGGTTTAGCATTATATTTATATTTTGTGTTGGATAACCTTATGAAATTGTGGTGTTTGCGTGGAACCATCTGGGTCCTACGGTGATAGCATGGGGGGTTATTTAGTTGGGAAAGTGCTTACTCTGAGGAGTGATGTTAAATCCCTATGCATGGATTAGTGTTGTTATTCGACCGAATAGTGGTTAAGAGTAGCATATTGAGAGAAGATATCTAGTTATTCATTTATATGATCATTGTTGAGAGTGTCCTCTAGTGAAAGTAGGAGCCCTAGGCCTTATTTCCAAGCATTGAAACACCTTTTTCCGCCTGTTCTGCTACATGTTTTCTTGCTGCCATTTTTATTTCATATTGTTATTATCACTTATTATCATCCATATTACTTGCATTTTACTCTCTCTTCGCCGAACTAGTGCACCTATACAACTGACAATTGTATTAGGTGTGTTGGGGACACAAGAGACTTCTTGTATCTTGATTGCAAGGGTTGCTTGAGAGGGATATCTTTGACCTCTACCTCCCTGAGTTCGTTAAACCTTGGACGATCCACTTAAGGGAAACTTGCTGTTGTTCTACAAACCTCTGCACTTGGAGGCCCAACACTGTCTACAAGAATAGAAGCGTGCGTAGAAATCACCGGCCCACAATCTAGGGAATCCATCACGACCTAGTCGTCAACCTCGATCGCCGCCACCCGAGACGGACGGTCGGCATTACTTTTGCTTTTTCTTTCCGTAGCTCTGCCAGATTCCTCCTCCCAATTGTCAAGCGTCGAGCTCTACATACCCACCAATATGCGACCCGTCCCCTGAACAAGACACATCGCAGAGCCACTCGTGTTCGAGGAAGTTGGGGCGCCCGTCGAAATATCCACCTGTGCCGAGGACACCAGTGCCCCCAACGTCTTGAACACATCCCCCTCCAGGGTCAGGTTGGACCCGTATTGGGTAAACATAGAAGCCGGGAGAGCCACCTTGGTGCCCAACGAGTATTCGTCCCCATGAACTGGTGAGACGAGGGCACAGTCCCTCCTGTCCTCCTCTAGGGCAGCCAACGGAACCGAGCGATGGCCACCTCCTTTCCCCTTGTCAGTCGGCTGCACCAGGGACAGTTTGCTTTTCTTCCGATGGCGACCGTTCCAGTCCTCCTCTTCCTCCTTCGAGCTCGCCTCCGAGTCCTCCCCACCGTCATCTTCATGCCCGTCATTAGGAGGTGGAGGGGGCGGAAGCGGCTCCTCAGTCTCCCCATCTTCCTGCCCGCGCATGAACTGAATTTTGTACCCTAGAGGTTAACAAAGATAACTATGGAGGGCTTCGGCCGCGCGGGTTTCTAGCAGGCAAACTTCATCAAAATAGGCACAGACTCATCACTCAACAGGTCGAGCTTCACCTCCAGGGGGCAACCCAACTCCAGAGTACTTCCCGCCAGCAACTTCTCACCTCTCAGCCGACCCGGGACGTCATGAAGGTGGACCCAAACTTCCTCCAGAGATTTCATGGCCAGAGGGTCCCCCGCTGCCTCGAACACTACGGCCCTGCACTTTTACCTAGGAAGCACCAGCCCGCCCCCACGGGTTGCCATCCTCATCAGCTCCTTAGAAGGGAAACAACTCGAGTAGTCAGAGTCGCTCAGCTGTTTCACCTGCCAGTTCCAGGAATCATCAACCAAGTCCTGTAATTCCTCCTCCACTTGCGCAACGGACAGGGAGCCCTTTTCGATGAACACCGTAGCCCCGTTAGCCACAGGTTTCTTGAGATTCTCCTCAGGGATGAACACGTGAAAGAACCCCCTTCCTTGCTCCCCAAAACCCATCCAACGCAACTGCGGGCCAGCGTCCCCTCGGCCACATGGCAGATTGGTGCCCTTTGGTGTTGCATTTGAGGCATAACTGATCCCCCGTGCACGATGTATGCACATGACCCGGCTGCCCGCACTTGTAACGGAGGATATTCTGAGAAGCAGCAACTGTCGGCGGAGGGCCCCCCCCCGACGACCCACTTGGATGGGAGCAGCGCCCCCTGCACGCGGAGGCCGCTATCCCGAGGGCAAATTTCTGCCAAGATCACGCCCCCGCAGATAAGAGCGAGGGGGCGCCCTCTGCCTATCCTCCTCCCGACACCCGCCCGCACAACGCCGATCTGCTCCTCTTCACGCACCCGCTGCTGACGGCGCTCTTCTTCAAGCTCGCGAGACATACGCTCCTCCAGCTCCGAGTAGAAGCGCTCCTCCATGGGCGCACCCTAGAACGTCCGCTTGCCACGCCAATCTCTGTCTTGTCTCCCCTCTCCATCTTGCGTCCACGAGCGGAGACGCGCCCGAGTGCGACAGACGAGCGTGCATACGACCCTTGGATCTACGGTTGTGGCGGCGGATATCAGAGGAGGAGGCTGGAAACCCTAGAAAGTTAGGCTTCCATCCGATCTCCAAATCCACTTATAAGGGGAGTGCTCCCCACCCCGGTCCTTCGCCTGGGCCCCACGACCACCCGTGAGACCACTCGCACCTCAGGCGGCCCAACAGGCCCAACAACAAGCCCTGCCCCAAACGAACGGGTACGTGGAGCGGACACTGACACAACCCCCAGGCCCAACGCACGAGGATCCAGCATCCCACACACCGCAAGGCCCAACAGCAACCCCAAACCCTAGATTCTCCTTCTCCGCTTCCGTCCTGGGCGACGGTGGCGGCGGCGGCGGCGACCCACTGTCTGCCCCCATCGGGATAGACAACTCGCCCACCATCACCACCGGGCTCCCCACCAAACCAGCATAGGTCAAGTACGGAACTACCGCCGCGAAAGGGAGCGGCAGGAAGTCAGCATCCACGAGCGCCCGCGGCGAACTAGGACCCATATGCGACGACGCCGGTGAAGGGGACCTCGATCCCGCGCCGGCGCACTCCCGCAGTGCCTCGACTAGGAAGTCACCCAACGTACCAGATCTCGCCGGGGAACCCGAGTCCATCAGTTCCCGCAGCTCACCCTCGTTGCACTCCTCGCAACGCATCTCCAACGAATCGCTTCCCGAGAAGGGGCCAGAGCGGGTCACCGACGAGCGCAGAGCGCGACGCCCCTTTGCGCCTGCTACCATCTCTCTCCATATTAATTACTTGCCACATCAGATTTTCTGCCTACGTGTCATTGATGTTACCACTTAGTTACTCCCCACTATGAGAAGTCGGGAGTCTTCCCGTAACTAAGAGTAGTATCATGATGTTGTTACTAGTCTATGTTACTATCTCCATAGTGGGGAGTAGCAATCATGCAAATATGCATTTATTAGGTTGTAGACACATAGTGCATTGAAATATGTGATGTGATGGTACCACTACCATCTCTCTCCGTATTAATTAATTGCCACGTCAGATTTTCTGCCTACGTGGCATTGATGTTACTACTTAGTTACTTCCCACTATGAGGCTAGTCACAATGGGAAGTAACATATACTAGTACATACAAGACTATGTTACCACCTCCATTGTGGGTAGTAACCAACATGTGGTGTCATGCAAAACTCTTTTAACTAGCTTGTAGACTCAAAGTGTCTTGGGATATGTGATGTTACAGTAACTAGCTATGTTAGGTCATCTGTAATGCTCCAGCATGTACCGTCTCTTAAATTGCCACGTAGAAATTTTGCTTAGGTGGAGGTCTATTAAATGAAAACGAGTGAAGAGCCGGCTCCTATTTAGTCTACGACTCTTGACACAGAAACCAAAAGAAATTGAGTGGCTTGACCAATTAGTGTGTGAGCTGTCTATGGAAAAGAGAAAATAGTTAAATGCCGTGGAAAAGATGGACACCACATGCACCGTATCTTAGTACCATAGGATGACGTGGAAATGTATTAGACACGGAAAAGCCGTTACGCATTGCGGAAGGCCTTACCACAACCCTCTCTTTTCTTATTAATTATGTGCTACTGATGGCTAGGTTGAGACTCCAGTGCAGAGTGTGTAGCTAGTGGCAAGCCTTCTTCCCCACGAGGGTGACTTGAGGGTTTATATCGAACTCTTGGGGAGCCAGTATTTCAGCAGTTGTCTTCCAAGCTTCCTCCAGGATCCTGCAAACAAGTAGAGAATTTTGTGCCCTCAACCTCACCAAGTGGTTGTCAAGCACAAGGTGTGAGACTTCTAAATTGCAATGCAAAACTGAAAGTAAATGTGCAATAATTAAATCTATTACTAAATGCAAATGAGAAAATAAATATGCAATGGATTGTTTTTGTATTTTTGTGATGCAAGTGGTGATGGAGATAATGTAAATTCGAATTGGAGATGCAAGTAAAATAAATTGCAGCAAAGTAACTAGAGTGTTTTCTTATATTTAAAATAGGACCGGGGTTCATGGTTTCACACTTGCATTCTCTCAAATAAAGTGGTAGACGGTGGACATAAAGAATTACATGTGAGATTACAATAACATGTTTAACATTGAGTACTTTCATATGGGCATCACGTCCTAGCATAGAGATCTCTACGGTCATATTGATCCCTCTTATACTCTACCAAGATGCGAAATAAATCATAACACCTCGATAATTAAGGAAAAACCAGAGTATAGCTTTAAGCAATGTGACATGAAGTTGAAGTAAGAATTTGCTAGATCTAGTCATGGAGATTGATTAGTGTCACTTCAAATCCCCGGTAACAAGGTACTCCTTTTTATCCCTAGTGAGGTAACTAAGAAAGGTTTAACAAAACCTAAGTGGATCGCTGAACTTCTGTCACTTTCACAGCACTAGCCACCCCCCGTTACTCCAACTAATGCACCCATCACCCCACACACGCTCTCAAGAGCTAGATTGATCAAATCCAGCAAATAAGAACGGGGTACATAAGATACATCTACTCAAATAACTCAAGAGAAACAATTGCAATCACAGATTAAATAACTCATAGAAAAGATCCACCGCATAGGAATTAGAACGGTGCCCGTAATCATGTGAGGCAGCTCATATGGATCTAATTAGTGAATCACATAGAGAGAGAGATACAAGTGCTACTTCCACAAACCCATAGCCCTGGGGTGGACTACTCCCTCTTCATAGAGATGTCGATGGTGATGACGTTGGAGTGGTAGGAGATCACACCGGCGGCGCCCCGCCGGAGTTTTCCCCCTCCAATCTGGAACTTCTAGTCTCTGTTTCGGTGTTTCGGCGGCGCTCTGCTTCGTAAGGGTACGGGGGACCCTTTTTATAGTCGGTTTTAGGTCAAGACGGAGTCGGTAAGTCGAAGATGGAAGGAATTGGGGCCACAGGGGCCAAAAGGGGGCCTCTCACGCGTCCAAGGAATCTGGCCGCGTGGAGGGTCCTCTTTTGGGCCTCCTTGCCCAACTATCGTGGATCCTTTGCCTGCAAGTCTTCTCCTTCCAAGAAAATGACCCCCGCAGATTTTCAGGTGATTTCGCGGAAGTTTGCCCCCTGAAACGTCAAAAATATAGAAAACGGGGTTTCTGACAGGCAGGGTTAATTCCATAAAAGTTGGGGGACTTTGTAATTTAACCCCAAAATACTATAAAACATTGAATTATACCCTTATATGATGCAATATGTAATAGAAAACCATGTGAAAATATGCAAAATTCATCTATGCATTTTACATGCATCAACATCCCCAAGCTTAACCCATGCTCGTCCTCGAGTATGAAGGTGATAAAACTAAGATGGGTTTTGCATATTGAAACAATCATGGGATATCAAGGAGGATTATTCATGCTACATATAATCAAATGATTAATACTAGAAATGAGTAGCAATATACAATTCATGTTGTAAGAAATATAAAATATGCAAGCAAAGATGCTTCATGAAAGTTCACAAAGTGTATAATGAAATAAAAGCACTATGGACCAAATGCATACACAAAATGAAAAATAAATCCTATATTGGTCAAAGAATAGCATAATGGAGAATAGAAAATATGGTGGACACTTTGGGGAAAATTGAGTAGAGGTAAAACATGATCAAGTCTTATTTAGTCTCTAAATTATTCAACTAAAATTACTAATTTAAATGTGGTATCCATTGATCTAGGACTCTCATTGCCCCTTTATCACTAGCATCTTAAAATTGTGAGTATTGAAGTAATGAGAATGACGAGGTGGTTGAAAGCCTCATGCCCCGTGAGTGTGAAAACCTACTCCGTGATTACTCAACTTAAGATTCCTAATAAGCTTTGTACAATCATAATAAGTATTAATGACATCATAGAGAACCGCAAGGAGGTACCTCTTGCCCCATGACATGGAAACAAGCCCATATTACAATGACAAGATGAACAAACGGAGTAGACTCATCATCCTTTTTATTTCCATTCACTATTATGCATAGCTTCTTATTTTCTTATAGGATGTGTTGTAGAGTCACTCAAGCTGTAAGTAAATTTCCAACATGATAAAGCATGGCTTGAGTTAGCGGCCCAATGCGTTTCTCTAGTCATATAGATACTTACTCATCAAAACTTACTATTCCTCTATTTCATTTCGGCATGGCAGGAGTCCAAAAACAAAAGTACATGATATCAACCAAATGTAAATTTTTTGTGCAATGTTGAAAGCTTTCCGGTGATACACGTTTATAGCTAGCTCCCAACCACACACTTGTCAAACGCAAAACTTGTGGCTCCCATTATTGGGTCATGTTTATTAGATGCATAAAAAGTAAAGTGTGCCTTCAAAAGTTCGTGAGAGTCCTATCCCAAACTCCAGTATCTCAATCTCATATAAAATGATGGTGGCGGTCTTATCAAAACAAAAATAAAAACAAAAACTAGACGCTTCAAGTCTCTACGATAAATGCTTTGCTTAGAAAAACAGAAAGTAGACGTGTGCTAACCAAAAGAGTGTAGCTCCAGTGGGATGTTCATCACATCCCCAAGCTTATGGATTTCACCATTCTTGGATTTCTAGAGGCGCAGCTCCTCTATTCCTTGTGAAAAAACTTCACAAAACATGTTTCTCCCATTCTTTTTCTGTGGGGTGAGATTAGCAAGGACAAACAAATCACATGCTTGCTGTGCAAAAGTCCAAATAAAATGCTCCAGTAGATAGACAATAAGGTTCATTATGTTGTATGTTCACTCTCTTGCTTGAAAGAATCATGGAAATTCGATTCCCAAGCCCAAAGAGTGCATAAAACAAAAGAAGGCAGAATCTGTTCAGAAAAGCAGCAGCAGCAAAACGAACGTTTTTCCCTAAGCTAGACTCGTCAAAAAATTAAGACAATTTTTGTGCTTACAGAGGATGAAAAGTTGCAGAACATACGAAAAAAATTAGCTCAATCCGACATACCAATAAAAAAGGTAAAATCATACGGTGAGCAGACTCGTGCTGAAACAGAAATTTCATGCACTAGGATAGCAACTTATAAGTCCAAATGGGTTTGACTTGACTCTTTATTGAAAACTCCAGAATTAAAACAAAAAAACTAATCTCTTGAGACAGCAAGAGGACACTAGGAAAATCCAAAAAAACAACCGGGTTGCCTCCCGTAAAACGCTTTCTTTATAGCCATATAGCTAGGCTTTACTTACTTGATAATCAAGAGGGATAAAGCTCATGAGGGAGCTTGTTCTTCAGCGTGTGTAACATCCCAAGTATGAAATATCCCTTAGAATGTTTTGTTCCTTGTTTTAATTCAAGCAATGCATCATGTCATCATCTCATTGCATTTGTTTTATTTTTGTTTGCATTGTTACTACCTGTTTTGCATCTGTTTTATCTTGTTTTCATAATCAAACCCAACCAATTTCGAATGGTTATTTTCATACTTGATCTGTTACAACTTTTGGAATAAAAATAACAAATAAAAACAACCATTTTTATCCCTTGTTAATCACCCATTAAATTGTTGGTTTAATCAAACCATTAATTCAAGCAATTACTCTAAATCATTTCAAATTCAAACCAATTCTCAAAATCAGTACCTTTTTGAATCCATGAAGTTCACCACAACTTTGTATTCTTTAAATCACTTTAAAACCCTAGGGGAAACCCTATTGAAATTGCTTTGTTTTTCTAATATTAAGTAATATTGGAAATTTCAATCAATTTGGTTTAATTTTAAAACAGCAAGCAAATATTTAAATTTTTGAAAACAAAAGCCACCAAGTGTGTGCTTTTGGTCTAATAAAACTCCCCAATTTTTTTCAAATTTTTCTATAAACTAAAACCTATCATTTTCTTCCAAAAGCAAAAGCTACAAAAAAAATAAAACAGAAAAATAAAAAAAAGGAGCAAAATCAGCGCGCGCGCGCGGCAGATAGCGCAGCCCAGCCCAACCTAGCCTACGCGCGCGCCACCCAGCCCACTCTACTCCCCCGTACCGCTTTGAAGATCGTGCTGATCTTCTTTCAGCAGTACGGCAGAGCATCGGAGGCATCCACCGCACCCCCGCGGCGACTCCGGCGTCCCCCCGTCGCTCTCCACTCCTATAAAACGGCCCTGGGGCACCCTGGAACCTAACCCTAGCCCCTAGGTTCTATCTCCCCTCTCCGCCGCCGTCAATCGCCTCCTCCCCGACGATTTCCTCCCCTGCTGCCACCTCGCCGGAATCCCCTCCTCTGAATCCATCAATGGCGCCTCCACCCTCGACTCCCACCTAGCCTCTGCTCTACTGAAATTAAACCGCCACCATCCCCTCTACGCTTTGGACACCCGAGCTCGCTCGGAGATCATCTACTTCCTCGACGCCGTCCACGACTTCTCCGCGGCCGCCGTCGTCATTCCCCGTCAGCACGCGTCACCGTCGACCAAATCCCGGTGAGTCACCGTCCTTTTTCCCCTCTCTCCCTTCTGCTGCATCCGCCTCGCACGCGTGCACGTTCTGCACCCGTCCAGCAACCACCGCAGCGATCACGTCCACGGTATTCTCCCGCCGGCGAGCAACAGCAGCTGCTGACAGATAGTTTCAGTCAGCGCTCGCGCGCAAGTTTCAGTTAACGGGGGGGGGGGGGACACCTTAACCTGTCCGCGTCGCTCTCTCTGTCAACCAACTGAACGCAGCGCAGCTGGTAGACACTCTCTGAATCTCGCGGCTGCTCTCGGGTTCGAATCCCGCAGCGCACAAACCTTTTTTCGGCTTTTCGCTTCAGCGCGCAGGCCCACCAGTCGGTGGCTGCCACTGCCACGCGTGCGTGCGCAGCGCCACGCTGTCCGCTGGCCCACAGGGCAGTGGCTGGGGTGTAGATCCAGTGCGGTAACAAAATGATTAAAACAAATCTGTTTAATTTCTATTTCTTTTTAAATAGCAGAATAAACAATAAACTTTAAAAATCAATAACTTTTAATCTGTAAGTCTAATAAATAAAAGTTATATATGTTTTCTGTTCAAAATTTAATAATCTTTCCAAATAACTTATTTGTGTTCTGTTTTGAGTTTTCAAAATGCATTTAAAATTCAAATTTGAATAATTCAAATATAATTTGTAATAATGCATAAATAATTCATACTAATTCCAAATAAGGCAAATAAAATATGTTTTTCATACCATTTTGAATATACTATTCAAATATAAAATTTAATTCATTGTTTGAATAATTTAAATTGCCTAAATAATTTAATACTTGTTTAATTCAATTAAAATTGATAAAATCATAACTTGCTTAATATAAAATAATTTTGAACATGCAAAATATGTTTTCAAACCACCAAAGTGTGAACTTTGCAAATGTGAATTTGAAATTATGGTTTGAACAAATAAAATTCAAATAATATTCAAACTTGTTTTAAATTCAATTAAAACTTGTTTAATATTGTTTAATTCATAATAAATTCATCCTAATTCAAATTTCAATATTTGAAACATGTAATCCAACTAAAATTTGATGTTCTTTTCAAATATAAATTTTGTTAATTGTTTTGCACACTTTAAATTGATGAAAACAATATTTGTTTGTGTGACATGTTTAAGTAACCAAATTTTCCAAACTTAGTAAATAATTTCCAAACTTGTTTTATTCCTTTTCCTTTTGCATCTATCATTGTTATTTGTTGTTATTTTGCTATTGCTATCATGCATGCATCATGCTAACAACTTTCACATAATAATTAATTGTAAATCATTTGTTTCCAATTAATTCAATGGATCTTTTCCATATGCAATCCAATTGCATATGGGTCCATTTAAATTGTGTTATCTTGTTAGCTAATTTATTTTGATGCAACCATTAACTTGTCATGCATCATCTTGATTGTGCACAATGCCATGGCAATGATTGTTTACATTCCTGTTTTGTTTGTTTGCTTCTTCTCGAATAGACGACGACGTTGAGGCAGACGACCTTTACAGCACCCCTTCTGAGGATCTAGCTCAGTACCAGGCTGTTGAGTTTGCAGGCAAGTTATCACTCACATGAACCATTGTGTTCCTTTCAACCCTGGTTACCGATATTTTCCGTTGTCTATATCTTGCTAGCCTTAGTGGTAGATGTTTCTGTTACGAACCTATCACATGAATCCTTGAACCCTGATATTGCCTCACCACCCCTCCTACAACCCTGTTGATTGAGCCAGTGTCTTACTAGCATGCTTAGGTTGTTTTGCTCGAGTCTGTTACCCGTTACTTTCAGTTACTATTTCATTATGTTCTGGGGGCTCGATGTTAATCAATCAATCTATCATGCTAATGTTATTACTGTTAATAATAATTTGATGATAAGGCACCGGCAGGAGGCCCTGTGTGGTTTTGAGGCCTGCTAGTGTCGACCCTAATAGGAAAAGGGTCTTGTCTACTGATCCATGATGAGCGCACTACCCGCATGTGGGAAGCGAGTATGGGCGCCCCCCTCAATTTGATTCGATTCGCATCTCGTCCAAATCATCTCATTTAGTTCGTGCTTTCTATTTGCCGCATGCATGTTTTTGCGAGCCCAGCGCAGGGTGGAACTTTTGTAGTCGGCATATAGGGGGACACGTTCTTAGAGTGCTATGAGGGTCCATTTTCTTCTGGGCTCGATTAGCCGTGCGCCCAAGGTGCTTTGGGCTTGATGCGGAGAAGAGTTGAGTTGTGTTGAGTGCCCCACTTGGTGGGAGGCATCCCATCTGGCGGGTTATTCATACGTGTACGACCAAATTGGTGCAACCCTGCAGGGATAATCTTCTCGAGAAGCCGTGTTTTCCGCGGTTATGGACTACTTGGTGAAAGTACTGGCTAACAAGTACTCAGGACAACTTAAACCTAATGATTCACAATCTCACACCCCATGATTACAATTTGACTAGTAATAGGATTATTGTCACAATAACTTGTTTCATCTTAATCCAACTGTGTGAGTTATCCTCGGATTGCTTCTTTGGATAAGGGGCGAGATCCAGGATAGGTTTGTTTGATGTTATCTTTCAGTTGGTTACAACACTCGATCTTATCCCCTTTCTGATAGTTGGAAGTGATAGAATCTCTGTAGTTGGTTAGTGCAGCCAGTTGCAGCATCTTATATATCCCCTTCTTTCCGTTGAACCAAGTCATCTGTGCTTGTGTTGACGGGCTATACTTTGGTGAACTGTGAGTCTTGCTTGCCAGTACTTGGATGTACTGACCCCGTTGGGGCTGTGGTTTACGCAGACTACGACTACGGCTACGATGACCACCAGGATGGCTACTTCGTGGAGTTTGACGAGACTGCAGACGAGTAGATAGCTGGACCAGGGCTGGATCCAGGACCTACGTGGATGGGCTTCGTCTTCTTTATTTTCTCCGGCTTCTTAAGCCTGTTGGATTTGTCTGTACTCAGACACCTTTGATTGCTTCCGCTGATGTAATGAATGCTATGTTGGGACATGTGTCCTCTGGATGATTGTATTTGCTATCTCTGCCTTAGTGAAGGCCAGTTGCAACCTTATTTCAATCTTTTGTGTCCTAGAGATAAGTTGTGATCATCATTCGTTCAAAGCTGTTGACGTACCGTGCGTGATTGATATGAAGTACGTCGACAGTAGTGCCTATGACTTCTAGTGGATAGTTTACATCGACGGTGGAATAGCAGGGCTTGTGTTGTCGCGCATAAGCGCAGGCCTACCAGGAAGCTGGGACGTGGGAGCATTTATGCCCCATAATCCAAGCACCTGCTATCCAGTTCGTACGATGAGTATCCCTTAGAAGCCAGGGTGCGACAAATGGTATCAGAGCCTGTCTGCCTGTAGGATCCCTTTTTACTGGTCGCAGTTGAGTCTAGAAACTATTTTGTAGCTATATAGGAAAAATGAAACGTGAGAGTAGGAATTCTGCCATTTTTCTTCTTTCCCCACCCACCCACCCTTTTTCTGGTAAGGAAGTGCAACGTTGTTTTCTGTTCTCACCTAAACTTTCAAGTTAGGATTTCACGTGTTTTGGGTTCTCCTTAGTACCTCAGAACTTTTGGTCAAGAGTTTCCCGATGTTGCTTCGATGTCACGTTCTTTTCAACATCCTTATCGTCCGTTGAACCTTGTTGTTGTTTTCCACATCCTTGTTCTTCTACCGGAGTCTAATCAAAACTTCCCCGATCATCTGCAGATGGATCTCAGGTTCTACCCGCAGGTGGTTCGGATGACTCGCTGTGAGAGCACCGCCGGTTATCCGGAGATGCTGAGAGACATGGTTACCTATCTGGGGTTCCATTGGGCACCAGAGTACCAGGTCTACGAGCAGCAGCGAGAGTTTGACCAGACCTGCTACCGGGCTATCGTCTACATTCTGTCAGATGATGGCAGGAGCATTGTCCACCGCTACGAGGCAGTAGGTTCCACAGTGGATATGGCCGTGCAGCAGGCAGCGTACGTGAGTCTCACCGTTCTCCGTGCTGACTACTGGGGGTTTGATGATTCCATGTATCGTCACATCCCCCGTGGTTACATCACGGCAGCGGGAGTTCACTTCACCCTCCACAGCAACCTGGATACCTACGAGTCTGATAGCTCCAGGCTGCACACCACTGCTCAGTTCGTGAGGCACAGTGACGCAGTTGCTTCCACACTTTCTCAGGAGTTAGCCTCAGTCAGGGAGCAGCTCCACCTTGCTCTCACCCGTCTGGCGACGTACACCACAGAATTTGTTGGAGACGAGCGCTTTGCACGTATCGTTCAGACAGCTGGGTTACCGCTGCCAGATGCTGGAGGTTACGAGCCGATCAGAGGCCCACTTCTCGACCTCGGAGCTGGTTACACAGGGATTCCCCGCTATGGAGCACAGGGAGACGACGCTTTCTACTTCACCACACCGAGGGTTGCTCTCAGGGCAGTCCCGCTCTACGTGGATCGTCGTCATACCTACTTCCGTGGGATTCCTCCGCACCGTATCTCTCGTCGTACTACTCACCGCCGTCCTGCGTGATGAGCATGGGAGTACCGATGTATCCATTCCTAGCTATGTTTAGTTATCCTTGTAATTTGAACCATGTATTGGTCTGTTGGATATTTTGATGTATTTGAACATGTGATGATGTACCTGTTGGTTATCTATTCATGCGTCGGAATAATCTATCTTTCGGTTACCAAGTCTATCCTTTTTCTGTTGTTGTGCTAAAATGCATTTCTGTTCAGGATGCCTCCAACCAGGAACAACCCGCCTCCGCCACCATCAATGGGGGAACTGTTAGCTCAGATGACCCAAGTGGTGACACAGATGGCCCAGATCCAGGCAAACCAGCACAACAACCAGAATGCTCCGCGAGTCAGCATCAAGGAGTTTCTGAGCATGGGGCCGAGAGCTTTCGTGGCAACACGTGAGCCTCTGGATGCTGATGACTGGATCAGGGAGATCAACAGGGCTCTGGAGATAGCTCATGTTGCTGAGGAAGATAAGGTCAAGTATGCCACCTACCTACTGAAGGGTCAGGCAGCTACTTGGTGGGAGAACTACCAGACCATGAGAGCTGGCTATCCTATCACCTGGGGATGTTTCAAGGATGCCTTCCTGAAGCACCACATTCCAGATGGTCTCATGGAAAGGATGCGTGAGGAATTCTGCTCTCTCAGACAGGGCAAGCTGGACGTCCTCGGCTACCAGAACGAGTTCAATCGTCTTGCTCGATACGCTGGTGACGAGGTGTCCACTGAAGCCAACAAGATGGCAAGGTTCCGCCGAGGTTTTAACCCGGAACTGAAGTACGCTCTCACCAACATCAAGTGCAAGGACTTCGTGGAGCTCGTGAACACCGCGCTCAATGAGGAGAATGGGCGCAAAGCGTTCGAAGAGTCCCGCAAGCACTCGCGTGAGGGTGGTTCCTCCTCCAACATGACCACCCCTCCGCAGAAGCGCCGCATCTGGGTGCCAAATGGTGCTGTCACTCGGGCTCCAAATGCCCAAGCTTCTCCAGGCTTTGGTCCCCGCCCACCCAACCCATCTCAGATGCAGGGTCAGAGGATTCCAATGGGGCAGCCAAGGCCGGGTCCTCCTCGTGTCGTCACTTGCTTCAAGTGTAAGGAGACTGGACACTACGCTGATAAGTGCACTCAGAGGCAGCTACCTCCACCTCCTCGCCCCAACAACCAGGCAATGGTTCGTGCTCCCCCGGCTAAAGCCTTCAACTCCAACAAGAGGCCTGTCGGGAGGACCGCGAGGGTGAACCATATCAAGGCCGACAAAGCTGAGGAAGCTGCTGACGTCGTTCTCGGTATATTACCCGTAAACTCTATTCCAGCTAAAGTGTTGTTTGATACCGGAGCATCGCATTCTTTTGTGTCAAAGATATTTGCAAAAGCATACAACCTAGTTCTGGTTCCGCTAAGTAATCAAATGACTGTTCACTCTCCGGGACCGCAAATGTTGACATCCAAGATAAGCATGGACAATGAGATCTTAATTGGAGGTCGCATATTCCTTGCTTCACTCATGTTGCTGGGAAATTTTGACATTGATGTCATTCTGGGTATGGATTGGTTGAAGACCCACAAAGCTAAAATTGACTGTGCTCAAAAGTCAATAACTCTCTCCCACACTTCAGGCCAGATAGTCTATTCTCCTTATGGATCAAGTTCTGTTCAGCTGTTCAACCTAGATGCCAAACCCCTTCCTGCAATTGAAAATGTTCCGATGGTTTGTGAATTCCCTGACGTCTTTCCAGAAGAGTTGCCAGGGATGCCTCCGGACAGAGCAGTTGAGTTCGTGATCGAGCTTGAGCCAGGTACTGCTCCAATCTCTAAGCATCCATACAAGATAGCTCCTCCTGAACTGAAATTGTTGAAGGAGCAAATCGATATGTACATGGAGAAAGGTTACATTCAGCCTAGTTCCTCCGCTTGGGGTTGCCCAACTCTGTTTGTTGCCAAGAAGGATCAAACAAAAAGACTCGTGGTTGACTACCGTCCTCTCAACGAGAAAACCATCAAGTACAAGTATCCAATTCCTCGTATCGATGATCTTTTTGATCAACTTGCTGGAGCCTCAATATTCTCAAAGTTGGACTTGAGGATGGGTTACCATCAAATAAAGATCAGAAAGGAGGATATTCCAAAAACAGCCTTCACCACTCGTTACGGTCTATATGAATACACCGTCATGTCCTTTGGTCTCACCAATGCACCGGCAACGTTCTCAAGACTCATGAATTCTGTCTTCCATGAATACCTCGACAAGTTCGTTGTGGTATATCTCGATGATATTCTAGTCTACTCCAAATCAGAGGAAGAGCATGGAGAACACCTTCGTCTCACTCTCATGAAACTTCGCGAGCATCGTCTATATGCCAAGTTTTCCAAATGTGAGTTCTGGATTCCAGAAGTTGCATATCTTGGTCATATAATCTCTGCCAAAGGCATAGCCATTGACCCGGAAAAGGTTAAGGCAATTGTTGATTGGAAACCCCCTAAGACGGTGAAGCAAGTCAGAAGTTTTCTTGGCTTGGCTAGCTATTGCCGTCGTTTCGTCCAAAACTTTTCTAAGATTGCCAAACCTCTCACTGATCTCACAAAGAAGGACAAAAGGTTCGTTTGGACTCCACAATGTGATGAGAGTTTCAACCTCCTGAAGACTAAACTCACTTCCACACCTGTTCTGGTTGGCCCAGATACTACCAAACCTTTCCAGATATTCTGTGATGCATCTCTCCAAGGCCTAGGAGCAGTTCTTATGCAAGAACGTCAAGTTGTGGCTTATGCTTCACGTTAGTTGAACCCACATGAGCAAAACTATCCCACACATGATCTTGAACTTGCAGCAGTTGTATTTGCCCTCAAGAAATGGAGACAATACTTGTTGGGTAACAAAACTGAAATCTTTTCCGATCATAAGAGTCTGAAATACATCTTCACTCAGCCAGATCTGAACCTCAGGCAAAGGAGATGGATTGAGAAGATTAAAGACTTTGATCTCACCATTTCTTACACTCCAGGCAAGGCTAATGTTATGGCCGATGCTCTCAGTCGCAAATCCTATTGCAATAATCTCATGATCATGGAAAGCCAACCTCCACTTCATGAAGAATTCCAGAAGCTGAACCTTGGTCTTGTCCCTGAAGGATACCTTGCTAGCTTGACAGCCAGTCCAACTCTCGAGGACAAGATTCGTTCTGAACAACTTCGTGATACTGAAATCAAGAAGATTGTGGAGCACATCAAGGAAGGCAATGATAAATTCAAGTCTTTCTCAATTGATGACAAGGGAACGGTGTTCTTCGAAGGACGCATTGCAGTTCCTCAGATTCAAAGTCTCAAGGATATCATTCTCAAGGAGGCTCATGAAACTACTCTCTCCATCCACCCTGGAAGTACAAAGATGTACCAGGATCTCAAGACTCTGTATTGGTGGCCTGGCATGAAACGTGAAATTGCTCAATACGTTTCTGAATGCGACGTTTGTCAACGTGTTAAGGCAGTCCATCAGAAAACAGCAGGTCTACTCCGACCTCTGAAAATTCCTGAGTGGAAGTGGGGCATGATTGAAATGGACTTCGTTACTGGGTTTCCAAAGTCCAAAAAGGGCAACGATGCAATCTTCGTTGTTATTGATCGTCTCACTAAGGTAGCTCACTTCTATGCTGTAAAGGAAACTATCTCAGCTAGCCAGTTAGCAGAGCTCTACACAGCAAAGGTTGTTCCTCTTCATGGTGTTCCATTGGAAATAAGCTCAGACCGTGGAAGTATTTTCACTTCTCATTTCTGGAAGAGTTTTCAAGAAGCATTGGGCACCAAACTTCTGTTCAGCACAGCTTATCACCCTCAGTCTCAGGGGCAAGTCGAAAGAGTCAATCAGATTCTCGAGGATATGCTCAGAGCATGTGGTCTCTCCTTTGGCATGAAATGGGAGGATTGCCTTCCATATGCTGAATTCTCCTACAACAACAGCTACCAGGCAAGCCTAGGCATGGCACCATTTGAGGCACTGTATGGTCGCAGATGCAGGAGTCCAATCAATTGGTCTGGAGCTGGTGAACGTTCACTCTTGGGCCCTGACATTGTTAAGGAAGCCGAGGAGAAAGTTCGTATCATTCGTGACAATCTCAGGATTGCTCAATCTCGTCAGAAGAGCTATTATGATAGCAAGCACAGGGATATGACCTATGCACCTGGTGATAAGGCATATCTCCGTGTAACTCCCCTCAGAGGCACTCATCGTTTTGGTGTGAAAGGAAAGCTTGCACCAAGATACATTGGTCCTTTCAACATTCTTTCAAGACGGGCAGAAAATGCTTATCGTCTTGAACTTCCAGAAAAACTATCCAAAGTGCACGATGTGTTCCACGTGTCACAGCTCAAGAAGTGTTTCAAAGATCCAGATCGTGCAGTTGATCATGATTCCATTGAACTGCAAGATGATCTATCTTATGAGGAGCACCCTATTCGTATTCTCGATGAGACCGAGCGTAAGACTCGCAACAAGAGCACCAAGTTCTTGAAAGTGCAATGGTCGCATCATTCCGATAAAGAGGCAACGTGGGAGACCGAAGAGGATCTTCGCAAGAAGTATCCGGACCTTTTCCCATCTCAGTAAGGAATCTCGGGGCGCGATTCCTTCAAGGGGGGGCGTTTTGTAACATCCCAAGTATGAAATATCCCTTAGAATGTTTTGTTCCTTGTTTTAATTCAAGCAATGCATCATGTCATCATCTCATTGCATTTGTTTTATTTTTGTTTGCATTGTTACTACCTGTTTTGCATCTGTTATATCTTGTTTTCATAATCAAACCCAAACAATTTCAAATGGTTATTTTCATACTTGATCTGTTACAACTTTTGGAATAAAAATAACAAATAAAAACAACCATTTTTATCCCTTGTTAATCACCCATTAAATTGTTGGTTTAATCAAACCATTAATTCAAGCAATTACTCTAAATCATTTCAAATTCAAACCAATTCTCAAAATCAGTACCTTTTTGAATCCATGAAGTTCACCACAACTTTGTATTCTTTAAATCACTTTAAAACCCTAGGGGAAACCCTATTGAAATTGCTTTGTTTTTCTAATATTAAGTAATATTGGAAATTTCAATCAATTTGGTTTAATTTTAAAACAGCAAGCAAATATTTAAATTTTTGAAAACAAAAGCCACCAAGTGTTTGCTTTTGGTCTAATAAAACTCCCCAATTTTTTTCAAATTTTTCTATAAACTAAAACCTATCATTTTCTTCCAAAAGCAAAAGCTACAAAAAAAAATAAAACAGAAAAAAAAGGAGCAAAACCAGCGCGCGCGCGCGGCAGATTGCGCAGCCCAGCCCAACCTAGCCTACGCGCGCGCCACCCAGCCCACTCTACTCCCCCGTACCGCTTTGAAGATCGTGTTGATCTTCTTTCAGCAGTACGGCAGAGCATCGGAGGCATCCACCGCACCCCCTCGGCGACTCCGGCGGCCCCCCGTCGCTCTCCACTCCTATAAAACGGCCCTGGGGCACCCTGGAACCTAACCCTAGCCCCTAGGTTCTATCTCCCCTCTCCGCCGCCGTCAATCGCCTCCTCCCCGACGATTTCCTCCCCTGCTGCCACCTCGCCGGAATCCCCTCCTCTGAATCCATCAATGGCGCCTCCACCCTCGACTCCCACCTAGCCTCTGCTCTACTGAAATTAAACCGCCACCATCCCCTCTACGCTTTGGACACCCGAGCTCGCTCGGAGATCATCTACTTCCTCGACGCCGTCCACGACTTCTCCGCGGCCGCCGTCGTCATTCCCCGTCAGCACGCGTCACCGTCGACCAAATCCCGGTGAGTCACCGTCCTTTTTCCCCTCTCTCCCTTCTGCTGCATCCGCCTCGCACGCGTGCACGTTCTGCACCCGTCCAGCAACCACCGCAGCGATCACGTCCACGGTATTCTCCCGCCGGCGAGCAACAGCAGCTTCTGACAGATAGTTTCAGTCAGCGCTCGCGCGCAAGTTTCAGTTAACGGGGGGGGGGGGGGAACACCTTAACCTGTCCGCGTCGCTCTCTCTGTCAACCAACTGAACGCAGCGCAGCTGGTAGACACTCTCTGAATCTCGCGGCTGCTCTCGGGTTCGAATCCCGCAGCGCACAAACCTTTTTTCGGCTTTTCGCTTCAGCGCGCAGGCCCACCAGTCGGTGGCTGCCACTGCCACACGTGCGTGCGCAGCGCCACGCTGTCCGCTGGCCCACAGGGCAGTGGCTGGGGTGTAGATCCAGTGCGGTAACAAAATGATTAAAACAAATCTGTTTAATTTCTATTTCTTTTTAAATAGCAGAATAAACAATAAACTTTAAAAATCAATAACTTTTAATCTGTAAGTCTAATAAATAAAAGTTATATATGTTTTCTGTTCAAAATTTAATAATCTTTCCAAAGAACTTATTTGTGTTCTGTTTTGAGTTTTCAAAATGCATTTAAAATTCAAATTTGAATAATTCAAATATAATTTGTAATAATGCATAAATAATTCATACTAATTCCAAATAAGGCAAATAAAATATGTTTTTCATACCATTTTGAATATACTATTCAAATATAAAATTTAATTCATTGTTTGAATAATTTAAATTGCCTAAATAATTTAATACTTGTTTAATTCAATTAAAATTGATAAAATCATAACTTGCTTAATATAAAATAATTTTGAACATGCAAAATATGTTTTCAAACCACCAAAGTGTGAACTTTGCAAATGTGAATTTGAAATTATGGTTTGAACAAATAAAATTCAAATAATATTCAAACTTGTTTTAAATTCAATTAAAACTTGTTTAATATTGTTTAATTCATAATAAATTCATCCTAATTCAAATTTCAATATTTGAAACATGTAATCCAACTAAAATTTGATGTTCTTTTCAAATATAAATTTTGTTAATTGTTTTGCACACTTTAAATTGATGAAAACAATATTTGTTTGTGTGACATGTTTAAGTAACCAAATTTTCCAAACTTAGTAAATAATTTCCAAACTTGTTTTATTCCTTTTCCTTTTGCATCTATCATTGTTATTTGTTGTTATTTTGCTATTGCCATCATGCATGCATCATGCTAACAACTTTCACATAATAATTAATTGTAAATCATTTGTTTCCAATTAATTCAATGGATCTTTTCCATATGCAATCCAATTGCATATGGGTCCATTTAAATTGTGTTATCTTGTTAGCTAATTTATTTTGATGCAACCATTAACTTGTCATGCATCATCTTGATTGTGCACAATGCCATGGCAATGATTGTTTACATTCCTGTTTTGTTTGTTTGCTTCTTCTCGAATAGACGACGACGTTGAGGCAGGCGACCTTTACAGCACCCCTTCTGAGGATCTAGCTCAGTACCCGGCTGTTGAGTTTGCAGGCAAGTTATCACTCACATGAACCATTGTGTTCCTTTCAACCCTGGTTACCGATATTTTCCGTTGTCTATATCTTGCTAGCCTTAGTGGTAGATGTTTCTGTTACGAACCTATCACATGAATCCTTTAACCCTGATATTGCCTCACCACCCCTCCTACAACCCTGTTGATTGAGCCAGTGTCTTACTAGCATGCTTAGGTTGTTTTGCTCGAGTCTGTTACCCGTTACTTTCAGTTACTATTTCATTATGTTCTGGGGGCTCGATGTTAATCAATCAATCTATCATGCTAATGTTATTACTGTTAATAATAATTTGATGATAAGGCACCGGCAGGAGGTCCTGTGTGGTTTTGAGGCCTGCTAGTGTCGACCCTAATAGGAAAAGGGTCTTGTCTACTGATCCATGATGAGCGCACTACCCGCATGTGGGAAGCGAGTATGGGCGCCCCCCTCAATTTGATTCGATTCGCATCTCGTCCAAATCATCTCATTTAGTTCGTGCTTTCTATTTGCCGCATGCATGTTTTTGCGAGCCCAGCGCAGGGTGGAACTTTTGTAGTCGGCATATAGGGGGACACGTTCTTAGAGTGCTATGAGGGTCCATTTTCTTCTGGGCTCGATTAGCCGTGCGCCCAAGGTGCTTTGGGCTTGATGCGGAGAAGAGTTGAGTTGTGTTGAGTGCCCCGCTTGGTGGGAGGCATCCCATCTGGCGGGTTATTCATACGTGTACGGCCAAATTGGTGCAACCCTGCAGGGATAATCTTCTCGAGAAGCCGTGTTTTCCGCGGTTATGGACTACTTGGTGAAAGTACTGGCTAACAAGTACTCAGGACAACTTAAACCTAATGATTCACAATCTCACACCCCATGATTACAATTTGACTAGTAATAGGATTATTGTCACAATAACTTGTTTCATCTTAATCCAACTGTGTGCGTTATCCTCGGATTGCTTCTTTGGATAAGGGGCGAGATCCAGGATAGGTTTGTTTGATGTTATCTTTCAGTTGGTTAAAACACTCGATCTTATCCCCTTTCTGATAGTTGGAAGTGATAGAATCTCTGTAGTTGGTTAGTGCAGCCAGTTGCAGCATCTTATATATCCCCTTCTTTCCGTTGAACCAAGTCATCTGTGCTTGTGTTGACGGGCTATACTTTGGTGAACTGTGAGTCTTGCTTGCCAGTACTTGGATGTACTGACCCCGTTGGGGCTGTGGTTTACGCAGACTACGACTACGGCTACGATGACCACCAGGATGGCTACTTCGTGGAGTTTGACGAGACTGCAGACGAGTAGATAGCTGGACCAGGGCTGGATCCAGGACCTACGTGGATGGGCTTCGTCTTCTTTATTTTCTCCGGCTTCTTAAGCCTGTTGGATTTGTCTGTACTCAGACACCTTTGATTGCTTCCGCTGATGTAATGAATGCTATGTTGGGACATGTGTCCTCTGGATGATTGTATTTGCTATCTCTGCCTTAGTGAAGGCCAGTTGCAACCTTATTTCAATCTTTTGTGTCCTAGAGATAAGTTGTGATCATCATTCGTTCAAAGCTGTTGACGTACCGTGCGTGATTGATATGAAGTACGTCGACAGTAGTGCCTATGACTTCTAGTGGATAGTTTACATCGACGGTGGAATAGCAGGGCTTGTGTTGTCGCGCATAAGCGCAGGCCTACCAGGAAGCTGGGACTTGGGAGCATTTATGCCCCATAATCCAAGCACCTGCTATCCAGTTCGTACGATGAGTATCCCTTAGAAGCCAGGGTGCGACAGCGTGCCCCTCTTCCTTGGGAAGTGCTCCATGCTTTTCTTGTGAGGGAACTGAAACTTGAAATTCCCTTCCTTGGAGTCTATGATTGCACCTGTAGTACGAAGAAAAGGTCTACCCAAAATAATAGGACTAGGGGATTTATCCCCGATATCCATAATAATGAAATCAACGGGTACGAAAGTCATGTGCAATTCAATCATAACATCTTTTACTTGTCCTACAGAATGTTTGGTAGAGTTATCAGCAAGGACAAATTCACTTGAGCACTTTTCTAAATTTTCTAGTTCTAGCAATTCATATAATTCTTTAGAGAGTACCGATACACTAGAACCTAGATCTAACATAGCATGGTGAATTTCTTTTCCAATTGAAACTAGCACCTTGGGGATCCATGCATCCCCAAGCTTATGAGGTATCATGGCCTCATTCTTGTACCTAGAAATTTTTTCTTTCAAGACATGATTAGCAATATAAGATCCAAAGCCAGGTTGATTAACATTTATAGTGGGATCACTAGCAAATTTTTGTAGAATAGCAATAAGTTCTTGCAAGCTACTTTTTTCTAAATCAAGCAATGGATCCTTAATTTCAGTAAGCTTCATAATTTCCTCTACTTTACTCTCTAATTTAGCTAGCATGCTTGATTCATGAGGACTAATTTCATCTTTGCTAGCAAGATAAGACATATATGGAAGTAAATATCCAGGGTACTTCACTATTTCATTCAAAGTTTCTTCTAAGCTAGTAGGGACAAGCTCACTTGTATTCTCAGCAATATAATCAATATTTTCAATAATAGGAGCAGCAATAGTAATAGAATTCATTCCTACACTAGGTTGTGCTTGTGGCTTTCCTGCTGACATGCTTAATAGAGTTGCTTGATTATCAGCTAATTTTGACAATGCTTTATCTAAATTCGAAGATTGAAGTTGCAATCCTTTAATATCACTACTAATGGATGCAATAGACTTATTTAACTCATGTATCATAGCATTGTGACTAGCAACTTGTTCCATAAGCAATTTATTAGATTCAGAAATTTCACTAGAAGGCACATTCTCCATATTTTGGCACATAAGGAGGTTTACTATATGAATTAGGATATGGAACAAAAGGTTTATTTGGCACATAAGGAGGTTTACTATATGAATTGTAAGCATTACCAAAACCATTGCTACCATAATTCCTAACAAAATTAACATCCACACTTTCAGAATTACTACCAACTAGCTCCCGCAAAGGCACATTCTCCATATTTTGTTTATTAATAAAGGCAAGAATAGTGTCCATTTTAGAAGACAGATCATTGGTTTCTTCAATTGAGTTTATTTTCTTAGTGGGATTGGGTGCTCTTTCAGCATTCCATTGACTATAATTTTGCAATATGCTTTCTAATATGCTTTTAGCCTCACCTATAGTTTTACTCATAAAGGCACCTCCAGCAGCAGAATCATGTTTATTTCTAGACATGTAGTTTAGATCATTATAAAAAGAGTGTAGTATGGTCCATTCATTTACTCCATGTGATGGGCATGTTCTAAGCATTAATTTCATTCTATCCCATGCCATGGCTACATGTTCATTATCATTTTGCCTAAATAAGAGGATATTATTCCTATTTTGCAAAATTTTAACGGGAGGATAATATTTCTTAATGAAAGCTTCTTTCAAATCATCCCAAGACTTTATACTAGCTGTAGGTAGTGAAAGTAACCATTCTTTAGCCTTTCCTCTAAGTGAAAAAGGAAATAATTTCAGTTTTAAAACACTACTTTCCACATTTTTAAATTTTTGCATATCACATATTTCCATGAAATCATGAAGATGCGTAGAGGCATCCTCCATAGCACTACCACCAAATTTCTCTCTAGTAATTAAATTCAACAAACTAAGACTTACTTCATAGCTTTGAGCTTGTATTTCAGGTGTAGTAATTGGCCTAGCAATGAATTGGTCATTGGGTGTATTTGTGTAGTCAATTAATTTAGTTCTATCACCCATTTTAACAGTTTTTATGTAGTTTTTAATTTTTTATGCAAAACTGAAAAGTAAAGTAACTAGGAAAATTCAAAATACTAAAATAAACTAGATAACTAAATGCAAAACTAAAATGCAAACTAAAATAAAATATGCAAGACAAAACAAAAACAAGAACAAAAACAAAACAAAAACAAAAACAAGACAAGAAACAAAACAATCTACTTGAAAGAAGGTGGAGATAGAAAGGACGGTACTCACGTAGGTGCAACCTCCCCAAGCTTAGGTGTTTGCACACCTTGTTGGTGATGAAGACTTCTTGTGAGCTCCCTTGGACAACTCCTTCACCTATGGCTCCCCGGCAACGACGCCAGAAAAATGCTTGATGGCTAGGTTGAGACTCCAAGTGCAGAGTGTGTAGATAGTGGCAAGCCTTCTTCCCCACGAGGGTGACTCGAGGGTTTATATCGAACTCTTGGGGAGCCAGTATTTCAGCAGTTGTCTTCCAAGCTTCATCCAGGATCTTGCAAACAAGTAGAGTATTTTGTGCCCTCAACCTCACCAAGTGGTTGTCAAGCACAATGTGTGAGACTTCTAAATTTCAATGCAAAACTGAAAGTAAATGTGCAATAATTAAATATACTACTAAATGCAAATGAGAAAATAAATATGCAATGGATTGTTTTTGTATTTTTGTGATGCAAGTGGTGATGGAGATAATGTAAATTCGAATTGGAGATGCAAGTAAAGTAAAGTGCAAGTAAAGTAAATTGCAGCAAAGTAACTAGAGTGTTTTCTTATATTTAAAATAGGACCGGGGTTCATGGTTTCACACTTGCATTCTCTCAAATAAAGTGGTAGACGGTGGACATAAAGAATTACATGTGAGATTACAATAACATGTTTAACATTGAGTACTTTCATATGGGCATCACGTCCTAGCATAGAGATCTCTACGGTCATATTGATCCCTCTTATACTCCACCAAGATGCGAAATAAATCATAACACCTCGATAATTAAGGAAAAACCAGAGTATCGCTTTAAGCAATGTGACATGAAGTTGAAGTAAGAACTTGCTAGATCTAGTCATGGAGATTGATTAGTGTCACTTCAAATCCCCGGTAACAAGGTACTCCTTTTTATCCCTAGTGAGGTAACTAAGAAAGGTCTAACAAAACCTAAGTGGATTGTTGAACTTCTGTCACTTTCACAGCACTAGCCACCCCCCGTTACTCCAACTAATGCACCCATAACCCCACACACGCTCTCAAGAACTATATTGATCAAAGCTAGCAAATAAGAACGGGGTACATAAGATACATCTACTCAAATAACTCAAGAGAAACAATTGCAATCTCAGATTCAATAACTCATAGAAAAGATCCACCGCATAGGAATTAGAACGGTGCCCGTAATCATGTGAGGCAGCTCATACGGATCTAATTAGTGAAGCACATAGAGAGAGATATACAAGTGCTACTTCCACAAACCCATAGCCCTGGGGTGGACTACTCCCTCTTCATGGAGATGTCGATGGTGATGACATTGGAGGGGTAGGAGATCACACCGGCGGCGCCCCGCCGGAGTTTTCCCTCTCCAATCTGGAACTTCTGGTCTCTGTTTCGGTGTATCGGTGTTTCGGCGGCGCTCTCCTCCGTAAGGGTACGGGGGACCCTTTTTATAGTCGGTTTTAGGTCAAGACGGAGTCGGTAAGTTGAAGATGGAAGGAATTGGGGCCACAGGGGCCAAAAGGGGGCCTCTCACGCGGCCAAGGATTCTGGCCGTGTGGAGGGTCCTCTTTTGGTCCTCCTTGCCCAACTCTCGTGGATCCTTCGCCCGCAAGTCTTCTCCTTCCAAGAAAATGACCCCCGCAGATTTTCAGGTGATTTCGCGGAAGTTTGCCCCCTGAAACGTCAAAAATATAGAAAACGGGGTTTCTGACAGGCAGGGTTAATTCCATAAAAGTTGGGGGACTTTGTAATTTAACCCCAAAATACTATAAAACATTGACTTATACCCTTATATGATGCAATATGTAATAGAAAACCATGTGAAAATATGCAAAATTCATCTATGCATTTTACATGCATTAGCTACATCATATTTTTGTCCTACGTGGCATCTATGTTACTACTAAGTTACTGCCTACTGTGATCAGAGAGCAGTAGGAAGCCTTCCTGTCGGATATATACCAATTAGGGGTATATCAGATGGTGGTCTAAAGTGTCGGATTTCTAGGGTGGCCTAAATGGTAATGGATCACGGTCCATTGGGCGGTCCAGTAAGCTGACGCACGGAAGCCGGATTCTAGAAGAACCCGGATCACGGCTCACGTGATACGGCTTGGAGTAGTAGGCGGATTCCTTGCTTTCCAAGTTAGCACATACCGTAGTCTTCTAGGTTTGCTTTTCTGTAAGCCCTAACCCGGCTATTATATAAAGCCGGACGGGAGATAAGAAAGATAGAGAAGAAGCTAGAGGCTAACTCGCCGAGAGGTGGATCCTTGACGAGTAGCTAAACTTAACCTCACATTGTACTCTGTTTACTCCAGGATTTAGTCCTAAATAGTGAGATTGCAGGAGTAGGAACGCCGCATTACTACGACGTACCGAACCTGGGTAAAACCCGGTGTCATTGTTCATCATACGACCACGTCCCCCCCCCACTTCTCTATAGGTAGTCTCATTGCACCCCCCGTTTATGAATTCTACTACGACGTCTCGACAGTTGGCGCCCACCGTGGGGCCAGCGACGTCAGGCGATATGTTTCGATCGGGGATACTCGGCGGAATCTGCAGTACCATAACTGTCGGAAGCTTGGAATTCGACACGACGTCGGGCGCTTCCTCGACAACGGATCGTACATGCCGGCGCGGAATCATATGGTAAGTCCTGCGTTTTACCGATCGGATCTGCAAACATCTTTATCGGATTAACTGCAAAAGCAATGAGATTCTGCGGTGGAAGCAAATTTATCCCACCCGCCCTATACCCAGTCGAAGACGACTATGACGCGGGATTTTTCTCAGATCGTCGATATACTGTTGCATCGCACTTTATCGGCATGGTGCAATCCGAGATCGCCGAAAACACGGATGAAAGCAATCCCGTGCAAGAGGCAGAAAACAACAACCCCACAATAGAGGTGGAAGATCCGACATCCGTCAACTTGACGACGAACTCGGAAGCTGACTCCGTGTTAGCCGCCATAGAGGCGAGGTTGGAATCCGAAACCGGATCAGATAATTTTGATTCCGAAGATGAAGATGAGGATGCTTCCGAAAGAAAGGTTAAATCTCTTCAAGAGGGATTCCACGAAGTACTAATGGCAAAACCGGCTGAAAACACGGATGTCGACAGTCAGGAAAACCCTAGAACACCTTCGCCATAGGAAGAGAGAGAAGAAGGATAAACCTCTCCAACATATCCTGATGTCAAAGAACTGACAGAGGAAGAACCTTGTAAAAAATCTCCCTCTTCCAAGAAAAAACACAAAGCCGCTAAAAAACTCCAGTACAAGCTCCGGAAGAAGAAATCGGCCGATCCAGCCAATGAAAGCCCAGAAGTAGGAGGTGGAAGCGGAGTTAAACCTGCGGATAAGAAAACGAAGGAAATCCCTGTTCCGCCAATGACAGAACAGGACGAACAAAAATTACTTCAAACACTAGTGGGACCACACGAGCAACCTGAAGTGCTGGAAGCCCGGAGGAGCGCTCTCCAAAGGCAACAGCAACATCTATTCCGAACTCGAGAACACCTCCAAAAAACCCAGGCTGACATCAAGCTAAAGCAGGAAGAAATTGAGGAATACGAGAGAAAGAATAGATCTGGCATTAAACCTACCCGGTTACCCGGAATCGTAAGACCGGAAGTACTGCCGCCAAAGGAAAGGTTTCACAACCCATCTTGGCAAAAGCAAGTAAACATCAAAGATTCCAGAGGCGAGCCAATATACAAAACCGCAGCAGAAAACACGGAAGCAGCGTTCGCCATCCTCAACAACGATATGTACTCCAATGGTGAAAAACTTCAAGGGGTGTATGCTTTCCTAGCAAAAGCATTGCAACAACAACAGTGAGGGCAAGAGCGATCAGGGAAGTTGCACGTCGACTCCACCCAATGCAAAACAACTACATGTGCCGCTGGAGCACCTGGACCGGAAGAACCTGGAGATTCAAACAATTTGAAAGAGAAGAAATCAGATGCGAGAAAGGACAAGAAAAAACAGACAACAAGGATGAAGCGTCCAGAACCGGATCCCATCTCCCAAAAGATGGAACTAATCCCCGTGATCGGGAAGAGAAAAATCGGAAGGATGGAAAAGCAATGCCGCCTCCGAGATGCCCCGCTGAAAATGCTGGAAGACAGGATATACCTCACAGGCGTGAGAGATCCCGGACGCCCCCCAGGAATAAGGAAAGACACAGGAGTAGAACTCCACCTTATCCCAAAGGGCATGATCACGGAGGAAATAGAGACAGTCCCGGAAAAGCGCGTTCGTGCCACAATGGAAAAGAAAGGAGACCTAAGTGTTTCACTGATAGGATCCGAAGGATAACTCTGCATTCTGGCTTTGCCAAAGTTGGTCCAATGTATAAAAAATACTCCGGTTGCACAAACCCGGACACCTGGCTCTCAGACTATTACACAGCCGTCCAGATTAACAACGGGACAGACCTGGAGGCAGTAAACCGTTGCACCCAGTTTGAAGATCAACCATATGTGGATTTTCTCTCAAGATGGACTGCAATGAAGAATAGTTTCTCTGGAGTAACTGACGTACAAGCAATGCATGCTTTCATCAATGGTTTAGAACCCGAACTCGTACCATTCATGATCGGTTCCAAAAAGCACAAAGATCTCGAATCTATGCTTACAACCGCCAATGAGCATGCAGCGGCCAAAGACGATATCAGAGCGAGAGGCGGCAATATCGATACTTTGATCTAGGCCAAAAAAGACCCCTCGCCCTGAGAAAAAAGGAACTTCTGATGCAACACAAAAACCCAAAGAAGTTAACATAGCCTTTGGAAGAGAAAATGGGAGCAGGTGGAAAGGACGAAGCACAGAACCGATAAACTACACCAAAGAAGAGTGGGAAAAAATAAAGTCGGAAAACTGTGTCCACCACTCGCAATTTGGGAAACCCACCCATACTGACGCACAATGTCGGCTGAACAAGCATATGAAAGGCAGTGCAGGATCCGGAAGCAAAGGGAAGAACTCTAAGATGATCCCAAAAGACCGAATCGCAAAAGAAAGAGAAAGATAGATGACGAACTAGGGGAGACCAAAAGACCCTGGAGCATCCAGCAGTTACGTCCCTTCTAAACTTAGTTCAATTTCTATGTAAACATCTTTGAGATCATGAAATAAAGTTCTCGGAATTCATACATCTATGTTTTTTACATGTTTATTATAGTATAAAACATAAATTTGTCTTATCTATTTCCCAATGATCTTTCGAAATAGTCAATGTTAACCCGAATTGTGCCTGCGTGCTCGGTGTTAAAAAACTGAACGATTTTCAGCCTAAAATGGCTTAAGGAAACCCAGATTGTGCCTGCGTGTGTGAGTTTCATCCAAAATTCCTTGCTGTTCTCTAAGTATTATCTGATTGTTTTTATGTTGGGTCACAGGAGCTAGTAAGTAAAATTGCCTTTAGTATGATCCATGTTTCCGAGTTTCGACTGATTGGTTATACCCAGTCACTTGGCATGGAGATTAAAGTACTATCGAGCCATTTCAAACACTAAGGACAGTGAAAACATATAAACCAGAGAACTTAGAAGATAAAGGAACAAAAACCCGGAAAAACTTGCAAAGACTTAATAATATAACTGCAAAAGTGGATTACTTGTTTATACAAAAGACTAGAAAGCATCACAATAAGTTTACATTGTAAGAGCAATAATCCTTATATTTCCCTATTTCTACCCAGGACCAGGAAGCTCCTTCAGGCATCCTACTCTTCGTCTTCGCTACTGGATTCCTCGGGAGTCTCCAGAATGGCTTCCTCCAGGTAGAAGGTGAAGATGTTCACCATGTTGGCAATCTTGGTGGCGTGGCCTTTGATTTCATCAAAGATGTTGGCCCTCTGCGCTTCCGTGTATCCTTGGAGGATGCCGGACGCCACACGCCAAGATTTGGCAGTTGGGTAGTGCATGCGCATGAGCCCAAGAGCCATGCGCGCATGACCACGTGCCGCGGAGCGAAGGATGGACTATCTGGACTCCGCCACCTCCATGATGGCTTCCGAAATTTTTTCAACTTCTGAGAACTCCACAGACCTGGAAGGAAGGTTTTTGTTGACCAGCAACATCCCACAGCCTTGATTGCGGTGAATACCTTCCCGAAAGCCCGGATTTTTTCAATCCGGGTAAGGGGATATCTCCTGTTTTAGTAAAGAACACAAAAGTGTTAGAAAAAAAAAAGAAACATGAAACATGGAAAATCCGGTAAAGGACAAAACACACCAAGGATCCGGTCCATCTCGGTGCCTTCCTCCAGGCGCTGGTTCAAGGCATTTTCCAGATCCCGGATGGTGACCTTATCCTTCTCGGCCTGGTTGGAGGCCTTAGACTCGGCAATGCCAACAACTAGTTGGTTGGCCTCCAGGTCCTGTTGTAACTTCACATTAAGCTTGTGAAGATCCAGGTTCTCGCGGCGAAGGTTTTCGGCATCTTCAGCAATTTGTTTGGCTTTCGCCAAAGAAGCTGGAAAGCAAGTAAGTAAAGGATGAGTTAGCAAACTCGTAAAACTACTTAGAAAAAATACACAGCCGAAAGCAGAGAAATATTTTACCTGCTGAGTCCTTCAACTGCTGCTGAGTGGATGCCAGTTCTGCCTCCTTATCATCAAGAATGGAAAGAAGGGTTTTCACCTCCTTGTTCTTGATGGTAAGTTTGTTGAAAACTTCCGAGTTGATGTTCTCAGCAGTTTGTTGAAACACGGAAAAGAGACAAAAAATGCTTAAGTTAAAAAACAAGCATAAAAATGAAAAAAAGCATTAAGGCAAAAGCATGCATTTAACTTATTGCTTGGGGGTTAGATATATTACCTGGCTCATCCGCTGCAAACCCGACAAGTTTTCGTTGAACACTTTTGCATACTCCGCAACCAGAGTCCCGACATGACTAAGGCCTTCCTGGCTGATCTTGAAATCCTTATCGAAAGTCGGAATGGGCTTCTCCTCAGCTGTGCGAGAAGGACCACCCATTTACGGGGCCTCCCTTTCCTCGTGTCTGTGTCCAGCACAATGCGATGGCTGGTCTGCTGTGTTTCTTCGTCCCTAGTAGCAGTATGCTCTTCTTCAGCCGCAACCGGAGTATCCGGGGCAGTAGCAGGAGAAGGATATGGCCCTCTTTTGGCCACAGACTTAAGACTTTTTAGCTTTTTTGGCTTCAATGTTGTTGGTGCCAGGCTAAAAGGAAAATTATCGGGAAATCAGAATTTCGGGACAAAAGAAGGAAATTCCGACAAAAAGAATGACCCCGGATATCAAACCTGGAGGTAGCAACGGGAACCCCGTCAAGGTCGATTATCTCCTATGTAGCGGAAGGTTTCTTGCGTTTCCGTCTACCTGCAAAGTTGGCACGCAGTGCGCCCAACTCGGCATCGGTCGCAAGATCTGCCTCAGGAAGATCGAATATCTGTCCAAACTGACAAAGTCTGGGTTAAGACAATTATCCGAGAAAGAAAGAACGCAAAGCCCAAAATGTAAAAGATGTAGGTTTGTCGCCGTGTACACCGGTCGGCTTTCCTCGTATTGGTCGCGTGCTGCAACCAACTGGTTTACGCGCTTACACAAATCTTTTGCCGTCAAAGATTTATTCGTCGTCCGCATGGCGTCCGCGGTTCCCGTGTAATCGCATAAGTGTCGGGGACCGTGATCAGCCAAAGGTTGAATTCTCCTCTCTAACCAGCATAGAAATGTATCAATGCCGGTGAGAGGTGGATCGGAAGTGACGAGTTTAGCGATGTGTTGCTTAATTCTAAGAAAATCCGGCGGCAGGTCTGCACTGCTTCTACTGCCCAGTTATCTTGGGGAGTGGCGGCAGTGTTGATGAAAGGTGGAATCCCCGTTTCCTTTCCACGAAATGGGATGTCTTGGTGGTAGAAAAAGGAACCCGTCCAAAATTTGACGGATTCCGACGCCTTTATCTTGGGGAACCAATCTTCCCTGAATCTACGCAGGGTGAACGATATGGTTCCGCAAGTCGGGAGTGCACCCTCAGAGGGGTTTCGCTTAACCCCGAAACAATACTGCCAGAAATCTAACCTAGGGGATAAACCTAGATACCCTTCGAAGAGGGCATGGAACCCGGCTAAGTATAGAATAGAGTTGGGTGGCAGATTGTGGGGTTGGATGTTGTAGTGGTTGAGTACCTGGAGGAAGAAGGCAGATGGTGGAAATCCCATACCTCGAGAGACGTGCGAGGTTAGGAGAACCCGCTCCCCGGATCTGGGCGAGGGCTCGGAGTCGTCCTCCTTGTGCCGCCATTTCCCCTTCTCTACCCCTCCTTCTCCATTGTCCGAAGAAGGGAGGGAGTGATGTTGCACCGGCTCCAATTGCCGAAAATCTCGCCCTTGTCTTCGGCTCCGGCGGCGGCAGCCGCGGCGGCGAGCTCCTCCCCGACGAGGAGGATCTTCTCTTCCGCCATTTCAGGGACAAGTAGCGGAGGCGGCGCATAGGAAGAAGCGGCCAGGTTCTCGGTCACGAGATGTAGAACCTCGCGGGCCTGGTCGTCGGAAATGTTCTCCGGTGCTTTGGCAGCGGCGTGGTTCGGCAAGTCGAGCTGCGGGTCCATAGTATTGATTATGTCATCGATATCAGCGGCGACGGACTACTCCTCGGAGGCGCGCGGTGAGTCCATAATCGGGCGGCGCAGTGAGAACTTTGAGCTCCCGATGGAGAAGTTCCGCCAACAGTGCTAGATGAGCACGGGCTCTGCTCTCACTGGAACTTTGGATTGGGGGCTATGGCGCTTGGAAGCTAGAATATGAGGGGAGAGCGGAAGGATCGCCGGAGGGCACGAAGGAGGCTATTTATAGCCGGAAAACCTTTACGATGCGCGCTAATGGCTCTTTAGACCGTTGGATTTACGATGCGTGCTAACGGCTCTTTAGACCATTGGATTTTCAAGGCGTGTCACTCGCCGGAAAATCCGGGAAACCAAGCGACGAGTGATTATTGCTATCTCCTCGTTTCCTACGAGAATCTGTCAGAGATACGTTTTAGGGTTTCACACTCGAAACCCAAACGTCCCTGACGTCAGCATGATTTTATCGCTGACGTAGGAAGTTCTTTCTCCACGAAGGCTCGTGGAAGAAATAGCCGTATTTCCCGAAATCCTAGTTTCGCGTTGAAGCATGATTTGAAGGAAAAAAAGAATCGAGACGAAGAGCCAACATTTCTCGGAAAGAATGCAAAATTGACGAAAGACGGCGAATTGAAGTCTCAATCCTTCTTGGGGGCTACTGTCGGATATATACCAATTAGGGGTATATCAGATAGTGCCCTAAAGTGCTGGATTACCAGGGTGGCCTGAATGGTAATGGATTATGGTTCATCAGGCGGCCAAGTAAGCTGACGCACGGAAGCCGGATTCTAGAAGAACCCGGACCACGGCCCACGTGGTACGACTTGGAGTAGAATGCGGATTCTTGCCTTCCAAGTTAGAACTTACCGTAGTATTCTAGGTTTCCCTTTTCTGTAAGCCCTAAACCGGCTATTATATAAAGCCGGACGGGAGAGAAGAAAGATATAGAAAATTTGCTAGAAGCAAACTCGCCGAGAAGTTGATCCTCGTCGAGTAGCTCAACCAACTCACATTGTACTTTGTATACTTCAGGCTTCAGCCCTAATTTAATGAGATTGCAGGTGTAGGAACGCTGCCTAATTGCGACGTACTGAACCTGGGTAAACTTTGGTGTACTTGATCGTCATACTACCATGTTCCCCTCCCCCACGTCTCTATCAGTAGTCTCTTGGCACCCCCGTCTATGAATTCTACTACGATGTCTCGACAGGAATGCTTTTTGCAGCCCTACGCAATGATTAGTGTTCATTATTTTTATGAGATCTCCGTAAACACTTTGATCACGGTGTAAAGGTGATAGTGTGTGCACCGTGTGGTTTAGCATTATATTTATATTTTGTGTTGGATAACCCTATGAAATTGTGGTGTTTGCGTGGAACCATCTGGGTCCTATGGTGATAGCATGGGGGTTACTTAGTTGGGAAAGTGCTTACTCTGAGGAGTGATGTTAAAGCCCTACACATGGATTAGTGTTGTTATTCGACCGGAGAGTGGTTAAGAGTAGCATAGTGAGAGAAGATATCTAGTTATTCATTTATGTGATCATTGTTGAGAGTGTCCTCTAGTGAAAGTAGGAGCCCTAGGCCTTATTTCCAAGCATTGAAACACCGTTTTCCGCCTGTTCTGCTACATGTTTGCTTGCTCCATTTTTATTTCAGATTGCTATTATCACTTATTATCATCCATATTACTTGCATTTTACTCTCTCTTCGCCGAACTAATGCACCTATACAACTGACAATTGTATTAGGTGTGTTGGGGACACAAGAGAATTCTTGTATCTTGATTGCAGGGTTGCTTGAGAGGGATATCTTTGACTTCTACCTCCATAAGTTCGATAAACCTTGGATGATCCACTTAAGGGAAACTTGCTGTTATTCTACAAACCTCTGCACTTGGAGGCCCAACACTGTCTACGTCTACAAGAATAGAAGCGTGCATAGACATCAAGCTTTTTTATGGCGCCGTTGCCGACGAGGTAAGGTAAAAGGTACTCACATCCTCGGGTGTGAGTGCTCGTAGTTATTTCCTTTAGATTCTGCAATTATATCTTTTTGTTTTTTGTTTTCACTAGTAGCTTTGCATGTGCAAGGCACGTCTCCAAAATACGTGACACAACATACTTTTTTGTCCCTACTTTGCATGCATTGCCTCTTAAAAGAGAAAGAATGTGGCCATATACCACGCTACTCTAAATTACAACTAATATAGGGAATAACTTCTTCTATGGATAAAAAGAACAAGATTTAATAAAACCCTGGAGGGCATTGAAAGGATTTAGTAGCAGCATGTGTAGGGGTCAATGAGTACTTGGCCTGCTCCACGCCGATTTTCTCATCGACCCATTCTCAGTGGCGGAATAGTCCCCTTCCTAGCCATCCTACTATGTGGTGAAGAAATGTCGCTGCTGCAATCTTCAAGTTGTGTGGATCTCCTCCGTGCTGGAAACGTATCAATTACAAAGGTTTGTCTGAGATATTATCAGCTCGTAGCTCAACAGAATGAAACTCAAAATACTTCTGTAGAAAACAAAATTCCCACAATATATTATGCCATGTTAATATTTTTATTAAAAACTGTGAATTATCCAAAATATAGAACCAATCATTGATTTCAAAAGTGTTCTTCGAGACAAGGCACAACAGGGAAAATAAGACTAAATCTTACATTGCCCAGAATTATAGCCACCCACGCAATGAAGAAGGAGATGCATTGATAGGGCAATTTGAAAACGCTCCATTAATAGTTAGGTGCCACGCAACACATCTTAAATTTAGATAAATATAGATAATTACCTACAAGATGCACGTGGTCTCAAATCTGATCCTTGTGATTAGCAATCAACTGAAGATGTAACATTTAGTGGAATCTTCTACCGAATCGGTTGAAAAGACAAACCAGACTACAAATTATGATAATAAAAGGAAATATCGCAGATATTATCAAAGGACCATCGGCCGATCTCATGAATGGGGAAAATACTGAACATTGACTTAAACAATCCGAGTCTAATATCCATGGACCAGCTGCTTGAAATCTAATATCCATGGACTTGCACAATCAGAGTTCGTCATACAAAACAATACCAGAGAGGGTACAACTGTGTTTGCATCGTCTGCTTCAACCACACGTCAATCGGCACCGGTGCCTACTCCTCGAGTCCTATGTGATTTGTTGAATGACCCATCTGGTAATTGCTCTTGCATGCCCTGTCAAAAACCTACCACAGTAAGACATAAATTAGAGAATCATTGTAAGGAGAACTCAAAGATTATTCCAATTTAAGGGGTGGGAGGGTGTCCTTACACCGATAATGGGGTCGTAGAAGCTGAAGTGCACGATGACGCCGAGGTTGCACTGGGATCTACCGAAACGTATCGGGTTGACACCGAGGAAGAAAATTGGCTTTGTACAGCAAAACTGCAGGTTTAAATCACATTCTCCAAGACTCCACGCCCTTAATATCAAACAAATTTTTTGAAGACAATTATTAAGAAATCAGAGGCACCTACACTGTAAACTTCAATTCACCACCAGGTCTGGAATTTGCCATGTTCACCAATCATGAGCTATTTATCCTATAAAGGCTCAGGCCGAGTTCGGCCCTTGCGTGCGTTTTGTGAGGCAGCTACTCCGGATTTTTACCGATTTGTATATAGTCTGCAGCATACCCCTCCCGCTTACAGGTGGGTCCGAATTTTCTGTGGGCCTGAAGGGGGAGGCGAGCGCAACCGTCAGTCTCCGTGTTGCGTACGGCCAATCCGGTGGAACAGGCCCGCTTTTCTCCTATTTCCCTCCGCTGGCGCCTTTTTTCCTGTCCTCATCGCGTGTTTGCTCGCTTCGCGCGCCCGGAGAGTCTCCCGTCCCCACTCGCCCAGTCCCCGCGTCCTCTCCCCCAATTGCCGCCGCCTCTCCCTCTCCCCAATCCCCTCCTCTCCCTGAAGACGTGCCACGGAGGAAGCAGGAGGTCAGCGCCCTCTCCCCAATCCCCTGCTCTCTCGCCGTTCCTCGTTGATCCTGGAGACGTGTCTCGGAGGAAGCAGGAGGGCAGCGCCGGTGTGGGCGGTGGCCCGACCTGGCGACGACGCAGCCGCCCAACCTCGCGACGACGCGGCAGCCCGCCCACCTCTGTCCCGTCATGGCGTTCTCCCTTGTCGCCGGCGGAGGTTAAGGTGTTGTCCTTCATTCTCTGCATTCCTTGCCGTGTGAGAGATTTCCTCCTTGTTTTCCTTCTGTAACCTCTCTTGCTCCTTTGTTTAGGATCCACCTTTTGTTCGCGGGGTGCTCGACTCGTCTCATTGTTTTGGTTCTGGTTGCCTGTTCTGGTTAGTTCTTCTCCTTTCTGCGTCCTAGCTGTTTGATGAAATGCCTCTGCCGTACATATAGATAAAACATCCACGTGCCATGAATGATGACATAGACTATGGTGAAAATAAAGGATCTGCGAGTTGCTGCTCATGCATTTTCTGTTTCTGACTGTCATACCCCTTTTTTAGTTTGGTTGTGGCATATCTAAATTATTTTCAGAGCTTGGAGATTGAAATCTTCAGCAATTTTGAATGCGATAAGTGCTACCTTTTTTTTTTAGTCTCTAAATTATTTTCAGAACTCCAGTAAGACAGTACATGGTTTCCAGGGCTCCATTCTGATATACTAATTCCTTATTAATAAATAACATATATAACTGGATATCCTAGCCTAATTTTTTTTAACATAATCAGTTATTCAATATTTTAGATTCCAGCTACAGGTAACTGTGATATCAAGTTTTATTTTTTGAGAAACTACCGTGATATCAAGTTTGATTAATCTATAGGCTATATAATACTATTATGACTTGTACATGTAGTTAAAGGCCCAAAGTGTAAGGTACGCCTTTAGCTAATGGTGTCAACTCCGTGTAATGGAAAAATTTACTTTTTGCATGTTCTTACTGCTCTTCAAGTCCCCGAAGAAAAATGTACTCATTAGTGCATTTAGGCAGCCTGGGGCAGAGCAAAAAATGCCTTTCTTTCAGGTTTAGATTCACTCTGGAAGTCTGGATGGACACACGTAATTAAAAATAAAGCGGTTAGAAGATCATATAATTAGATGGCTAACATGTTAAGATTTTAGATTATAGCAGTTCGACAGGAGAACCAATAAGGACTACCGAACTCTTTGCACTTCTGATCCAAACGGACACTACTTGGAACCTTGAAGCATGTTATTCAGTTTTCTGTTTTCTTTCACAGCTTGGTTATAGCAATTAGAGCTTCTTTGGAAAACACTGAATATTATGATCTCTCTCTAAGGCTTAATTACAGTTATGTATATTGACTGCTAAACCTTGAAAATGAAGTTTACTTGGAAGTTGGAACAAGGAAATTCATCCTGCGTGCAAACAAGGTGAAAATCATTGGTCAGTTTGAGTCGTTTCCCTTAGCACCCCCACTCCTTGCACTTATTTCTGATTTCCGTGAATTCAAGAACCAAACCAACAAAAATACAAGAGATATCCAATCAATGAATGCCTGTTGTAACTAAACAACAAGTATCAAAACTTTTGCTAGCTAACATTGCATCGCATTTAAAAATGCGGCCGGTATTCTACATTCAGACTAAAATTACTGATTCTGCAGTTTCAAATTAGCAACTGGGATGCTTTGAGTAACCAATCCTGGTTTATAAAATAAACCGGATAAGAAAGCCCATCAGGCTGAGACCAACAAAGAACTTATGCTTCTGCAAGGCACAAAGTAATTACTGAACAAGAAAGTAGCATACTTGAAAATAACAGGATGGATAGATGAAAATGTATCACAGAGGAAACTCATGCCAGAAAGAAAAGCTCACGCCTACAGCGTCTGGGACAATGATTTTCTCTTGCGACCATCGATAACTATATACCTAGAGACAGGAATAGTTCTCCTCATGTACAGCTAGCATGTCTAGATACAACCGACATGTTAAAATTATAGTTTCAGGATACTCACCTCATTACTATGAGCTCCTCTGCCTCTTTGTTACTTCAACCTTCAATGCAAGAAGACGAAGCTATGATATGATGCTTGCCACTATCAGCAGACCAATTTCAGTTTTATGCCAATAAAATGAATTTTCTTACGCCAATAGAATGAATTTTCTTATGCCAATAAAACCGCGGTAGATCGGACATTTGCGCCAAATGCATGTGTTTTTGTGTTGGTACCCGGATTTACACATTTTTTCTCGCCTTCTTCCTGCAGGTTCAAGGGTTTCCTCGGTCTGCCTCTGTTGTGGTTGTCCCAGAGGTGAAGTTCGACGCTCTGCCAGCTGTAAGTTCGTCTCTCCACCTGTCTGTTTCCTTCTCTTTGTTCATTTTCCTCTGTGCGTTCTCCAGTGTGTATTGATAAAACATCCACGTGCCAAAGCTGATTGTTTTGTTGGATATTTGATCAATCTGAAATCGATGAATCCAAGATTAAACCTGAATGCATGCACATGTCGTTTGAATTTGTTCGTTTTCGTCTGTGCGTTCTCCCGTGTGTATAGATAAAACATCCACATGCCACGTTTAATGACATAAACTATTGATGTAAATTTGTTTTTGCTGTATATTGCTAATATGGAGAGATTATCTGGTTCGGTTATTAAAAACATTTGGACCTTTATATGGCCAGTGCTATGCTTGAACACTAAAATTGTTACTCTTATGGTTCGGTTAGTAAAAAGGTTCTGGTTCATGATTTTGCCCGTAGTAAATTTATATAGGTTGGGTTGCAGGTACTTTTTTTCTTGAAGCTACAAACGAACATGGAACTGATATACAACTACACATGTTAGGTTAGATGATGTTAGTTTGCCTGCTCCTAGATTACCTACTCATCTCAATTGGTCGTTGTTGTATGATCGTCTCCTGGATACCGTTTGTCATGTGACCTGGGTGTTCCTTGTGTTCATCATGTTCTTCCTGTTTGCGTCCTTCTTTTTTTTCTCGGCTTCCTGTTGTTTTGCTCGTGACCTGGGTGTTTCAGTCTGGTATTGGGCTAATGCACTTTTTCTTCTCTCCCTTGTTGTTTCTTAGGGTATATGGGCTCCGTTTTGCGCTCATTAGGCCACTTGTGGCAGCCTGTTTTCCACTTATTCACTGTTGTCGTTGGAGTGGTTCTTGCCATCTAATGCTCATTTGCCGCCCTTTTGTTTTTATGTGCCCCGCAGTCTTTTGATAGCTCCACTTCCGCGTGTTGTGCTCTTGCTTGCATGGTTGTTGTCCTCGTCTCGTGGTGTCATGGTGCGCCCTCGAAAGTCCCGGCGCAAGCCTGTTTCTGTACCAGGTCCTTTGGCTTATATTTCTTCCGGGCTGCCAAAGCGAAATTGTATGCATTGCTGATGGCTAGGTTGAGACTCCAAGTGCAGAGTGTGTAGCTAGTGGCAAGCCTTCTTCCCCACGAGGGTGACTCGAGGGTTTATATCGAACTCTTGGGGAGCCAGTATTTCAGCAGTTGTCTTCCAAGCTTCCTCCAGGATCTTGCAAACAAGTAGAGAATTTTGTGCCCTCAACCTCACCAAGTGGTTGTCAAGCACAAGGTATGAGACTTCTAAATTGCAATGCAAAACGGAAAGTGAATGTGCAATAATTAAATATACTACTAAATGCAAATGAGAAAATAAATATGCAATGGATTGTTTTTGTATTTTTGTGATGCAAGTGGTGATGGAGATAATGTAAATTCGGATTGGAGATGCAAGTAAAGTAAAGTCCAAGTAAAGTAAATTGCAGCAAAGTAACTAGAGTGTTTTCTTATATTTAAAATAGGACCGGGGGTTCATGGTTTCACACTTGCATTCTCTCAAATAAAGTGGTAGACGGTGGACATAAAGAATTACATGTGAGATTACAATAACATGTTTAACATTGAGTACTTTCATATGGGCATCACGTCCTAGCATAGAGATCTCTACGGTCATATTAATCCCTCTTATACTCCACCAAGATGCGAAATAAATCATAACACCTCGATAATTAAGGAAAAACCAGAGTATAGCTTTAAGCAATGTGACATGAAGTTGAAGTAAGAACTTGCTAGATCTAGTCATGGAGATTGATTAGTGTCACTTCAAATCCCCAGTAACAAGGTACTCCTTTTTATCCCTAGTGAGGTAACTAAGAAAGGTTTAACAAAACCTAAGTGGATCGCTGAACTTCTGTCACTTTCACAGCACTAGCCACCCCCCGTTACTCCAACTAATGCACCCATCACCCCACACACGCTCTCAAGAACTATATTGATCAAAGCTAGCAAATAAGAACGGGGTACATAAGATACATCTACTCAAATAACTCAAGAGAAACAATTGCAATCTCAGATTCAATAACTCATAGAAAAGATCCACCACATAGGAATTACAACAGTGCCCGTAATCATGTGGGGCAGCTCATACGGATCTAATTAGTGAAGCACATAGAGACAGAGAGATACAAGTGCTACTTCCACAAACCCATAGCCCTGGGGTGGACTACTCCCTCTTCATGGAGATGTCGATGGAGATGACGTTGGAGGGGTAGGAGATCACACCGGCGGCGCCCCCGCCGGAGTTTTCTCCCTCCAATCTGGAACTTCTGGTCTCTGTTTTGGTGTTTCGGTGTTTCGGCGGCGCTCTCCTCCGTAAGGGTACGGGGGTCCCTTTTTATAGTCGGTTTTAGGTCAAGACGGAGTTGGTAAGTCGAAGATGGAAGGAATTGGGGGCCACAGGGGCCAAAAGGGGGCCTCTCACGCGGCCATGGCATCTTTCGCCCGCGAGTCTTCTTCTTCCAAAAAAATGACCCCCGCAGATTTTCAGGTGATTTCGCGGAAGTTTGCCCCTGAAACGTCAAAAATATAGAAAACAGGGTTTCTGACAGGCAGGGTTAATTCCATAATAGTTGGGGGACTTTGTAATTTAACCCCAAAATACTATAAAACATTGAATTATACCCTTATATGATGCAATATGTAATAGAAAACCATGTGAAAATATGCAAAATTCATCTATGCATTTTACATGCATCAACATATCCAAGCTTAACCCATGCTCGTCCTCGAGTATGAAGGTGATAAAACTAAGATGGGGTTTTGCATATTGAAACAATCATGGGATATCAAGAGGATTATTCATGCTACATATAATCAAATGATTAATACTAGAAATGAGAAGCAATATACAATTCATGTTGTAAGAAATATAAAATATGAAAGCAAAGATTCTTCATGAAAGTTCACAAAAGTGTATAATGAAATAAAAGCACTATGGACCAAATGCATACACAAATTGAAAAATAAAATCCTATATTGGCCAAAGAATAGCACAATGGAGAATATAAAATATGGTGGACACTTTGGGAAAAACTGAGTAGAGGTAAAACATGATCAAGTCTTATTTAGCCTCTAAATTATTAAACTAAAATTACTAATTGAATGTGGTATCGATTGATCTAGGACTCTCATTGCCCCTTTATCACTAGCATCTTAAAATTGTGAGTATTGAAGTAATGAGAATGACAAGGTGGTTGAAAGCCTCATGCCCCGTGAGTGTGAAAACCTACTCCATGATTACTCAACTTAAGATTCCTAATAAGCTTTGTACAATCATAATAAGTATTAATGACATCATAGAGAACCGCAAAGAGGTACCTCTTGCCCCATGACATGGAAACAAGCCCATGTTACAATGACAAGATGAACAAACGGAGTAGACTCATCATCCTTTTTATTTTCATTCACTAGTATGCATAGCTTCTTATTTTATTGTAGGATGTGTTGTAGAGTCACTCAAGCTGTAAGTAAAATTACACCATTATAAAGCATGGCTTGGGTTAGCGGCCCAATGCGTTTCTCTAGTCATATAGATACTTACTCATCAAAACTTACTATTCCTCTATTCATTTCGGCATGGCAGGAGTCCCAAAAACAAAAGTACATGATATTAACCAAATGTAAATTTTTGGTGCAATGTTG